>NC_069416.1:66709611-66785220 GCF_026875155.1 Cherax quadricarinatus | reverse complement strand
CCAAAAAATTTGCCCGTTTTACTTTTTTTTTTTAACTGAAATTAACTCGGGTTTATTTCAGCACAACACAATGTTTGTACAACTGTGCTTCTCACTTTATACTGACCCTCGACGGTGCTTCTCACTTTATACTGACCCTCGACGGTGCTTCCCACTTTATACTGACCCTCGACGGTGCTTCCCACTTTATACTGACCCTCGACGGTGCTTCCCACTTTATACTGACCCTCGACGGGGGCTTCCCACTTTATACTGACCCTCGACAGTGCTTCCCACTTTATACTGACCCTCCACTGTGCTTCCCACTGTATACTGACCCTCCACTGTGCTTCCCACTGTATACTGATCCACCACTGTGCTTCCCACTTTATACTGACCCTTCACTGTGCTTCCCACTTTATACTGACCTACCACTGTGCTTCCCACTGTATACTGACCCACCACTGTGCTTCCCACTGTATACTGACCCACCACTGTGCTTCCCACTTTATACTGACCCTTCACTGTGCTTCCCACTTTATACTGACCTACCACTGTGCGCTTCCCACTTTATACTGACCCTCCACTGTGCTTCCCACTTTATACTGACTCACCACTGTGCTTCCCACTTTATACTGACCCACCACTGTGCTTCCCACTTTGTACTGACCCTCCGCTGTGCTACCCACCTTACACTTGCACTAACCTTCCACTGTGATTCCCACTTTACACTTGCACTAACCCTCCACTGTGCTACCCACCTTACACTCGCACTAACTCTCCACTCCTTTATCTGCTACCACATATATCCACCTTGTCACCATGTGGTTTTAGCTTGTATTGTAATGTGTGTTACTGAAGGTGTCTGGTCCTCAGCTTAAACATGGCATTATTGTTGAAGAATCAGACACATGTACAACATATGATTATATTGTAGATGTTGCACCATCCAATGACTTTATTAATACAAGGACATATGTTCTTGTATTGATAAAGACACTGGATGGTGCAACATTTACAAATAAAGATACCTGGATGTTGTACATCTGGGTATCTAATTCTTTACCTTGTTGGTATTGTATATCATTCATGTACAACATTATGTTTGGTAGCAGAGCAGGAGATGCGCAAATTAACATTAAGATCGACAACACTCTAATTGCCAGGCATAATGAGGGCAAATTCCTAGGTCTATACCTCGACAACAACTGAACTTCAGCACGCATATCCAACACATAACCAAAAAAGTATCCAAAACGGTTTGGGATCCTCTCCAGATACCTGATACTACGTGCCGCAAACTGCCCCTTCTCCACACATACCATTCACTTACATATCCATACCCCCCCTATGCTATCTGTGCTTGGGGTTCACTGGCAGCAACACACCTAAAGCCAATAATAACCCAACAAAAAGCCACAGTAAGAATAACACTAATCCTCATCCTGGCAACACACCCCCGCATTCTTCATAGATCTAAACTTTACTAGCTCCCTTTTCAGTACATCCACACTTATTACTGTGCAATCTACATCTACCGGACCCTAGGAAATTCCCAATATTAACCTTGACCTAAAACGCTATTCTTGATATTAAGACACATGTGCAACATCTGGGCTCTTCATTTAGACGTTTTCACCAATCCAGTGGCTTTATCATAAATTACAACTACTGCTACGCGGACATAACTTGAAGACAGAGTAGACTATGTACAGAAATGAGGTTATGTCCTAGAATTTGTATTGATTAAGAGCCAACTGGATGGCGAAACTCCTACAATAAAAATACCTAGATGGGGTAGGACCAGATGTTGCACATGTGTCTTATTTCATCTTGTCGGTATTATATACCATTCTTACACAACCTTGTCAGAACACTGCAACCATCAATGGAAATCTTGATTCTGAGAACATGTACATAACCTTCCGGCTACGACAACTACTACTACAACTAACCCATCTCTTTGGGAAGACCTACTCACTGGGTAATCCTGCTTACCAGTGACTATGCCCCTCGTCTGCTAGCACCTGACGTTACTTTATAAGCGCCAGGCTCCTTTCTCCGCTTCAGAAACTCCACGACTATGGTGCTCTTCGCAGCTACTCCTAGGTTGAGGGACTGATTACCTCACTTCTGTACATAGTTCTACTGTCGCTTCAAGTTATGGTCCTATGAATTAGTATTGATAAAGCCACGGTTGGCGAAAACACAATAAAGATACCCAGATGTGCACAAGTGGCTTTAATTTCATCTTGTCGGTATATATACCATTCTTACACAGTCTTTCATGATAGTTTGTTGACAGAACCCACAGGCACAACAGCTCAAACAAAGCAACACATCCTCTGACATTCCCCTGAACGACTAAAACCTTTACAAAAATTCAAGTATGTCAAAGGCCCTAAAAAAAATCTGAACACCCTACCTAAAATTCAAAACTGCAGACACATTCATCACCTTCAAAACTACATCAGAAAACATCTATCTCCCTGAATACACCTGTCAACTAATACGAATACCACCCTGGTGGTTCACACTTACACTCGCCCATTGACCATAAACAGAAATATCAATCTCATCTCAAATTAATGAATCTACTAGTCATAAGGTTGCCTGTGATACTCCAATACTGAACTCTATGTACTGTGCCAAAACAAAATATTCACATTGCTAAACTCACATAAGTCAATTTAGTCTACTTAGCCATAATACCAACTTAACCTCATAATTTTTGTAAATATTTTAAACTTAAGATTTATAAAATATTTGCCCAAAATGCCTAGCCATGCTAGGTGTTCTAGTGGTACACTCTGTAATTTATTATTTTACTACATGTAAACCACACAATAACCAAATCTGTAAACTCAGCATGTAATACTTATAGAGATTAAACTTTGAATTTGAATTTTGAATGGTAATGTATACCATTCATTTACAACATGGTATTGTGTAACCATTTCATTTTCAACATGGTATTGTATACTTCATTCATGTAACAAAAACATGGTATTATGTACCGGATTCCATTAACAACATGTATTGTGTACCATTCATGTACACATGGTATTGTGTACCATTACATTACAACATGGGTATTGGGGTGTAACCTTCTTGTACAACAAGGTATTGTATATCATTCATGTACAACATGGCTGCCTCCTCTTACAGATATGCATGTTCTGTGAATAAAAATTGTGGTTTTTATGAGTGATGGGGTCAGTAGAAAGGAAATAAATGGCCCAGGATAAGAATACACAGTCTCCGAATTAACATTGTTATTCTTTATAACGTTGGATGTGATAATAAAATTTGAAAAATATAATTATAAATTAACTGTAACCCAAGAATTTGAAAAAGTATGTGGTAATCAGTGATATATTGTTTTCACTTAGTCCCCAGACCTGTCAATGACTGTTAAGGTGAGGATTTACTGTATGGGTCACGGACTGGGGTCGTAGGGATGTTGACACCCCAAGGAGCCGCCTCCCAGGTATAGTTAAGGAAGATACAGTGGGAACCTTGGTACTTAACTCAATTCCATTCTGAAGGCTGTTAGTGCCTATCTGCTGGAGTATCGAACATTTCCTTTCCCAACTAATTTTCTTGTTGGTCAGGGGGTGTTTTCACTAATCCTCGTAGGGCCTGTAGTGAATTATTTATAACAATATAAAAAAAATTGAAATAAAAAATGGAAAAATTTATAATCAGAAGCTAATGAAGGTTGAAAAAATACAGAAAATAATATGAAAAGAATTATGTGATCATAAGACAAGCATAAAGAACCAAGACAAACTGGAAGAAAACTTTGATACAGATAGATATTGAAGCATCAAGGAAGGTTTTCTTGATGCTGGAGGGGCTCTCATTGATCTAGCGGGACTGGATCTGTGCTTCTAAACCCCAGCTCCCTCTTCAGTCTACACAACCCTACAGGTTTAGTGCTCTCCCCATAATTTTTTATTAACACATTGGCCTTCTCCCACCAAGACAGGCGGCCAATAAAAGAAAAAACTTTCATCACTATTCACTCCATCACAGTTCATGCGCCGGAGGCGTGCTTACACTACAGTTATAAAACTGCAACATTAACACCCCTCCTTCAAAGTGCAACTGTAACTTCCCATCTCCAGGAAACAAGTCCAGCCAGCCAGTTTCCCTGAACCCCTTCTAAATGTTACCTTGCTTAACACTCCAACAGCATGTCAAGTCCTAAAAACCATTTGTCTCCATTTCTCTTACCATGCTCACGCCATGCTTGCTTACGACGTCCCAAGCCTCTCGCACACAAAATCACCTTTACCCCCTCCCAACCTGTTGTGATCCCCCCCTACCTACTCTAACCTGAGCCTCACTATCCTCTTAAAAACTCTTTACTGCACAATACAATAGGTAATCTAAATAATTGAAGTCGATACCTACCTGTAACTACCATTAATCACCATTAACCTACTACATCAACCATGAACTACCACAGGGCTTACATGGCCGACACGGCAGTTTGTGTAACGGGCTAGCTGCGGGATTTTCAAGGATAGCTCCTGGTCAAAGAGGCTGCCCGGTCCCTACTTAAACAGAACTCAGTGTGAATGCTTTGAGAAATACCAGAAGCGCGAACGGACATCCCCCAGTGCATCGTTTCACGTTAAATAGTTGAAGTTTTGTGCAGTTTCAGAGGATTTGGTGTGTCGAGTCAGGACCAGTCATCGCCTCCCCCCCTCTTCCGCGGGGGGGAGGGTGTGTGTAGTAAAACAGTGGAACCCTCCTCCACATCATAACGCCTCACCCCTGCCCCGTCTCCCCGCCTCACCCACCCAACTACCAGCGCCACCACCATCTTTAGAGGTACTTCTCCCCTAACCCAACGATGACAGCGATGGCACCTGCAGCCACAGGGAGAGCCGGGCTCACAGGAACTTCCACTGACAGGGACAGCATCGTGGATTTCGACCTGCGAGGCAGCTGTCAGGTGTGCCACAGGCTAGTGTGTACTCAGTTCCTCAATCTTCAACATCCGTGCACACGAGGGCCTGGGATCTTCAAAATCAACTTGGCCGTCCACCAGGACGCTGACTATGTCCCTAGGGGAGCTCTCCATCAGGGCTGTTAACGGAGTCCACTTGCTTCTTGGACCTCTTGGAGTGGTCGATGGTGCTCCGTGCAAGCAGCAATCCTGGGCAATTGCGCTGTTTGCAATGGCTGTCTACCGAGGAAGACCGGCACCTAGCAACATCTGTTGTTGGGGCAATGGATGAATTCCCTGCTATGTTTTTGTTAACTGCTCATTACTCTGTAATTTGTCTATGATTGTAATCATGTGATAATGTGTATATCATTCATTACCTTTGAAACTTTGTCATGTATTTTGACCAGCTCTACTGGAGCTCATTACCTTTGTAACTTGGTCAGATTATGACCAATGTAGTTCCATTACCCACTGTAACTTGCTCAGGCTATCAAAACTTTGGCGTCTGGGCCAGTCCTGAACCCCAAAATTTTTTTTCTTAAACTCTGTAATCTTTTGACTACCGCCCACAGGAAGGGATGGGGTGCATAATAAACATATTAAACTAACTATTAAACTAACATTAACTACTACCATCGCTACCTAACACGTTAATGTGCCTCAAGATCTATCCTAGCATGGGCCAGCAGGCCCAACTGCGCCATACTTCCTCTAAAGATTTAAACTTATGTTTCTCCAGCTATAAACTGTGGGAATGCTTGGTTCCTAAATCTGTACTCTCTAGGGCTGTATAATCCTCCGGGTTTAGCGCTTCCCCCTTGATTATAATAATAATAATAATGTACTCTCTAGAATGCAGGAGGGAGAGATACATGATTATATACATCTGGAAAATCCTAGAGGGACTAGTACCTAGTAGGGACTAGTGGTGTGCCCGTGGCCTGGTGGCTAAGCTCCCGATTCACACACGGAGGGCCCGGGTTCGATCCCGGCGGGTAGAAACATTTCGACACGTTTCCTTACACCTGTTGTCCTGTTCACCTAGCAGCAAATAGGTACCTGGGTGTTAGTCGACTGGTGTGGGTCGCATCCTGGGGGACAAGATTAAGGAACCCCAATGGAAATAAGATAGAGACAGTTCTTGATGACGCACTGACTTTCTTGGGTTATCCTGGGTGGCTAACCCCCCGGGGTTAAAAATCCGAACGAAATCTTATCTCTTATCTTCTTACCAAACTTGCACACGAAAATCACTCCCTGTGAAAGCAAAAAGACTTGGCGTATGATGCAACATCCCCCCCAATTGAAAAGCAGACGGGTGCCACTAGCATGATGAGTAGACAAAACAACAAGTATTGGGGGCCCAAGACTTCAACTGCTTCCCAGTGTACATCAGGGGGATTGCCAATAGACCTCTGGCTGTCTTCAAGCAGGTACTAAACAAGCATCTAAAGTCAGTACCTGACCAGTGCCGGGCTGTGGTTGTATTGTTGTATTATGTGTGGCTAACAGTAACAGCCCTGGTTTGATCAGTGCCTTGATCCCACCATGAGGCCTGGTCACAGACCAGGCTGTGGGGGCATTACCCCCAGAACTCCAAGTATACCAGATATATCTATCACAATAAATTCTGATACAAATTATTGCTTAATAAACCTTACTGTCTGTGTCTACAACTACAGATGCACCTAAACATTGCATCTTTGGTGCCATCTTGGTGAAGTAGAAAATGATAGTGGCTTGGAGGTGTCACTACACTGCATTTGGGTGCCACCTAGTGCAGGAGACAGCACTGTATGACCCAGGTTGGTTTAGTGCTTAGTTTTGATAATGGCACAAAGTTAATGAAATAAGCACTAGGTTGCCATCTATTGAGTAAGAATAACTAAATAGTTTAATTTTTTTGCACAATAATGGCCCTCAAATATACTAATGAAAATGGCACTTGGCTGCCATCTATTGTTGTAATTATTTACTAAATCTATTTCAGTTTTTGCATAATAGATGGCAACAGTCATTAATGAAAATGGGAAGATAAAGGCAGACTAAACTAAAATATTTTTTTAGTTCACTTTTTGCTCAATTAGATGGCGAAAAAAAATTTGAAAATGGAAGATCAACTAGGGGAGACTAAACTAAATTATTTTTAGTTTCTTTTTTGGCACAATAATGGCGCTGAAAATTACTAATGAAAATGGGCACTTGGATGCCAATACTAGTGAGAGAATTATGAACTAAACTTTTAGTTCATTTTTTGCACAATAGATGGCGCTGAAAATTAATAATGAAAATGGCACTGGGTGCCATCTAGTGTGAGAATTATGAACTAAAAATATTTTATTTCAGGTCTCCCTAATCATCCTCCCATTTTCTAATTTTTTTTGCCATCTATTGGAGGCAAGAAAGTGAACTAAAAAAAATATTTAGTTTTAGTCGTGGCCCTTTATCTTCCCTCATTTTCATTAACTTAGGTGCCATCTATTATGCAAACTGAACTAGATTTATAAATGAATTATAACAATAAAGGCAGCAAGTGCCATTTTTGCATTTTTAGTGTCATCTGCGCAAAAAATTATTTAGTATATTCTCCCTAAATTATTATAATCAAAAAGAAGCGCTAAGCCACAAGGGCTATACAGCTATTTTCCCTAAAGTAAATGGCAGCCTGGTGCCATTTTCATTAACTTTTACTTTGATACCTCTGCAGTCAAGTATGCTAACTCGTTCTGTTACAGAGGGTGAAGCACAAAACCTACGAGGTCATACTGTGCCTGGGAATTGGGAGGCAATTATAATCATAACTAAGAGCTAAACCCACAAGGGTCAATGAGAGGCAGGCCAATTCAATCCAAGAGAGTATTATTACAATCAAGGGAGGAGCACGAAACCTGGAGAATTATAACAGCTCTTGTAGAAAGAGGATTGAAGGTATCAGGCTCAATTCAGGGAACTGGAGCACAATCCAATTCCCTAAATCAAGGCCCCCTCACCCATATCAAGGAACCTCCCTTGAGTAGGACCAAGAGGAAAAAGTCCCAATTCCTTTTGCATCAGTTGCCCAGCACTAGCATCAACTTCAGATAGATGCAGGAAAGTGGATGAGAAGAGACATGAGGCATTATTATAATCAAGGGGAAGCACATAACCCTAGGATTAATACAGCTCCTGGGGGATGTAGGAAGGTATTCAGGTTTAATTCAGGAACTGGAGAACCGATTCCAATTCCCTAATCAAAACCCTCACCAGCATTAAGGAACTTTCCTAGGGAGAGACACGAGCAAAGTGAATATCTAGAAAATATTGTGTTCTGGGATCTATGATCCTCTGTAAACAAACACAAAGTTTGAGAACAAAAACACATAACTGGCAAGAGTGTAAGTGGATGACCTGACAGTGAGAGGAGACAGCCATCAAGGTAACCTTGAGGTCAACCTAACAAATACACATGTATGGACAGGTCTTTGGTTTGAGTATCAATGTGTCAGTGTTTTCCACATGTATTATGACCAGCTTTTTTGTCCCAGTTGCAGTGACTGCAATTATTCAAAGTTTCACAGGCATTTTCAGAATCTAAGGTTGTGTTTTGATATAAGGACACAATGCAACTAATGCAAACATTCTTAATGTAACCCAATCACTCTGCAGAACTTTGTTAAGCAATACAAACAGGGACACAGGTATAAATAGTTAAAGTGTAGGTCAAAGCATTAATAACAATCACTGAAGGTAATAGCAGTAGTATTTTGTATAATAGTACTACAATTACTTAACACTGCCTACAATGATTATATTATACTTTGCACCTTATACTCTACCTATATATACTCTCTGTGTCCAGGTATTGGCTGTAATGGGTTTGACAAAGCTCCTGGAGAGCAAAATGTTTACAATAAAAGCACAATTAGTTGCACTTGTGTCTATTTATCTAACATACTGTCATAAATTCTACAGTCAATATTACATCTAAAGTTGTGTCCTGTGTGACTTTCAATGTCAAAAATGCCTGGAAGCCTCATTGAATCATTCACAAGAACTGATAAAAAAAAAAGTTGGAAATTATAATGAGTGGTTGTGGGATTATCTCCACTGGGCTCGTCACCAGACCTCCTAGACTCCCCCTGGGCTCGGTCACAGACCTCCTAGGCTCCCCCTGGCTTCGGTCACAAGACCAGCTTCCTAGGTAGGAAAGGAAATATTGCCAGAAACCCGTAAAAGTTTCCAAACGTATAATATACTTTTTTCAACATTTGAAAAGTATGTAAAAAATAGATCTTCCTTTTGTTTTTTTACATTTGAAAATGTGTAAAAAAACTTTGATCATACTTTTTTTTTTTGTTATATTTGAAATAGTAAAAAAAAATGTAGATCTTAAACTTTTTGTAGCACTACACATAGTGAACATAGATATGCTTGACCGTTTACGGGTTAAGAACTACGTATTACAATTATTATATTATAATCAAGGGGAAACGCTAAACCCTGAGGATTTATACAGCGCCTGGGGCGGGGGGATGTGGAAGGCATTCAGGCTTAATTCGGGGAACCCTGGAGCACAATCCAATTCCCTAAATCAAGAGCCCCTCCAACCAACACAAGGAACCTTCCCTTGAGGGGTATGTATTACAAACACAAAGTAATATAGGAATGTCCTGTGTTTTCTGCCCCCTCTTTACTGTTCTCATTTTTTCAGTAGTTTTCAATTTAGTTATTGTTTGGTGTTTTTTCTGCTTTGCACAATGGTTGTGTTACGGAAAGTTACCAGTGTCATGTTTTAAAGTATTATATGTATTAAATTACCAACTGCACATAGGCAAAATCACTCCACTACGAAAGCAAAATTATTTTATTATAATCAAAAAGAAGCACTAAGCCACAAGGGCTATACAGCGCCGCAGGGTAGGGAAGGAAGCGAGGGTATTGGATGGCAGAAGGGAGGAGGGATGATCAGCAGGTTACAGAAAACATCGGGGCAGAGGGGATTAGTACAGGGGTGGGCGGGAAGCAAGAGATTGAAGTAGAAAGGGGCTAAGGTATCAAAATTTTGTGAAGTCAGTTGTTGTCAAAAAGCAATGAGAGAGTCCGGATGAAAGGTGGGTGCATCAGCGAGAAGGGAAGGTAAAGAGAGAGAGCAGAGTAATACGACCGACAGAGGTAAATTCTGCGGTGCTCTCATTGATAAAGTGGGCAGTCCGAACAGAATGGTGCTGATTGAAATGGAGCTTGGCAATTCTCACAGAGAGGAGGCAGGACGCCTCTTCCATGAGATATCCAAGAGTAAGACGAGTATGGGCCAATGCGAAGGACGGGAGAGAGAGTCCCCCAACCTCGACACTGGTGATAAGAATACGCAGTAAACCTATACACGGTTTAAATAATTGAAGTTTGTTGCCGAGCATAGTAGACCCAACGTTGTTGCCAACGGTTGTTAAGTGGAAGATAGTTGGCCATGCAAAATAGTCCTAAATGGAATACCTCTATAAGAAACCTGGGTAGTCCATGTACTGCTGACCGCGCACAATGTCTGCCTGTTCATTGCCCTGTACGATCAACATGACAGGGACCCAACAAATAAATCAATATCTTTAATAATCTTGGTAAAGATGCGGCGTAAGCCAAAGTGGATACGGAGGACTAAGGGGTGAGGTGTATCAAAATTTTTTGTATAGCCTGTAAAAGCACTCAGGAGTCTTGAGACAGACCACAAATGATGACACAGGCATAGATGCAATACGATAAGTGCTGTAAGGATGGCATACAATTCAGCAGTAAAATACTTAGCCGAAGATAGAAATGCCCCTTGTACGACGCTGTCCGGAAACACTGCTGCGAATCCTCTACGCCGTCCAGAAGACTTAAGCCATCTGTTGTACACGGCAAATGGCAATGAGAATGAAGTGAAAAGTGGTCAAGAAAAAGAGAGCGGAAGCGACCGTAGACCAGTATGGGCTTTCGAGCAAGGACGGGAGAAAGAACAGACTCGAACAGCTGTAACTTCCCCCAGGGGGTAGGGAAAAGTGAGAAGCTAAATGTACATAGAAAGGTGGTAGTTGAAGAGAAGACAAGAGCGAATGAAGGAGAAGAGAGAAAGGGACGGAGTAAACAGGCGGCGAAAGCAAATAAAGAATGTCTACTAATATCACGACCATTCTATAAAATGGAAGGATTGCGGAGATCATGAGAGCGTACATAGTAGCGCAGGCACTGGGCATCACTGCGATCGGATAAGGATGGAACGTTCGCTTTTTCTGTATAGAGGCCTCTCGACAGGAAGAGCGAAAAGCACCAAGCAAAACGTAATCCTTGGGTGAGAATGGGTTAAGGCTAGAGAGAGAAGCAGGAGATGCCCGCGAAAATCTGGTCCACCATTATACAAGTTTCGATAAAATAAGGTGGGAATGTAGGCAGAGAGAGGGTTTCGATGATCAGCTCCCCCATGAAAGATGAGCCCAAGGGTTTTAAGAAGGATTCAAGCCGGCTGTGACAAGTTCCTTCAAGAGTAATTGTGAGTTTCCCAGGATAACCTACGATCAATGGAGGAGCCCCAGAAACTTGACTGTATCACTTTCAGATACGGGAGCCATAGAGGTACAAAGATGATCGAGATGACAGAGGGTCTAGTGAAAGTATTTGGTGGGTTTTAGTGCTGGAAAAATTTAAACCACACGTGTGGTGGCCCAATTGGAAACACGTCGACTGCATGTTGCGAGAAACTGTAATGAGGTGACTGTCAGCGCCTGCACAGGCAATAGCGAAGTCATCAACATAGAGTGATGACCAACATACATGTATTTTGATGGAAGCTAGAGCCAATCATTAATAGCAGGAGAAAAGTGTTGTGCTCAGAACACATCCCAGGGGGACACCTTCAGCTTGATAAAGAGTCCGGGAAGAGCACATTATTAACCCGAACACGAAATGCCGTCAGTTAAAAATTCTTAAGGAAGGATGGTAGATTGCCTCGAAGGCCTAAGAGTGGGATTGGGCTAAAATATTATAACCTCCAAGTTGTGTCATATGCCCTTCTCAAGGTCAAAAATATGCAATAACTGAGTGGTTAATTCGCAAATGCATTACGAACATACGTATCACAAGCGAGTAAGGGGTCTATGGTAAACATCCTTACAAAGCCATATTACGAGTGAGAGACTGTTATTGTCCCAAATAACCACACTAAAGCGTCTATTTACTAGCGTTCCATTACATTGCAAACTGCACTGGTAAGAGAATGGACGATAGTGGGAGGTTCATGTCCCGTAGTGCCTGGATTGCGGAAAGGGAGAACAATGGTGGATTTTCCACACTGTGAAGAACTCCCTTGTGACCAAATAAGATTGTAAAGGCGTAATAGACTGCAAGGGCTGACTGAATGTAAATGTTGTATCATACAAAATATGAATGTCTCGGCCCAGCCTGCCGATGATCGCAAGCTGAGAGTGTTGCTCCAGTTCTTGAAGTGTAAAAGGCACATATACTGTTCTTCTCAGAGAAGAAAAAAGTCCAAAGGGTGCTAACTCTCTGGCAAGACTTTGAGGAAAGAAATGAGGGGCCATAGAAGGAGTCCCTGAGAAATACGGACCAGATGATTGCCATTCGTTGGCAACATCAAGTGGGTTTCTTGCTATATCAACACCGGCAACCCGCAGAACAGGAGCCCGGTCAGAGAATATTTACCACTCATTTTCGTACTTTTTTCCCAGACTGCGCTCATAGAGGAAGGGCAGAGGTTGATGGTGGAGACATAATCTCGCCAGCCAAGTGTGTTTAGCATCACGGATGACACAGCGAGATCGTCACGCTTCTGTTTAAAATCACGAGTCTCCTCTGTGGTTCTATTGTACCGTACCTGCCCCATGCAGCGCTTTCAAACGTACTTGCACGAGCACAAAGCAAGGAGACACCAAGGCACGCATATCTTCTGAGAATGCCTGCCCTGAGTTGGGTATAGAATGAGAAGCGCGGTTACAACGTAGGACGAGAAGAGGTTAAAAGCTCATCGATGGGGGACGAAGAAGGGGCCTCTGAAAAAAAAGTTAGGTGTGAGAAAAGGTTTCCCAAATTTTCCCATCAAATTGCCAGCGTGGGATGCGAAGAGGTGGTGTATATGACGGGGAAGTCAGAATGATTGGGAATGATCGCTTGTAATGTAAGGGGTTCCCCTCCTGGGAGAACAGACCAGGTGAAGTCGAATGCGGTGGAAGGATGAGCAGACTGAGAGATCGATGCAAGAGAGAGTCTGAGTCCCGGGATCAAAATGGGCTGTGCATTCCTGTATTTAAAACATGGAGTGGGAGGTGGGTGGCAAGAAAGCCTTAATGAATTCCACGGAAATCACAGTGAGACCCCCCAGAGGAAAAGGTGGGCCATTAAAATCACCAACGTAACAGAATCGGTGGGCCGGTAATGACGAACAAGAAGGCAATATCCGAATTGATAATGCCGAGAAGGAGAGAGAATAAAGAACGAGCTTATACCACTATGCAGTGGATACGGGCTGGTGCTGTGTAATGCAAGCGAAGCATGAACAAATACGCTGATGGTACGGAATATCAGTGGTGAAGAAGGGCTCTTTCATAAAGGTCCTCAGGAAAAGGATCTGAAGAAATCAATAAATTATAGCCTGAAGTGGGGAGAGATAACGCAGAGTGTATTTTGGATCTGTAAGCCAAACACCAACAGGGGCAAACTGGGAGAGTAAATCTGAAGCTCACTCTGATTACCCCTGAGCTCCGCGTATATTCATCTGTAAATAGGCCATGTGGCAATGATAAAGAACTTGAAATTCCAGGTAAGGGTTTCCTACGGAATAGTGGGGTTAGAAAAGTCCACATGCGGAGGCAGTGGAAAACGTTCAAGCAGCGAAGGACGGTGCGCTGTGAAGAAAGGAGTTGCGCAGATGGAGGGAGAGGACTGGAGAGTGGGGAACAGAGGGTGGTTCGTGTCCATTGATGGTTTGGTCTCTGCAATATATTCAGAGATTGCTTCAAAGTGTTTCGGAATCGGAGTCGTATGGGAGAGACAATATTGGATATGGTAGGGGGAGGATGAGTAAAGATTGGGAACTGTATTGGGCTGTACCAGGTAGGGGGGGGGCGAATGGGTGGGAGGGAACTGAAAGGTGGAAGGGGACAGAAGAAGGCAGAAACATGGGAGGGCAGGGAAAGGGGGAGGGGGGGAAGGAAAGAAACTTGGTGAGGAACAGGGAGGAAGGTACAGTACGAGGAGGCGGGGAACCTCTACCACTTGTAACCGAGCCCGTGAGAGGGGAGAACAGGGACAGAGACAGGGAGGGTAAAATGAGGAGGTGGAAGATTGGTAGAGGTGTTAACGGACCTTTTTTTGACTTTTGCGAAAGTGAGGGACGATTGGGAGGAGGGTGTCATACGAGATTCGTCGTTTAACTGGAGGCATGTGAGGAGAGAACCCGAAGAAGCGAGATCAGAACTGAGGCGTTGAAGTAGGGACGCTGTCTGAGCCGAGGACAGCAAAAGGATTTAGTTTACAGAGAGTGACTATGGGGAGGTAACCACCAGAGGTGGCGTGTAGAAGATGGGATACCAGAAAGTGGGGGGGACGGTTTTGAAACACTGGGAAATAAGAAACACGTGGGAGTCTCCCTTGGAGGCGGAGATGGAAACTGCCATGGCATAAGGGAGACTTTCTGTCTCTTTGAGGGTAACGGATTTCCTGCTCGTTTAATTAGACTGACAACCCGGCGAGAGTACGAAGGGGAAGCTCATGACCAAGTTTTTAAAAGGCAAAGAGGGGAGGATCGAATTGCATGGACTATGAGAATGCTTCATTGGCACCACAGACTGGGGCATTCAGGCGATAGATCTGCAATATTTCGCTGGATGGCCAATCGCCAGAATTTCTACACTGTTGCGGTGTAGGGATCACCTTTCAGACTTGTAACGATGTCCTGCTTATATAAACTAGAGGATGGGAGTTCTCGGCTGTCAAAGTTAAACGAGCCCATTGTAGGTATGGTCCTCCGCCCAGCGGCAGGAGAACGTAAGTGTCTACCTTTGAGGATTGGGAGATCTTGGAGTTCCCAGCTGTTCAAGAATGTCCAGTGCCACAAGTCTGGAAATTTTTGTTGAACTATGGTATGGGCAGAATGACGGTACCACTTCAAGAATGAGGAATGATGTTTTCAAGAGTGACAGGAACAGTATCGATATGGGAAAGACGAGAGAGCTCATGAGCCTGGGTGCATTCGGTACGGTGATGATGCGCGTACGCTCTTAAGAGCATTGAAAAGAAATAATCTTTACCAACATGGCGTAGGAGTGCTTCGCAATACTGTGGTCTGAAAGATAGGCAGTAGAGGAAGTCAGTTGTAAAGTGCAGAATTTAGTCCATTGTTCAGTTGAAACTGAGCGCTGGAAAGGTAGTGAAGGAGTGTCGATCCTTCTGAGATGATACGAGAGGTGAGAGAGTATCTTCATACAGCAGGTAATTGTCATTAGCGGTTTTAGGCGTGGGACCAGAGTTGGTCCGAGATGGTGGTAACGGGTCGGCGATTTGAAAATTGCCGCACCGTTAGAGGGAGAGGCCGGGGAGCATAGTCAGAGGAGAGTGAAGGTCTGATAAATCGAAAGGAGTAGTCGAGGCCTCACGTACTGAATGCGGAGGTGAGGAAACCGCACCAGCCTGAGGTACAGTGGCCATGAGGGAGTGTCTGAAGAGTTGGTCCAAAGACGAGGCGGGGGGTCAGAATGGGGTGCGGTATCAGAAGGGGCCCGGGGGTTAGGAGAGGTTCATGGACTAGGGCTGCCATGTTAGGTTACTTCTTTCTTTTTGTTTTTAAGAAAAAAAAAAGAAGCGAAAGAAATAAAAAAAAATAAAAAAAAAAAGAATAAAAAAAAGGGGGACCAGGGGAGGGATAGTTCCTCGGAGGAATGAAAGGGCCCAGAAATCTCCCTCCGCGCCCAAGAGGACCTCAGCCACCGCAGTAGCGCAGATTTGCAGCATGGAACCATGCCTACCCTTACCCATCATGCTAGTAAAAAATAACAATCGGGATAGCAACCTCCACATTGCCGAGCTACCTCGGTGGACAAAGAGAGGGTGGCCGGATATCGCCACAAGGCATACCTCCTTCGGCCACCACCCCCGGAATCCGAAAGGTGGCTTCCAGAGATACATCCGATCGCCCGAAAGACACCCAACGCTACTACGGGATACGGAGGAGGGATTCGGGACATCCCAAGGCGATCCAGATTCCACGGCAAACGACGCCACCGCAAGAACCTCAACGGAATGGAGATGGACCCGGTATTCCTTTCCTACCTAGGAACTAGCGCGCCTGTGGAGAAATCCCAAAGCCGAAAAGTGGACGGGCAAAAGGGAGGGGTTGGGGAGGAGGAGGAGGAAGGAAAAGGGGAGGATGGTGGAGGAATGGGATAGAGGACGATGGGAGTTGGGGGGAAATTAGGTTCGGTCTGGGGAAAAGAAGCCCCGATGGGTCAAATTTTCCTCAGACCAAGAGTCTTCACATGCCAAGGGCCCCCCTTGAAGGGACGAAAGCAAAAATTGCAGAGATGCGACACCCCCCAATGAAAAGCAGGGGTGTCATAGCACTTTTGAGCCAACAAAAAGTGTCAGGGGCCGGGGGGCTGTTCAACTGCCTCCCGCATCAGAAGGGGGGGTTTACCAAAGACCCGGGTCTTCAAGGGCCCCTGGAAAAGCACCAAAAGTGGGTTCATGCCCCACCCGGGCTGTGGTCGTCGGGGTTTGCGTGCGCCAGCAGTAACAGCCTGGTTGATCAGGCTTGACCCACCAGGAGGCCTGGTAAGCCCGGGCCCCGGGGGGGGCTTTGGACCCTGGAATCTTCAGGTAAACTCCAGGTAAAAACCCTTGAAAAAAAACCTCATCAGGACCCGGCGACTTATTTGCTTCAGTCGTCTATTGCTTCAAAACCATTTCATAGTGATGTGAGTGACTAAATTTTTTCTTCTGGCCCCTATAAAATTAAAATTACGGGAATATGTTAGTGTTTTCCTGTGTAAAAACTTAGAAAATAATTTTTTAAAACGAGAAAATTTCATTCTCTTTGCAGTAAGGTCCCCATAGTTTTTTAAAGGGGGCCCTATCTTTTTTAAAATTTTGTTCTATAGCCCTAAAAAAAACTTTTGGGTTGTTTTAGATTCCTTAGCAACTTTTTTTCATAGCCCCTTTTGCTGTTTTTTTATCCCTTTTTTAATGTCCTTTTAATGTCAATTACTGATTCAAAAGAGCCCTCCCCTTTTTTTGTACGCCAAAAATTCCTTTTTATGCCCTGTAGAATTTCAGCCTATTTTCATCCTTTTTGGGCTTTTCTATTTGATCAAATTTCTTTATATGGGATAAACTTCTTTGAGCAGCATTTTTAGTGTTCAAAAAACGTCATAGATAGCCTTTCATTCCCCCAGTCAAAGAGATATGTTTCCTAAGCCATGAAATCTGCTAAGCGAAAATCTGGGCTGTTTCTGGTTATCGTTACTATCGTACTTCATTCAATCAAAATGTAATTGATTTGTGTCGCTAGAAACCCATTTCCCTCTGAAATTTCTAAATTATTAACAAGGGTTCATTGTTTGAAAAAAAACTAAGTAAGCAGGTTATTCCCCTTGTTTTTGTCATAAACTCTTCAAAAAACAACCCAAAACTACTTCTAAAAAGTCGTTGTTTCTAATTCCCAGTCAAAAAATTCCAATCAAATGACTAAAGTTTAAGTCCCCTAAAAATTACTACATTATCGTGCCTTGGGCCTTAAAAATTTCCCCCCATAGTATTTCCCCCTTTGGTCCCTATCAATTTTGGGGGACGGTATATCACCCTAAAATCGTTTTTCTGCCTCTGAAAATCATCCAAACAGATGGTTGTGTTACTTAGACTTAATACCTGTTTTTAAGCGGTTCAAGCGATCTCGGAATTAAAATGCCACCCACCCCCTTCCCGATACTTTATCTACTTGGAAAATTTTAAAAACCCTGAATATAAAATTCCGCAGGCATGTCCCGACTTTTGAATTAAACCGTCTCAGTTAGGAAAAATACTCCATGTTCTGCATAAAAAATAATCTAAAACCGTCCTCTTATTCCTAGACTACGGAAATTAGCAAATAAAATTGAAAGACTCCCCTTTTCTTTACCCCCCTGCTCATTTCTGTTTTCTATAAACCTATACTGTCCTTATCCCCCAAAAGTCACGGCTTTTCAATATCTACCTCGTTCTGCTTATTACTAGTTCCCCTAAAAACTTGTAATTTACTCACTGGGATTTCCTGTTTTCCTCCCAAAACCCATCCCACTAATTTCCTATTTTAAGTCCTAATGCTCCCCCCCGCAGTTGCCGTGCTACTCCCCAGACCAGTAAGTGAACCCCACCCCTGGCATACATGTCTTTTGCCATAGAAGAGGCCCAGTTGTCAATGAATGTTCCCGCATTTTCCTTACAGTTTTTGTCAGCCAGCAATTTGAACCAATTGCCTGGAAAACCATTCATTTCCAAACTCCCCTCCTTGGCAAAAAAACACACATATGAAGGTTCCCCCCTTACCCCTAATTATTTCTATTGCTGACCTATACCTGCTAATCAGGTTTTTCACTCTAGTCTCCCAAACATCGTTGCCTCCAGCCTGGACAATAATGGGTTTGCTCCCATTACCTTCATGATGTCATCCAGCGGTAACATATACTCCATCCCACCCCCCGGAAAGAAACTCTCTGTCTCCTACCCCTGCCCTTCAAGCAAAAAAGCCCTATCCATATACCTAACTTGGCTTTCAAAACAACAATATTCTTATTTTCCTTAATGTCTTTTATCGTGACGTTCCGTAGTCGATCACATTCGTGGGGGTGGGCACGGGAAAATGATTAGTGTTTCCAAACAGTTTCCACGGAGCTCTTTCTTCTTTCGTTTTACCTTTCATTCGCCCTTTTGACGTAACTTCTTCCCCTGTTCCAGCCTGACCATTTTCCCCCTTCTTGCCCTGAGGATCAAAAAGGAGGATACTCAAATCTTTGTTTTCCCGGGTCAGTCATCAAAGGGTTAAATACCCTTTTGCTATTACATAAGTTTTATGTTTTGCCCCCCTTTTAATTTCCATTAAAATATTGTCTTTGGATTTTGATTAATTTTAAAACCCTTTAACTGGTTACTGTGTACTTTACACTCATTCTTTTCCTACTGCATGGTGGATTTTATATCTTAACTGAGAACTTTCCCACACCATGTTCAGGTCCGGGGAAAATTGCCATACAGATTTTTACACGAATTGGCTCCAATACCGCACCTTTCCCAGTTCAGAGCACTACGGACCACATTACGGTCCCCATATCCCGGGGTGCTTTTGGGCACGTTCACTGGTACCATCCCCTTAATGAGCCCAAAAAGTGTCTGAAAAATGAGGGGAAAAAACTCCCAGAGGGGAGCATCTCATCCCCCCCCCCCCGCCAAAAGCCAGAGATTCCAGAGTTCTTCCCCCCTCAGCAAATCAAAAAGAGGGTCCTCTCATCCCCGTTGTTAGTATTGTCTAACCACAGGCAGTGGCTTGTCTTAAAGGTTTTTATGGAATTTTTTATTTTTCCCCGAGATTTAGGATGTAGGCAGTTGAAAAATTAAGCTCTATTTTAATCCCCTTTAAAAATTTTTAAAAAACTCTGAGGTAAAATTGGCCCTTTTTTGTGTTTGATTCTTTAGGAAAACCAACATGAAAAAAAAAACTTCACAAGGCTCTTAAAACTACATGAGTGTTTCTTATGTAGGGGGCTGCTTAGGACTTGGTGTGGAGCAAATAATTTTGAGAAAAAAATCATTTCCCCTTTGGTCCTTGGAATTGGGCCAAATACATCCCCTACCAGCTTGCTGAAGGTTCACTTGGGGTGAAATAAACTGAAAGGAAACGGTTTAATACTTTGACTAGGTGTCCCAAAAAATTTTACAATTGTAGGTTTAATATACTCTCTGCGTTTCCGCAGAGGCCGAAGAAATGCCCCGGACATCACATTGGTGACAAAAAACCCCTTTTTTCTCCTTCCCTTGTACTGCAAAAGAGGTACTTCTTTGTAAGGTTTCCTCCCTAAAACACTTATTTTAAATTTTAAAATCTTTCCTCAGCCACGCTGAGGCTTGTCAGCTTTGGTGACACATTCTCCTGTGTAGAAATTAAAATTTCACCCCCAGTAGGGCAGCCTCCTACTCTACTTAAAAGATCCATGCTCCATATGCTCAGCTCTGGCTGGAAAATCCTTTTTTCAGTTGACTGTGGGTTTAAATCAGGAAAAAGAGTTTCCCGACTTTAAACCCTTTCCATCCTCATGACAAAAAACATGAAAATTATTGGTAGCTGATCATGAGCCTACTTCCTGGGGAACCTCAGGGGGAAAGGTTGGTAGGGGTTTCCCCAGCCCTTTTCCGCCCAAATTTTGGGACTTGGTTCCCCCAATAGTTGTTCCCCATGTGACATGTGGGGGAGGGACTATGGAGGTTAGTGTTCAAAGGCCTTGTGGGGTGAGGTACCTTTACAGCTGGGTTCAGTGTGCACATTGTGGTAGTGAGGTACCACGGATGGTTGGTGTTCGGTGCTCATTTTGGTGGTGAGGGCCATTTTAGGGATACCTCTTTAAAAAAACATCTGTGGTTTTATTCATTTAAAAGAAAAGCAATTTGAGTGTGGCAAATCCAATGAGCCATTTGAATTAAATCTAACTAGGAGGGGGACCTTAGGCTTTTTAAAAATGAATGAAAATGAGTTAGAATTTACGGCAAGTTATTAGGCACAAACAAGAGGTGAAGTACAGGGGTATGTAGTTTCCAAATTTAAGGTAAGATTTTTTTGGGTTTTACAGATGTCGTACAGAGTTGCCTGAAAAGATTAAAAAATGAGATAATTGAACTCAAACTTTTGTTGGCTTCTGGTAAATACAAATGATTAATGAATTTTTTTTGTTCCATTAGAAAAAACTTTGTAGGCAAGAATACTCAAGTTATATGTAAAAATCATTAAGTTTGTAGTTGTTTCCTTCCCCCAACACAAGTTGGGTTTGTCTTGTTCCTTTTTCAGTGTCATCAAAGTATTTTTTTTTCTTTTTCTCACTTTCCCCACATCATCCTGTCTGTCTCAATTTTTGGATCACTACGACAAGGTCCCAAAAAGCACAGAAGCAAAAAGAATGCGATGAAAAATAACAGACTTTCAAAAGCCTTACAAGTTGACCTGGCGTTAGCGCACAAAAAGGTTGCTAAAGGAATAACAGGAAAAGTGGCGATGGATCTTATTTTTCCCCACTAAAGAACCCGGAGTGTGTAACAGAGTAAAATCCGAGGGGAGCTACGGTGAAAAGCTCTGTTCCAAAGGCCATACTCGCTCCCATTTGTTTCCCCTTTCCTCCCCCTATCCGACATAGAAAGGAGTCAGCCCGCACCGTGTCTTCCTTTGCAGATGACACCCGAATCTGCATGACAGTGTCTTCCATTGCAGACACTGCAAGGCTCCAGGCGGACATCAATCAAATCTTTCAGTGGGCTGCAGAAAACAATATGAAGTTCAACGATGAGAAATTTCAATTACTCAGATATGGTAAACATGAGGAAATTAAATCTTCATCAGAGTACAAAACAAATTCTGGCCACAAAATAGAGCGAAACACCAACGTCAAAGACCTGGGAGTGATCATGTCGGAGGATCTCACCTTCAAGGACCATAACATTGTATCAATCGCATCTGCTAGAAAAATGACAGGATGGATAATGAGAACCTTCAAAACTAGGGAGGTCAAGCCCATGATGACACTCTTCAGGTCACTTGTTCTATCTAGGCTGGAATATTGCTGCACACTAACAGCACCTTTCAAGACAGGTGAAACTGCCGACCTAGAAAATGTACAGAGAAATTTCACGGCACGCATAACGGAGATAAAACACCTCAATTACTGGGAGCGCTTGAGGTTCCTAAACCTGTATTCCCTGGAACGCAGGAGGGAGAGATGACATGATTATATACACCTGGAAAATCCTAGAGGGACTAGTACCGAACTTGCACACGAAAATCACTCACTACGAAAGCAAAAGACTTAGCAGACGATGCACCATCCCCCCAATGAAAAGCAGGGGTGTCACTAGCATGTTAAGAGACCATACAATAAGTGTCAGGGGCCCGAGACTGTTCAACTGCCTCCCAGCACACATAAGGGGGATTACCAACAGACCCCTGGCAGTCTTCAAGCTGGCACTGGACAAGCACCTAAAGTCAGTTCCTGATCAGCCGGGCTGTGGCTCGTACGTTGGTTTGCGTGCAGCCAGCAGCAACAGCCTGGTTGATCAGGCTCTGATCCACCAGGAGGCCTGGTCACAGACCGGGCCGCGGGGGCGTTGACCCCCGGAACTCTCTCCAGGTAAACTCTCCAGGTATTCTGGACATTCAACATGGCACCCAAGAGGAATATCAGTGATGCTAGAGGTATCAAGGAGAATATAATAATCAGCTCCAAGGGTACAGAAGATGGAAACTTTAACCCTTTGATTGTCGCAGGCCCCTTTCTGAAACTGTCATTCTATGCCGCAAAATTTTTGAAGAAAAAAAATTATTTTTCGAAAACTCACGGAATTACGCTCCCGCGAAGTTAGCGGTCTCGGCGACATATACGAATCGACGATTTTGCCGACTTTGAGCCCTGTTTTTAGCCAATTCAGTTTTTCCAGTTGACCAAACTCATAGCTATTTCTTTAGAACTCCATTTTATCTATCAGTTGAGTACAAGAAACCATCTATTTACCAATTTGAACTACCCAATAAAGTGGTCAGAAATTGGCAATTTGGCCAATTTCACGCAAATCAAAAAAGATTCCAATTTCAAAATAGGGCCCAGAATAAACAAGGTAGACATTCTTGGCACTAAAATAACATATCCTCTGTTCATTAGTCACATCTCTAGGCCCCTCTTATATTTACTATTGCTTTCTATTTTGATTTTTTATTCACACAAAAAAAATACAAAATTTATGGTAGCAGACTACTACATTATTTTAAAAATGGTATAAATAATATCAGTGCACTAGTGAAAGAATATCAGACTCCCCAGTTGACGTGTATTGGACGTGTGGTGTGATATGCTTACTCCTGAACATTGGTAAAAATCGACCATTTCCGTACTTTGACCCAGTTTCAAGGTCGTTTTCATCATGAAAGTAATAAAAAATCATCTCTATTTCTGTAACACGTTTTCTTTTTATCACCTAACCCATGAAACAAGAATAAAACAATAAATACATAGGAAAATGCACCTCAAAGTCGGCGTTTTAATCCAAAAAAAAGGGTCAGAGTTTTTTTTTCTCATTATGCATGTGTGCTGCAGGATTTTTTTTATGTGGTGCACACTGCCCCACACAGACCCAGTCTCTCACATGGGGGCCCCCTACCAGGTTTCTCCTGCTTGATTTAAAGCCTCTAGAATTTATGAGTACAGTGGACCCCCCCAAAAACGATCACCCCCGAATGCGACCAATTATGTAACTGTATTTATGTAAGTGCGTTTGTACGTGTATGTTTGAGGGTCTGAAATGGACTAATCTACTTCACAATATTCCTTATGGGAACAAATTCGGTCAGTACTGGCACCTGAACATACTTCTGAATGACAAAATATCGTTTGGGGGGGGGGAGGGAGTCCATGCATATATACGTCAGAAACAGTGGCGTGTAAGACGTATTTATACAGCGTAAACAGTCAAAGGGTTAAATATGCATATGTGATGCATAATGCTTGTATGTTTTGTCTGGATAAATTTTGGGTTTAGGGTATGTAAAAGAAGAAATTCAAAGTGAATATAGGAAAGAGTAAGGTGATGAGGATAACAAAAAGACTGGATATCAGATTGGAGGGAGAGAGTATGGGGAGGTGAATGTATTCGATATTTAGGAGTTGAGGTGTCAGGAAATGGGTTTATGAAGGATGAGGTGAATCACAGAATTGATGAAGGGAAAGAGTGAGTGGTGCACTTAGGAGTCTGTGGAGAAAAAAAAACTTTGTCCGTAGAAGCAAATAGGGGAAACGTATGAGGTATAGTTATACCAACACTTTATATGGGTGTGAAGAAATGGGTGGTGAATATTGCAATGAGGAGAAGGCTGGAGGCAGTGGGGATGTCATGTCTGGGGGCAATGTGTGGTGTGAAAATAATGCAGAGAATTTGTAGTTTTGAAATTAGGAGGAGGTGCGGGATTACCAAAACTATTACCAGAGGGCTGAGGAAGGGTTGTTGAGGTGGTTCAGACATGTAGAGAGAATGGAACAAAACAGAATGATTTTCGAGTGTGTATAAATCTGTAGTGGAGGGAAGGCAGGGTGGGGGCCCAGCTAGGAAAGGTTGGAGGGAGGGGGTAAAGGAGGTTTTGTGTGCTAGGGGCTTGGACTTCCAGCAAGTATGTGTCAGCGTATTTGATAGGAGTGAATGGGAAAAAATGGTTTTTAATACTCGACATGTTGTTGGGTGTGAACAAAGTAACATTTTGAAGGGATTCGGGGGAAACTGGCAGGCTGGACTTGAGTCCTGGAGATGGGAAGTACAGTGTCTACACTCTGAAGGAGGGGTGTTAATTTTCCCAGTTTTATAACTGTAGTGTAAAGCAACCCCACTGGCAAGACAGTGATGGAGTGAATTGATGAAAGGTTTTCTTTTTTTTGGGCCACCCCACCTTGGTGGAATTGGCCAATGTGAAATAAAAAAAATAAAAATAATTCACCATACATACAATTAGACAGAACACAAGGAATGTTAACAAGTGTAAAGACTAAGAAGAAAACAAGGAAAGTGCCCCCTACTTATACTCAGAAAGTAAGACAAAAAAACCCTCATGTACAAAAACTGCCAAAAAATTGCTTAAGGAGAGTGTTTACAACAGTATGTTTTTGTGACTATTGAAAACATTTAGGAAAGGACAATCAACTTCATAATACAAGGTGTGGAGTCAAGAGTACAGCAGTGATCATATTCCCATGAAAAAATTTCCTGCATACTCTAAGCAAATTATTTCTGAGAACAGTTCCAATCTAAACTGAGTGTTTAACCCTTTTTCGGGGTCCGTCCCGTAGATACGGCTTTACGGTGAGTGTCAAACCTTTAGATCTACGCCATGAGTTCAGCTCACTCTGATAAACTGTGAGGGGTTTACATTTGGGCCTAGATATGAGAGAATACATCTATTGGTATGTTGTGCACCACACAAAACAATCCTGCCAGCACATTGTGTATAATGAGAGAAAAAAAAATGAAATCATGATTTTTCGATTAAAACAGCAACTTTGCAGTGTTTTTTCGTATGTTTTTTATAGTTGTATTTGTGATTTCTAGGTTCATTGATAGAATGGAAGACATATTACAGAAATAGAGTGATTTTGTTTGGTTTTAGCACTGGAAATGGGTTCAAACTGAGCTAAAGTAGCGGAAATGTTTAAATTTTTGCCCATATTCAAGAGTAAACAAACGACCTCACACATCTAATACACGTCAGCTGGTGGGGCTAATATACATTCACAATATGGTGATGTATTTATACAATTATTACCCGTATTGGGATAACAGTAAATCTTCTATTTTTTGGTGTGAATAAAAATTCATTATGTGAATAAAATTTTCAAAATGGGGAAATTTATTTGTAAAGCCTCAAAACATAACTAATGAACAGAGGAAAGTTAGTTTAGTGCCCGGAATGCCTACATTGTTTATTCTGGACCTATTTTGAAATTGGAAAATTTTGAACTTTGTGTTAAATTGGCCAAAAATTTAAAAATTTCCGATCACTTTATTTTGTAGTTGAAACAGTTGACTTGGCGATTTCTTGTGCTCAATCGATAGAATAGAAATTTAAAACTAGTGAAATAGCTAAGAAATTTGGTTGATGGAATAATGTAAATTTGGCCCAAAATGGGAGTCAAAGTCGGCAAAAATCGCCCATTCGTAATATCGCTGACACATCAAAATTCGCGAGAGCATAAAATTTTGTCAATTTCCACCAAATTTCGTACTTTTTGTTTTATTAAACCTTCACAAAAAGATTTCTACTATTTCATAAGAAAAAATAACAATTTTTTTTTTTGGAAAATTCTTGGACACTGGTGCGTGACTCAGATTTGGGCCTTGGACCCTGAAAGGGTATTAATGGTGACAAGATAGGACAACCTTGAAGGTGCATGCCATCAAGAACCTACATTAAAGAGCAAGTAAAAAGTGCAGCTTGTTGCAAAGGAAGTAAACATTACCTTGCTTCTCTGAACAAATGTAACAGTTCAATTGCAAGGCAATGGTAATTTACAGTGCTGTAAAACATCAAGACAAACCTGTTTGTTAATTAAGCATTATTTTATTTTCCCGCAGTCAAAATATACCTGGCCAGAAAGATAATCTTGTATTCAAGGTTCTCCTCACTCACTCTTGATAATGGAGAAGTCAGAAGATATTTCAGCACAAATACATGTGCCCCGTTACCTGGAGTTTACCTGGAGAGAGTTTCGGGGTCAAAGCCCCCGCGGCCCGGTCTGTGACCAGGCCTGCTGGTGGATCAGCGCCTGATCAACCAGGCTGTTGCTGCTGGCTGCACGCAAACCAACGTACGAGCCCCAGCCCGGGTGATCAGGAACTGACTTTTTGGTGCTTGTCCAGTGCCAGCTTGAAGACTGCCAGGGGTCTGTTGGTAATCCCCCTTATGTGTGCTGGGAGGCAGTTGAACAGTCTCGGGCCCCTTTACACTTATTGTATGGTCTCTTAAAGTGCTAGTGACACCCTGCTTTTCATTGGGGGGGGTGGTGCATCGTCTGCCAAAGTCTTTTGCTTTGTAGTGAGTGATTTTTGTGTGCAAGTTCGGTACAGTCCCTCTAGGATTTTCCAGGTGTATATAATCATGTATCTCTCCCCCCTGCGTTCCAGGGAATACAGGTTTAGAAACCTCAAGCGCTCCAGTAATTGAGGTGTTTTATCTCCGTTATGCGTGCGTGAAAATTCTCTGTACATTTTCTAGGTCGGCAATTTTACCTGCCTGAAAGGTGCTGTCAGAGTGCAGCAATATTCCAGCCTAGATAGAACAAGTGACCTGAAGAGTGTCATCATGGGTTGGCCTCCTAGTTTTGAAGGTTTCATTATCCTCCTGTCATTTTTCTAGCAGATGCGATTGATACAATGTTATGGTCCTTTAAGGTGAGATCTCCGACATAATCACTCCCAGGTCTTTGACGTTGGTGTTTCGCTCTATTTTGTGGCCAGAATTTGTTTTGTACTCTGATGAAGATTTAATTTCTCATGTTTACATATCTGAGTAATTTAAAATTTTTCATCGTTGAACTTCATATTGTTTTCTGCAGCCCCCTGAAAGATTTTGGGTTTATGTCCGCCTGGAGCCTTGCAGTGTTGCTATGGAAGACACTGTCATGCAGATTCGGGTGTCATCTGTAAAAACTCATCAGAGTAATGGATGGTGGTTCCGAGACTGTTGCGCCAGAGTAATGGCATAAATTTAACATCGCAGATGTCTTGTGTAAATGAAGGGTAGGGTTAATTATGACCTTCAGTGGGAATAATTTATTTCATTTTCCCTAAGTAAGGGGTGGAGGTAGGTTGAGGAAATTGTGGATCTGTTGGACTATCTTGTTGAAACTTGGGCATGTATGACGGAAAGATGCTTCTTAACCTACATTAAAATGAAAGAAATCTAAGCATAAATATAGAGTTCACTTCTCAGCAATTAGCCCCCCCTTAGTGGTAATTTTGAATGGTTTTTTTGGTTGTATTCTCCGTTTTTTTTTTTGGGACATTTGATAGAATGGAAGATATATTACAGAAATAGATACGATTTTGATTGCTTTCATGACGAAAAAATGCCTTGAAATTGAGCAAAACCCAGGAGAAATGGTCCATTGCTTAGCTGTTTCAGAGTTAAACAAATGACATCACTGTCCATTCCAAAAGCAGTCGGAATGAGTTGGGCATATTTATACAATTATTGCAATAAGGAATAACAGTAAAAACTAAAATTTTTTGTGTGAATAAAAATTACAAATAATTTATATAATAATAATAATAAAATGATAATAATAATATGTATAATAATAATATGAATATAACTATGTATAATAATAGTATAAAAATAATATAATAATAATACAGTGGACCCCCGCTTAACGATCACCTCCCAATGCGACCAATTATGTAAGTGTATTTATGTAAGTGCATTTGTACATATATGTTTGGGGGTCTGAAATGGGCTAATCTACTTCACAATATTCCCTTTTGGGAACAAATTCGGTCAGTACTGGGACCTGAACATACTTCTGGAATGAAAAATACGTTAACGGGGGGGTCCACTGTATAATGTACAGTGGAACCTCAAATTTCGAACTTAATCCGTTCCAGGAAACTAGTTCTAAAATTTGAAAAGTCTGAAATTCGAAGCAATATTTCCCATAAGAAAAAAAAGGAAATACAATTAATCCCTTCCAGAAACCCAAAAATATTCACAAAAAAAATACATTTTATAGAGATTAATTACAGTTTTACATACAAAAAATACTAAAAGTTTTTAATTATGTATAGTAATACAAAATAAAATAACATATTTACTTACCTTTATTGAAGATTGGTGATGGTCTGGGAAAATAGGGAGGGGAGGGAGAGGGGTTGGGGTTAGTGTTTGGAAGGAGAACCCCCTCCATGAGGACTTCGGTATCAAAGCCCTCTCTGGGGTTGTTTCCCCTTCTCTGTATTTTAATCCCACTAGGACCAGCTGAGTCACTGGCCCCCCAGTCTCACAAATAACTGTTACCCCTCTTTTCTGTCTCACAAAATAAATCCACAGTCATCTGTTTCTGTCTCACAAAATAACGTCCACAACCGTCTTTTTTGTCTCAAAAAATAACTCCACAGCCTCTGTTTCTGTATCACAAAATAACGTCCACAGTCGTCTGTTTCTGTCTCAAAAAATAACTGTCCACAGTCCTCTGTACATCCGGCAAGCCAACAAGTTCACTCCAATCTCAATTTCGTATTTTTTCCTTCTTCCATCATGGTGTTTCTCACTTTCTTTACCACAGGGGTCCCGCTAGCAAGTTTTTTTGGACCCAGGCAGTTATTTCACAGCCCCACAAGCACAAACACAATTAAATAATCAAAATGTGTGAATGGCGCAGGTTAGTGTTCACTCAAGCATAAACAAAGCTAGACGCTCAGGGCGCCGCTGGGGACGGGGACAGAGCGGGCCAGGGGGACAGGCCCCATACCCCGGTAAAAAAATATGGGAGTGTTCGATAATAGGAACACAGTTTGTCCGAAAAATGGTTTATTTTCGAAACGTTCGATATGAATACGTTCGATTTTTGGGTTTCCACTGTATAATAATAATCATATAAATATCAACAGCAGGGCCCCGCTTTACGGCATTTCGCTTTACGGGTTCTGCTAATACGGACATTTCAAATTATGACCAAAACTCGCTATACGGCTCCCCCCACTGTCTTTCTAATACGGTCACGCGGCCCCCGAGTTTGTTTACATTCTCCCTGAGCACATCTCCTTATTATGTCTGGAAACTTTCCCAAAAATTTTAAGTGTTTTAAAGTTATTGTAATTTTTTATGTATTGTTTCTTGATAATTAAACTTGTGTACACCTGTACCTAAAAAAACTTTCCACTGTGCTGGCATGTAGGACACATTAAAATCACTAAAGTCTCTCTACTCTTGATGCAATAATAATAAAAATAAAAATAAAAAATAATAATAAAAATAATAAAAAACTCTTTGGGGGGGATTAATGTCGCAATTAGTTAATATGACTTTCCTTAAACTATCTATGATATTTTTTTCAAAATTAATAAGAAAAAATTATGTAAAACACAAAAATGTACATGCACCCACATATAAAAATTTTTACAAATATATTGAGATGTTTACCAAACGGTTTTTTAAAATGTCGGAAGAATTATGTTTTCTCTAGCCCCTCACCTGTTACTAGGGGGTAACTGCGAAAAAAATTCCTTTCGTATGCCTTCACTTATAGCTAAATTCGTACTAACTTGTACACAGTGTAAGGGATTTGTTTCGTGATTTAATTATAAAAATAAAAAAAAAATTTTAAGGTAAAATTTCACAAACTCATACAAATGTACATGAATGAACTAAAATGGACACGTATTAATACCGTCTATTTTGCCCGACAGAGTGAAAACGTCCACAACCTGTTCAGTTTGTTTGTTTGTTTACGCTGTCTGACTCGGTGCATCATTAAAGTTGTATATTACTTAATATAAAAACAAAATTATATAAAAACACATTATGTAACACCAAGGTTGGTAGACACAACACCCCGGGAAATACTCCGTCCGCAGATGACTGTGAAACAAAAACCTGTAATGTTTTTTTCATGTGGTAGGATTCTGGTTTTCTTTTTTCTGTCTCAAAAAACACGCAAGTAAAAGGGATATCTTGCTACTCCCATTACACTTTGGTCACATTCACGACACGACATGCATAATAATAATTACATACATCAGGTTTTTTTCTCCTTTTTCTAATAGCTCTTGTTCTTTTTTATTTCTTCTATTATCCATGGGGAAGTGGAAAAGAATCTTTCCTCCGTAAGCCATGCGTGTCGTATTGAGGCGACTAAAATGCCGGGAGCAATGGGCTAGTAACCCCTTCTCCTGTATACAATTACTAAAAAAGAGAAGAAGAAAAACTTTATAAAACTGGGTTGCTTAAATGTGCGTGGATGTAGTGCGGATGACAAGAAACAGATGGTTGCTGATGTTATGAATGAAAAGAAGTTGGATGTCCTGGCCCTAAGCGAAACAAAGCTGAAGGGGGTAGGAGAGTTTCAGTGGGGGGAAATAAATGGGATTAAATCTGGAGTATCTGAGAGAGTTAGAGCAAAGGAAGGGGTAGCAGTAATGTTAAATGATCAGTTATGGAAGGAGAAAAGAGAATATGAATGTGTAAATTCAAGAATTATGTGGATTAAAGTAAAGGTTGGATGCGAGAAGTGGGTCATAATAAGCGTGTATGCACCTGGAGAAGAGAGGAATGCAGAGGAGAGAGAAAGATTTTGGGAGATGTTAAGTGAATGTATAGGAGCCTTTGAACCAAGTGAGAGAGTAATTGTGGTAGGGGACTTGAATGCTAAAGTAGGAGAAACTTTTAGAGAGGGTGTGGTAGGTAAGTTTGGGGTGCCAGGTGTAAATGATAATGGGAGCCCTTTGATTGAACTTTGTATAGAAAGGGGTTTAGTTATAGGTAATACATATTTTAAGAAAAAGAGGATAAATAAGTATACACGATATGATGTAGGGCGAAATGACAGTAGTTTTGTTGGATTATGTATTGGTAGATAAAGACTGTTGAGTAGACCTTCAGGATGTACATGTTTATAGAGGGGCCACAGATATATCAGATCACTTTCTAGTTGTAGCTACACTGAGAGTAAAAGGTAGATGGGATACAAGGAGAATAGAAGCATCAGGGAAGAGAGAGGTGAAGGTTTATAAACTAAAAGAGGAGGCAGTTAGGGTAAGATATAAACAGCTATTGGAGGATAGATGGGCTAATGAGAGCATAGGCAATGGGGTCGAAGAGGTATGGGGTAGGTTTAAAAATGTAGTGTTAGAGTGTTCAGCAGAAGTTTGTGGTTACAGAAAGTGGGTGCAGGAGGGAAGAGGAGCGATTGGTGGAATGATGATGTAAAGAGAGTAGTAAGGGAGAAAAAGTTAGCATATGAGAAGTTTTTACAAAGTAGAAGTGATGCAAGGAGGGAAGAGTATATGGAGAAAAAGAGAGAAGTTAAGAGAGTGGTGAAGCATGTAAAAAGAGAGCAAATGAGAGAGTGGGTGAGATGTTATCAACAAATTTTGTTGAAAATAAGAAAAAGTTTTGGAGTGAGATTAACAATTTAAGAAAGCCTAGAGAACAAATGGATTTGTCAGTTAAAAATAGGAGAGGAGAGTTATTAAATGGAGAGTTAGAGGTATTGGGAAGATGGAGGGAATATTTTGAGGAATTGTTAAATGTTGATGAAGATAGGGAAGCTGTGATTTCGTGTATAGGGCAAGGAGGAATAACATCTTGTAGGAGTGAGGAAGAGCCAGTTGTGAGTGTGGGGGAAGTTCGTGAGGCAGTAGGTAAAATGAAAGGGGGTAAGGCAGCCGGGATTGATGGGATAAAGATAGAAATGTTAAAAGCAGGTGGGGATATAGTTTTGGAGTGGTTGGTGCAATTATTTAATAAATGTATGGAAGAGGGTAAGGTACCTAGGGATTGGCAGAGAGCATGCATAGTTCCTTTGTATAAAGGCAAAGGGGATAAAAGAGAGTGCAAAAATTATAGGGGGATAAGTCTGTTGAGTGTACTGGTAAAGTGTATGGTAGAGTTATAATTGAAAGAATTAAGAGTAAGACGGAGAATAGGATAGCAGATGAACAAGGAGGCTTTAGGAAAGGTAGGGGGTGTGTGGACCAGGTGTTTACAGTGAAACATATAAGTGAACAGTATTTAGATAAGGCTAAAGAGGTCTTTGTGGCATTTATGGATTTGGAAAAGGCGTATGACAGGGTGGATAGGGGGGCAATGTGGCAGATGTTGCAAGTGTATGGTGTAGGAGGTAGGTTACTGAAAGCAGTGAAGAGTTTTTACGAGGATAGTGAGGCTCAAGTTAGAGTATGTAGGAAAGAGGGAAATTTTTTCCCAGTAAAAGTAGGCCTTAGACAAGGATGTGTGATGTCACCGTGGTTGTTTAATATATTATAGATGGGGTTGTAAAAGAAGTAAATGCGAGGGTCTTGGCAAGAGGCGTGGAGTTAAAAGATAAAGAATCACACACAAAGTGGGAGATTGTCACAGCTGCTCTTTGCTGATGACACTGTGCTCTTGGGAGATTCTGAGAGAAGTTGCAGAGATTGGTGGATGAATTTGGTAGGGTGTGCAAAAGAAGAAAATTAAAGGTGAAATACAGGAAAGAGTAAGGTTATGAGGATAACAAAAAGATTAGGTGATGAAAGATTGAATATCAGATTAGAGGGAGAGAGTATGGAGGAGGTGAACGTATTCAGATATTTGGGAGTGGACGTGTCAGCGGATGGGTCTATGAAAGATGAGGTGAATCATAGAATTGATGAGGGAAAAAGAGTGAGTGGTGCACTTAGGAGTCTGTGGAGACAAAGAACTTTGTCCTTGGAGGCAAAGAGGGGAATGTATGAGAGTATAGTTTTTACCAACGCTCTTATATGGGTGTGAAGCATGGGTGATGAATGTTGCAGCGAGGAGAAGGCTGGAGGCAGTGGAGATGTCATGTCTGAGGGCAATGTGTGATGTGAATATAATGCAGAGAATTCGTAGTTTGGAAGTTAGGAGGAGGTGCAGGATTACCAAAACTGTTGTCCAGAGGGCTGAGGAAGGGTTGTTGAGGTGGTTCGGACATGTAGAGAGAATGGAGCGAAACAGAGTGACTTCAAGAGTGTATCAGTCTGTAGTGGAAGGAAGGCGGGGTAGGGGTCGGCCTAGGAAAGGTTGGAGGGAGGGAGTAAAGGAGGTTTTGTGTTCGAGGGGCTTGGACTTCCAGCAGGCATGCGTGAGCGTGTTTGATAGGAGTGAATGGAGATAAATGGTTTTTAATACTTGACGTGCTGTTGGAGTGTGAGCAAAGTAACATTTATGAAGGGGTTCAGGGAAACCGGCAGGCCGGACTTGAGTCCTGGAGATGGGAAGTACAGTGCCTGCACTCTGAAAGAGGGGTATTAATGTTGCAGTTTAAAAACTGTAGTGTAAGGCACCCTTCTGGCAAGACAGTGATGGAGTGAATGATGGTGAAAGTTTTTCTTTTTCGGGCCACCCTGCCTTGGTGAGAATCGGCCAGTGTGATAATAAAAAAAAAACAATAATAATCACTGAGGCGCATTAAATGTGTATAAAACGTTTATACAGTGGACCTCCGGTTTAACGATATTTTTTCATTCCAGAAGTATGTTCAGGTGCCAGTACTGACCGAATTTGTTCCATAAGGAATATTGTGAAGTAGATTAGTCCATTTCAGACCCCCAAACATACATGCACAAACGCACTTACATAAATACACTTACATAATTGGTCGCATTGGGAGGTGATCGTTAAGCGGGGGTCCACTGTATAGACATTTTCCTTAACCCTTTGAGGGTCGACAGGCCCTCTCCGAAACTCGTTCTCAGGGTCGGCCAAATTTAAAAAAAAAAAAAATTATTTTCTCTTATGAAAAGATAGAGAATCTTTTCCCGATCATAAAGACACCAAAAGTTTGAAATTTGATAGAAAACTTACGGAATTATGCTCTCGCCAAAGTTAGCGGTCTCGGCAATGTTTACGCATCGGCGATTTTGCCCACTTTGAGCCCCATTTTCGGCCAATTTCACTGTACTAGTCGACAAAAAACATAAATATTTCGCTAGAACTCCATTTTTTCTATCGAATGGGTGCAAGAAACCACTCATTTATGAAATTCAACTATCCAGTACAGTGGTCAGAATTTAGCAATTTTGCCAATTTCACACAAATTTCAAAAGATGCCAATTTCCGAATAGGGTCCAGAATAAACAAGAAAGACATTCATGGCACTAAAATGACATTTCCTCTAGTCATTAGTCATGTCTCAAGGCCCCTCTTATATTCTTTTGCTTTCCACTTTGAATTTTTATTTTCACAAAAAATATAAGATTTACTGTTATGCAGACTACTGCATTAGTGTAAAAAATGGTATAAATATTATTGGTGCACTTGTGAAAGAATATTAGACTCACCAGTTGACGTGCATTGCACGCTTGGCACGATTTGTTTACTTTTGAAGTTTGGTAAAAATCGAACATTTCTGCTACTTTGAGCTCAATTTCAAGGCACCTTTCTTTGTAAAACCAGTTAAAATCATCTCAATTTCTGTAATATGTCTTCCATTCTATAAATGAGACCAAGAAAACTAGAATACAACAATAAATACCATACGAAAATACACTGCAAAGTCGCTGATTTATTAAAAAAAAATGGTCAAAGTTTTTTTTTTCTCATTATGCACTGTGTGCTGCAGGATTTTTTTTAGACTGTGCACACTGACCACATAGACCCATTCTTTCATATGAAGGCCTACCAGCTTTCTCCCACTAGATTTGAGGCCGCTAGAATTTATGAGTACTAGTACGTCAAAAACCCCTACACGTAAGACGTACTAGTACGACGAAAACCCTCAAAGGGTTAATCCATCTACAATTTTTTTTTCAAAATTATATAATAAACATGCTACATAACATATAAATTAACAAATATGAGATGTTTTTCTGGTCGGCTTGACAGTGAACAGGAACCGTTTGTGTCCGGGCTGGTAACAACAACAAGAACAACAACGTTTGTTTACATAACTCGTGAACATTGTACATTCACATTCTCTCTCTCATTTATTCATTTAATCTTGTTTACTCACCTCTCACTCTACATTAAAACTACAGATATTTTAAGGTAAGTAATGAGTGGACACAATTATTATATTATAGCTTAACCCTTTGAGGGTTTCGGGACGTACTAGTACTTTCTTACATGCAGGGTTTTTTGACGTACTAGTACGCACAAAATTCTAGCGCCGTCAAATCTCGCGGGAAAAGACGGGTAAGCCTACAAGTGAGAGAATGGGTCTGTGTGGTGGGTTTGTGCGCGGTAGAAAAAAAATCTGGGACCCAGGGGTGCATTGTGGGAACGCCATCTTAGAAAAACAACATCCACCATGCCTCGCGGTAAAGAAGCTCCTCACTCCTCGGTGAATTGGGACACTTTTGTTCCCCAGTGACAGTTTCTAATACAGATGGAGGTGCCAGGGGAAGATGAGTTTCAAGGTTTTGACCGAAACTAATTACCATAATATCGGTAATAGTGAGGAAAACCCAGACGACCCTCAGCCTTCCACCTTTTGGTGCTGGGGCCTTTCCTTGTTCACGTTCAGTTGTACCAGAATCCAAGAGGAAAACTTCTATTTTCCCAAATCCCAGACTCAGATGAGAGCATGTGTGATGATAGTGATAGTGAATATGAACTAACAGTTCTTCAAACTGGTAGTGTGCCATATGCTATTCCAAGGGGAAGGAGTGCATCTCAGAGTACATCCCGTGGCTGTACAACAGGAACAGACAGTAAAAATGACGTGATACTGTTGCAATTGGGATGGAAAATGTGCGTGGTGGTAGTGGTGCTGGCGGTGGGGCCCACCCATGGGCCATGCTGCCACCCACGCTGCCACCATGCCGCTGCCTCAGCTGATCTACAACAAAGGCCACCATCCCCCACCCACCCACCACACCAGCCTCCACAACCACTTGTCATTGTCCAGTACCCACCAGCAGACCGCACCTGGGATTGGCAGGAAGCGTCAATTTTGTTCCAAATGCCCACCAGTTTTGATGACAGCCAAAGTGGAATACGGCCATCTTGTACACTTGGGAACAATGCCACTGAACTGGAATGTTTCGAGTTATTCTTTGACAAAACCACTGATGGAAAGTATTGTCATGGAAAGCAACATACTAGCGAGTACACCATGGCAAACACATTACTTTCACCAAAATCACGTCTACACCAGTGGAAGAGGCAACTGTGGCTGAGCTGTATCTTTTCTTTGCCACAATAATGCTTATGCCACATGTGTATAAGCACAAAGTGAAATCATACTGGTCAACAGCCCCGCCTGATTGCAACCCCAGGTTTCAGTGATATAATGCCAGTGAATCGATTTGTGCTAATTTAACGTATGCTTCACTTCTCAGACAAAACCAGGCCTACAAAAAACGACAGGTTATATAAGATTAGGAATGTGTTTGTGTATCTGAAAGAGAAATTCATACGCATTTTTCCCTTCAGGAAGCTTGTAATTGACGAGTCTTTGATTCTGTTCAAAGGAGACTTTCTTTCAAGCAGTACATACCAAGCAAGAGGAAACGCTTTGGTATAAAGTTGTTTTTTGCTTTGTGATTGTTACAGTGGTCTGGTATTGGATATTATTGTGTACACTGGAAGTTATACATTGCAAAATACCGGGAAGTTATTGGGCATCTCAGGTGATGTGGTTAGAACAATGATAGAACAATACCTTGGTAAGGGTATATATTATATACAGATAACTGGTACACAAGCCCTCACTCAGTGATTTTTTGCGAGTGAACATGACAGATGTGTGTGGCACAGTGCGTGCAAATCGGAAACATATGCCCAGGTTTGACGCTGGCACTCGTAGAGGTGAGGTGCAGGCGTTTGCTGCCAATGACTCATGGCATTTCGGTGTGCATGACAAACGAGATGTTGCACTGTTGTCATCATTTTCACCCTAATGAAATGGCAGACAGTGGCAGGCAGCATAGAGAGAGCAATGAACCCATTCTAAACCTGCAGCTGTGATTGATTACACCTTCAACATGCGTTCAGTGGAAAAATTGACATGCAGATTGGGTTTGCTGATTGTGTTCGAAAAGAGTTATAAGTGGGTAACATAAAACTCTTTTTCCATCTTCTTGACATTTCCATGCTCAATGCTTATAATATGTAAAGATGAGGACGAGAAAACAAACCCCAGTACGGAAAAATTCTGTTTGTCTGTCATCAGACAAATAGTATCCAAGTATCAAGGAACAGCACCTGCAATTGACCGCCCACCAAATTATCAACAACTACCTGCTCTTTCTGAAGCATGGTGATCACTTCCTGGTAAAAGTCCCTGCTACTGCTTTCAAGAAAAAGGCCCCAGAAGAGGTGTTACGTCTGTTCACATACAAAAAAACCCCCACAACAACGCAGAGACACTCGTTTTATGTGTGAGGAATGTAAAACACCACTGTGCATGACACCATGTTTCAAAGAGTTCCACAGGCTGCGGGAACTTCTGGAAACATTCCCTGTGACTGTAAAACAGGTCCCCCTCAACATTCGCGGGGGTTAGGGGTTTCAAGAGCCCGTGAATGTTGAAAAATCGTGAATGTTTGGTGCCCCAATATATTGCAGGGAAATATAATAAAATAATAAAATGAAATAATCTATGTATATACATGTATATACTTTATATGCTCCTCCCACTCATATATTTGTCCAATCTCTTTTTAAAAGGGCTACCCAAGGTCCTATAAAAAGCTAAAAACCTTGGGTAGCTTCACATTTAGGTTGGATAAATACACAAGTGAGAGGTGGTTGGATTTGAATGGGTCTTGCATGTGAGTAAATAGAATGTTTAAAGCTTATTGCTTGGGTAGCATTTATTCTGTTATTGGGCTGGATTTGTGAAGGACCTGAATAGTATGGGCCAACGGGTTTCCACTGCAGTGTTCCTCCTTTTTATGTTCTCATGAACAATCAAAAAAATACGTACCTGGAACATCGTAAAAATATTGAAACCTCCCTCCACCACTGCCTCGTATTTTTATATAATTTTTTCTTCATTCTTTTCGTGCTTCTCAGTTTCTTTACCAAAATTTATTTGGCCCATGGTTAATTATGTAGCAGTCACAGTCAATAAACCCAAGCACCAAACACAATGAATTATAGAAATGTTTGGAAGGCGCAGAGGATAATACTCACTCCAGCATAAACAAAGCCATACTGACTGACGATGCCTCTACCACCCACTGCTTCAACCCTGTTTTTATTATTATTATTTTTTATTTTTAAATTATTATTATTATTATTTATTATTATTATTATTATTAATTATTATCATCATGAATGAGTTGACATTATTTATACTGTAGTTTAATAAATAATGAACAAACAAAACACTCACCACTCGAAGGGCAGACGAACTCTGATGACTTGTGATGATTAAAAAAATTTAAATTATAATTCTTTATTTCTCTATTGATATTACATGCAGTTACTGATGACAGTTGAATGGAGATGATTATATGGAGTGTAACTGCAGGGCATGAGACATATTTTCCCACCACCACACAAACAGCAATGACCGACTCGCACAGTGGCTGGAGACTGACTGACTGAGTGAGTGGCGGGTGGGAGGGCTGGCTGCCAGTTGTAAATTATTATTATTGTTATTAAATTAATAACATGTATTATTATTAACATGTATGTATTTAATAACATGTTATAAATAATAATAGTACATATTATTAATAACATGTATGTTATTAAATACCATTGCCTCAATCACTGCCTCTACCACTCCAGTCACACTCAAAGGACCCCAATGGAAAAAAGTCACTCTGTCTGACTTTTTTGGGTTATCCTAGGTTCTCTACACATATGCTGCTATGTATGATAATTCTATGTAACTGTATTTGTGTATACCTGAATAAACTTACTTATTGTTACACTCCAAGTATTGTAACCACTATTTCCTTTTTAGAGCATAACAACTTTGGTCAGAGAGGTTAGGGTAATAATAGTGATCCTCCGGAATGCCTAATTTTAATTAAGTATATTCATAATACAACATAAGCCAGAAATAATATACGAATTATCGTATATAAGTTAAGAATGCATGTTCTATATTATCCAAAATATATATAAGGCTTTCATAGCAGATGATTAGGAGGAGATCCTAGATATAACATATATGTATATAGAGATTACTTTAATGTATGAAGTCTTGTTTCCCAATTGGAAGCAGTCAGAATAAAACAGAATATGTCCAGGCCGGATTATAAATTTTGGGGCCAGTTACCAGAGACAGCAGGAGTGTTCTCGTTGGCTGTCTACTTGTTCACTGCTCGTCCCTCAACCTTGAGCATACAGGTCAAGTGGGTCACGTGACGTGACTCACCAACACTCAGTAGAGTAGTTGAACATAAAGGGGGGGGGGGGGGGAAGGGGGGTATAACCATCGAACATCACAGCTAACCATACACCGGCACACCGGGCGGCAGGCAGGTTACTATACCTCCAATAAAACTTATGGCCATGTTACATAAATTATAATAATTGTTAATAAGAATTAGCCTTAATAATACAAGGACGTTCATTTCCAATTTAGCTATTAAAGGAAATAACCGCCAATGTAATATTAAAGAAAGGTTAACCATAGGGGCATGACACCCCGGCCCAACCCAAATATCTCTGCGTTTAAGTGCTGATGGTGTGGAAGAAAGCAACTAGCTGGTATAGGGATGGAGGTACATCTCTCCAAGCTTAGTCATCCACTTGCTAGAACTGGACCAGAAACACTGCTAGACTGCAAAGAATTCCGTATTAGGCAATATATTAGGAACAGAGAGAGCTTTCGGCTTTAAAACGTTGCTCGAACCCTTTATGTGAAAAATAGAGACCCGGTAAGGTTGGATCCTTAAAGCCCAGCGTAATATTCTAACATTTTTTTATTTCATAGAATTTATGAAAGTTAGAGGATTATGGTCTGAGTAAATATTTAATCACAGGGAGGAGTATAACCGAGGTAAAACATCAAAGTGTTCTAAGGACAATACTAAAGCCAGGGCTTCTTTTTCTATGGTTGAATAAGATCTTTGATATTCTTTCAATTTATAGGAAAAATAACATATTGGATGTAGAATATTACCGTTTTGGAAGGATTGCAATAAGACAGCACCTATTGCTGCATCACTGGCATCAACATGGAGGGTGAAAGGAATTTGGAAATTGGGTGCACGCAATACTGGGGCGGAGGAAAGGAAACGTTTTAAACGTTTAAAAGCTTTTTCACAATTCTCGTCCCAATTAAATTTATACAGTGGACCCCCGGTTAACGAACTTTTTTCATTCCAGTAGTATGTTCAGGTGCCAGTACTGACCGAATTTTTTCCCATAAGGAATATTGTGAAGTAGATTAGTCCATTTCAGACCCCCAAACATACACGTACAAACGCACTTACATAAATACACTTACATAATTGGTCGCATTTGGAGGTGATCGTTAAGCGGGGGTCCACTGTATTTAGGACTGGTCAATCTAGTCAGGGGGGAGGCAACTTGAGCAAAGTTTGGGCAAAAACGCCTGTAATAAGTAGCCATTCCCAAAAATCGTTGGAGGGCTTTCCTGTCTTGAGGCGTCGGAAAATTTAAAATAGCTTGGACCTTTAACTGGTCGGGGGCTACTAGTCCCTTCCCTATTTTAAAACCGAGATATTTAATCTGGGCTTTACCAAAGTCACATTTTTGTAAATTTACAGTGAAATTGTATTTCTGCAATGCCTTCAGTAGTTGCTCTAATCTTTCTAAATGAGACTGCCAATCATCACTAAAAACCACCAGGTCGTCTAAGTATGCCTCTACACCTTCTAAGGGTTGGACTAAAATGTTCATAATTCTCTGGAAAGTGGAGGCGGTGTTACACAAGCCGAAAGGCATAACCTTATACGTAAATAGTCCGTTCTTAACTACGAACCCGGAAATCTCTTGGGCCCTAGGAGTTAACGGCACCTGGTAATACCCTCTCAGTAAGTCTAATCTGGTCACAAAGTTGGCACTGGCTACAGCATCTATTAAATCATCAATCCTGGGTAATGGAAACCCATCTGGTTTGGTGACTGAATTTACTTTACGATAATCCGTGCATAGGCGTACGGTAAACCCTCGGGTTTTGGGACCAATAAACAGGAGAGGCCCAAGGTGTTTCCCAAATGGGTTTGATCAAATATATTCCAGTAATGTATTTATTTCTTGCTGAATTAATTCTTGCTTAGCAGGAGAGAGACCCAGTAAGGGGATTGCTTTATTTGGGCTATCTTCAAACAATTCCCAAAGTCGTGGAAACCCAATGTACAAGGAGTAGGGGTATCTTTGAAGATAGAGTTATATTTAGTGATTAACTCTTTTATTTGAGGTTTTTGGGAGGTAGGAAGGAACTTCGAGGAAATGGTCTAGTTTTAAAAAATTCAGAATTATGTAGTCTAAATTCCCCTTTCTTCCTTACAGTGTCATTCCTTATTTCAGTGGATGTAGGTTGGATAGAGGTAATAATAGTAGGGAGAAGGCTAGACTCGTACTTCTTTAAGTTATCTATGTGATACCTCTTAATTTTCTTACGACGTCCTGGTTTAGGACCAGATAATTCACCTCATTTTCTTTGTCTACTATTTCATGGCCCCAAATATCTAGGTTTTAAAGAATGTCCTTGAATTAAGTTTTTAACTAACACTAATTTATTTGGAGAGAATGAACGAGTTTAGCCTTTTGGTCGTAAGATTTCTTCATTTTGGCTTGAGCTTCTGTTAGATTCACGGCAGCTAAGCTTTTTAATTTGGAGAGATGTTCTTTCCAAAGCAGAGGACTGGGATGAAGAGGTCCTCTCTTCCCCTATCCAAGAATCTCGTAAAATGGCTAGGGGTCCTCGTACCTGATGTCCAAAAATCAAGTCAAATGGAGAGTATTTAGTAAATTTCTTGTTCAGCTTCACAGGGGCGAAGAGAAGAAAGGGTAAAAACCTTCGTCCCATTCACCCGGGAATATTGCTCACAGTAAGCACGTAAAGTAGATTTAAGGGTTTGGTGGAATCTTTCTAGCACTCCTTGTGACTGGGATGATATGCTGTAGAGAGGATCTGTCTTACACCTAATCGAGACATAGCCTCTTAAAAATCTTTAGACGTAAAATTAGAACCTTGGTCAGATTGAATTTCACGTGGTATGCCTACTTGAGCAAAGAAGCGTATTAAAGCTCCACTATTTTTCTGGAATTAATTTTGGACATTTGGGGTAGCAACAGGATACCGCGTTGCCATATCTATGATAGTGAGATATAAATGGTTACCCCTTTTTGGGGCGGGGCAACGGTCCTACACAATCAATAACTAATCTTTCAAAAGGTTCTTCAGGACATTTTATTGGAAAATTTAAAAGGGGGAGACGCGGGATTGTGTGCCGTTTTGCCTATTATTTGGACAAACGTGGCATTTCCGTAGTTTGTCAGCAATATAAAATCCTCATCTGAGGCCAAAAAAAATATTTCCTAATCTTTTTCTTGTCTTACGAGACCCTAAAAGAAACCCCCCAGTGGATTATCATGTGCTAGTTCAAATACTATATTACGTAAGGACGATGGCACCCCTAACAAGTTTCCTTTTTAACTCAAATCATTATCATTTTTCTCTTCCAAAGAAAACCGTTTTTCATCTAAAAGGTAACCTACCCCTTTATCCTTATTGGTTAAACTTTTTATCGTCCTTTAGAGCTATAAGAAATTCTTCTTTATTACATTTTCTAGCTTTGGTCCGCAGGGACTGGTAAAACTTTGTCACCTGTGGGTCTCGACTGAATTGCTTCGCTAAACAGGAAGTTCAAACCTAATTCATCGGACATTTCTAAAGGCTGTTTTAATATCCACATTTTTAGAGTTTTTTAGCCATGGCTCTGGTGACCACATTAAGGGGAAAATAAATCTAGCCCTGCCCCAGAGGCTTCTAATGCATAATTTTTCATCACATGGATTATCTAAAACCAGAGGCTCTCTGGTATCCCCCAATTGATCAATTTCGTTCCCGATTAATAGATCCACGCCGGCAATGGGAAAAGGTTTTTTCTGAAAGTCCCACATTGATCCAGCCTACATATCCAGGCAGTTCCACATAAAATCCTTATAATAGGGACCTTTACTTATTGTGCCTCCCTAAGCCTCTAATAATACGTCTAGCCGGGGTTCATTACTAGTAGGTAACTTTACCAGGTTTGATCTTAATAGAGAGAGATAGCTGCCAGTATCTCGAAAGGTCGTGATATTTACTAAACCTCTCTTTTTCAGAGTCCCCAACTTCCCCCGGGAAAAGTAGGGTTCCATAGCTACTTTTGGACCTTTTCTTCTGAAGCACTGTCGTGGTAAAGTCATCTATTAGACGGTCTGCTAGACGAGGCCTGGAAAGGTAAAGATTCATCATCCAGAGTTTCATACTTCCGAGAGGAATTTATTACCTGAGTAGGATATCTCCCTCTTGGTTGGGTTTTATCTTCCCGCTGTTTATGCCAACACTGGAACTGTCTATGACCTAACTTTTTACTAAAAAGGCACTGTGGTAATTGATCTTTAGGGTAATGCCTGGAGAAAAGCCGTTGGGCACCTGTTTTTTTGTCTGAAAACACCTTCAAAGGTTTGCCAGCTGGAGCTTTTCCCAGCAGTCAATCTTGAACTAAAACCTTGGGAGTAGATTTCTTTTCCGGGTCTTAGACATTTCTGTGGTTATAGCATGGGAAATTTCAAAGTGATCTGCGTGGGCAGCAGTATCTAACAAGTTAATAGTAGGAAATGTCAAAGATAAGTATGAACCCCCTCTGGAAAATATTTAAAAAGGTTTTTCATGCAATATCAGCTGGGAAAGTGACTCAGCTGAGGCAGCTCCCGCAGCCCTACGCCAACGTCGAAAGCAGAGATTTTTTCTCTGGCAAAGTCCCCCCAAGACTGCTGAGGATATTTCTTCCCGAGTTCTAAAAAATCTTCAAGTAACTAACAGGTAATAAATCGTAAGCTTTCAAAGACAATCTTTTACCCGAGTAAAAATCAGAATATTGTTCAAAAAGGGAAGTTTGCAGTTATGGGTTTTAGCTTTTCCTATTAAAGATGAATGTATTAAAGCAGCCCAATATTTAGGAGGCCATTGCATCACCTTCGCCTGATTTTCGAATGCTTCCAAAAATGAATCTAAATTATCCTCAGTAAATTTAGGCATCAAAGAGGCTTTCTTTACTAAGGTCAAATGAAGGGATTGTAAAACATATTACTCCGATTCTCTTTCTTCCTCAGTAATTCCCGTTCATAAAGCAAAAATTCACGTTCAAAATTCTCCCTTTTTAATTTTCTCCCGGGCTTCTACAAAGGAGGTTGAAGCGATAAAATACGTTTTAGACGTTCGAAAATTCTCCTTAGATTGAATAGTAGTCAAAAGGGCTAAAGAGATTTGAGGGGGAATGTGTTCATCATCCAATAGGACTTCTCTTGTTTTTTCAAAAACATCTGTAAAGGTTTACCTGGAACCGTTTTTTTAGCCTGATGGAGTTCTGTTCCCCCTATAGTCCTTGGAGATGGGAATGGAGTCGTTGTGCAGCGTGCATTTCGAGTATCGGGAAGGTCATGTCTGTCGTCTCCAGTAGGGGTTGTTAGCGTCATAGTTTCGGCCTCGGTTGTCTGTAGTAAAGAATTCAAAAAGGAAGGAATATCTGCTTCTCCATTCTCAGTCTCCTGCTCAATCTGGAAAAAGGACATTCCTGTATCATACATCTGACTGTCTGGGCAGTTTAAATGCCCGTCGTATTTTATGCCAAGCTTTCGTGCTAATTGCCAACAAGATTGAAGCTTCAAATTCTGTAATCTCTCCTTTGTTATATCTTCAAACCTCTCTGCCATTTCTACATTCATTTTAAAGGAAATTCAGTGTTATGCTCCCGGACACAGGCCCCCACTTGTTACACTCCAAGTATTGTAACCACTATTTCCTTTTTAGAGCATAACAACTTTGGTCAGAGAGGTTAGGGTAATAATAGTGATCCTCCCGGAATGCCCTAATTTTAATTTTAAATATATTCATTTAAAACAACATAAGCCAGAAATAATATACGAATTATCATATATAAGTTAAGAATGCATGTTCTATATTATCCAAAATATATATAAGGCTTTCATAGCAGATGATTAGGAGGAGATCCTAGATATAACATATATGTAATAGAGATTAAATTTAATGTATGAAGTCTTGTTTCCCAATTGGAAGCAGTCAGAATAAAAAAAGAATATTGTCCAGGCTGGATTATAAACTTTGGGCCCGTTTTCCAGAGACGAGCAGGAGTGTTCTCGTTGGCTGCTACTTGTTCACTGCTCGTCCCTCAACCTTGAGCATACAGGTCAAGTGGGTCATGTGACGTGACTCACCAACACTCAGTAGAGTAGTTGAACATAAAGGGGGGGGGGGAAGGGGGGTATAACCATCGAACATCACAGCTAACCATACACCGGCACACCGGGCGGCAGGCAGGTTACTATACCTCCAATAAAACTTATGGCCATGTTACATAAATTATAATAATTGTTAATAAGAATTAGCCTTAATAATACAAGGACGTTCATTTCCAATTTAGCTATTAAAGGAAATAACCGCAATGTAATATTAAAGAAAGGTTAACCATAGGGGCATGACACTTATCTACAAGCACCAAACACAATGAATTATTGTGAAATGTTTGGAAGAGCAGGGAGACTAATGTTTACTCCAGCATAAACACAGTCACACTGACGATGTGTCAACCACTCCCTCGTATTTTTGTACAATTTCCTTCTTCAATTATATCATATTTATTATTATTATTATTATTATTATTATTATTATTATTATTATTATTGTTATTATTATTATTATTATTATTATTATTACTATTGTTATTATTAGCTGTAGCAGAAATGTTTAATTCTTTGCAGTGTTCAAGAGTAAACACATGATGTCACCATCTAATACCTGTCCGAATAGCCATTCCAATATGCAGTCATGAATGGGTTTACATTATTTATACTGTAGTTTAATAGCAAATAATGAACAAACAAAACACTCACCACACTGAGTGGTTTGGGAGGGCTGGCTGGCCCCATTTGCGGGGGTCGGAGGGAGGGTAGTAGGGACTCACAGTGGTAGAGGCATTGGTGGAGGCAGTGGTGGAGTCTGTGGTATTTAATAACATACATGTTATTAACATACATGTTATTAAATAACATACGTTATTAAAGCATAACATGTATATATTTAGTACAATTTATGACGTTTTCATGTATTTTATGATTATTCATGGTTCAACAAGTTAAGGAAGCAGTATTGTAATATATTTCCCTACAATATATTGGGGCACCAAACATTCACGGTTTTTCAACATTCGCGAGGTTCTTGATCCCCTAACCCTCGCGAATGTTGAGGGAGACCTGTACTAAATTTATGTACTGTATATGCCATCTTTATATCAACAATGTATCTCTTAACCCTTTTGTACCATATTATGTAATAAAATATACCTATTGCTAAAAAAGAATGAAGAGATGGGGTGGTAGGGGAAGTGGAATATTCAAACGGCTTCAGGAAGAAATCCAAATATTCTTCCTTGAAGCCTTTTTATCCACTTCTCCAAGGCTATGGGTCCCACAATTTACACCAGACGTGGACCCCATTAACCCTATCAGGGTAGAGAGGCCCTCTCCTAAACTCGTTTTCATTGTTAAAAAAAAAAAAAAAAAATAGAAATGATAGAGAATCTTTTCCCGATCATAATGACACCAAAAGTATGAAATCTGACGGAAAACTTACGGAATTATACTCTCACGAAGTTAGCGGTTTTAAACGATTTTTACGCATCGGCAATTTTCGCCACTTTGAGCCCTATTTTTGGCCAAATTTCCCAAAGTGTACTAGTCGACAAAAAATCATTTTCTTTTTTCACTAGAACTCCATTTTTCTTATCGAATGAGTACAAAAAACCATCCATTTACTGATTTCAACAATCCAATAAGAGGTTAGAAAGGGGCAATTTTCCCAATTTCAAACCAATTTCAGAAAGATGCCAATTTCCAAATAGAGTCCAGAATAAACAAGACAAACATTCCTGGCACAAAAATAACATTTTCTCTGTTCATTAGTCACATCCCCAGGCCCCTCTTACATCTCTTTTGCTTTCCACTTTGAATTTTTATTCTTCACCAAAAATAGAAGATTTACTGTTATGCAGACTACACAATAGTGTAGAAATGGTATAAATTTAAAATCAGCGGCACTTGTGAAAAAATATTAGACTCACCAGTTGATGTGTACTGGACGCTTGGCATGATTTGTTTACTTTTGAACTTTGTTACTTTGAGCTCAATTTCAAGGTACTTTTCATTTTTGAAACCAATCAAAATCATCTCAATTTCTGTAATATTTCTTCGACTCTATAAAAATGAGGCAGGAAAACTAAAACACAAACCCTAAATACCATATGGGAAAAAACACTGCAAAGTCGCTGTTTTAAACCAAAAACACGGTCGGATTTTTTTTTTTTTCCCCATTACGCACTGTGTGCTCCAGGATCTTTTCTATACTGTGCACACTGACCACCTAGACCCATTCTTTCATAAAGTAGGCCTACCAGCTCTCTCACTAGATTTGAAGATGCTAGAATTTAGGCATACTGGTGTGGAAGCCGATCTAGTACGTCAGAAACCCTGAAAGGGTTAAGAGAAACTTGTTTTTTTGTTTGAGCCACCCTGCTTTGGTGAGATACGGCCGGGGCATTGAAAAAAAGAAGAATAATAAAATATAATTAATAATCACTCTAGGGCGCTTTAATGTCATACGTATTTCATATAGGTTTGGTAGCTGACATATAAAGCACTCCAGAGTGATTGTTATTATTATTATTATTATTATTATTATTATAATCTCTGTCTCTCATGGCAGCTTAATAAATGATTAAACTCAGTGAACAATGTACATATGTGGATGGTAATAATAATAATAATAATAACAGGGAGCAAGGGGCTAATAACCCCTTTTCCTGTATACATTACTATAGTTAAAAAGAGAAACTTTTGTTTTTCTTTTTGGGTCACCCTGCCTCAGTGGGATGTGGCCAGTTTGTTGAAAGAATAATAATAACAATTGCTCTGAAACCCTTTCAGGGTTTCCGACGTACTAGTACGTCTTATGCACCAGGGTTATTGACGTACTAGTACGAGTAAATTCTAGCGCCTTCAAATCTAGCGAGAAAGCTGGTAGGCCTACATATGAAAGAATGGGTCTATTTGGTCAGTGTGCACAGTATAAAAAAGATCCTGCAGCATACAGTGCATAATGAGAAAAAAAAAAACTGACTGTGTTTTTGGTTTAAAACAGCGACTTTGCACTGCATTTTCGTATGGTATTTATGGTTATATTCTAGTTTTCCTGGTCTCATTTTATAGAATGGAAGACATATTACAGAAATTGAGATGATTTTGGTTGGTTTCACAATGAAAAGTAACTTGAAATTGAGCTCAAAGTAGCAGAAATGTTCGATTTTTGCCAAAGTTCAAAAGTAAACAAATCATGCCACAAGTTCAATACACGTCAACTAGTGAGTCTAATATTCTTCCACAAGTGCGCTGATATTATTTATACCATTTCTACATTAATGAAGTAGTCTGCATAACAGTAAATCTTCTATTTTTTTGTGAGAATAGAAATTCAAAGTGGAAAGCAAAAGAAATGTAAGAGGGGCCTGCGGACATGACTAATGAACAGACGAAATGTTATTTTAGTGCCAGGAATGTCTGTCTTGTTTATTCGGGACCCTATTTGAAAATTGTCATCTTTTGAAATTTGTGTGAAATTGGCAAAATTGCCAATTTCTGACCACTTTAGTGGATAGTTGAAATTGGTAAATGGGTAGTTTCCTTACTCATTCAATAGAAAAAATGGAGTTCTAGCAAAATAGTTACGATTTTTGTCAACTAGTTTTTGTCAACTAGTACACTGGAATTGGCTGAAAATAGGGTTAAAAGTGGGCAAAATCACCAATGCGTAAACATCATCGAGACTGCTAACTTTGCGAGAGCATAATTCCGTAAGTTTTCCATCAAGTTTTATACTTTTGGTGTCATTATGATCGGGAAAAGATTCTCTATGATATCATTAGAAATTTTTTTTTTTCTGAAAAATTTTCCACCCTGAGAACAAGTTTAGGAGAGAGCCTCTTGACCCTGAAAGGGTTAAATGTCAGCTACCAAACCTGTACAAAATATGTATGACAATTATACAGGCAGAGGGGTGTCTCAGCATCAAGTATCTCAGATTCCTTCCTACAGACACTCAGTACACTAGCTTTCACTGTCTCCAAGAATATATATTTGCACAAATTTGCACTTCATTGTGCATCCCATAGTGAAAATGAAGGTTATAAATGTATTTGAAGCTGGTAAGAAAGTACAAGTGATAGCCGATGACTTGAAGGTGGCACATTCTACCATTTCCACTATCTTGAAGGATAAAGATAGAGTGAAAGAGACAGAGAAAGCATCGACAGGATTTCAAGCCATAATAACTAGGCAGCAGAAAGGCCTCATTCATGGACTGGGGAAATTACTGGTGATGTGGTTTGACTATCAGATACAAAAAAGAATGCCGATGAGCCTTTTAAATATTCAAGCCAAGGCACACAGTATCTTTGAGACTTTGAAGGCAGGTGAAGGTAAGGAATCAACAGAAACATTTACGGCAAGCCATGGATGAATAAAAAGTTTGATTAAATAATGCACAAGCATGAAAAAGACACCCAAATAAATAAAATGAGATTTTTTTTTAACAAACTGGCTGTATCCCACCAAGGCAGGGTGGCCCAAAAAGAAAAACGAAAGTTTCTCTTTTTAAATTTAGTAATTTATACAGGAGAAATGGTTACTAGCCCCATGCTCCTGGGATTTTAGTCGCCTCTTACAACACGCATGGCTTACGGAGGAAGAATTCTGTTCCACTTCCCCATGGAGATAAGGGGAAATAAACAAGAACAAGAACCAGAAAGAAAATAGAAGAAAACCCAGAGGGGTATGTATATATATGCTTGTACATGTATGTGTAGTGTGACCTAAGTGTAACTAGAAGTAGCAAGATGTACCTAAAATATTGCATGTTTATGAAACAGGAAAAAAGGACACCAGTAATCCTACCAGTAATCCTAATCCTACCAGTAATCCTAAAACAATTACAGGCTTTTGTTTTACACTCACTTGACAGGGCGGTAGTACCTCTGTGGGCGGTTGCTGTCTACCAACCTACTACCTAGGAAAATGAGATATATGGAGAGGTATTGGAGGGTGTGGAGGGCTGAGGCTATACAAGAGAGTGGAGAAGGCACCAGCAGTCTCAGTAATTCATGCTTCACCATGATGTATGGATGTGTAAGGTCATGGCACCATAAAATATAATAGTAGTAGGTTGGTAGACAGCAACCACCCAGGGAAGTACTACCATCCTGCCAGATGACTGTGAAACAAAAACCTGTAACTGTTTTGCATGATGGTAGGATTGCTGGTTTCTTTTTCTGTCTCATAAACACGCTAGATAACAGGGATATCTTGCTACTCCTACTTACACTTTGGTCACACTTCACAGACATGCACATGCATATATATATACATACATCTAGGTTTTTCTCCTCTTTCTAAATAGCTCTTGCTTTTTCTTTATTTCTTCTATTGTCCATGGGGAAGTGGAAAAGAATCTTTCCTCCGTAAAACCATGCGTGTCGTATGAGGGGACTAAAATGCCCGGGGGCAATGGGGTAGTAACCCCTTCTCCTGTAGACATTTACTAAAAAAGAGAAGAAGAAAAACTTTATAAAACTGGGATGCTTAAATGTGCGTGGATATAGTGCGGATGACAAGAAACAGATGATTGCTGATGTTATGAATGAAAAGAAGTTGGATGTCCTGGCCCTAAGCGAAACAAAGCTGAAGGGGGTAGGAGAGTTTTCAGTGGGGGAAATAAATGGGATTAAATCTGGAGTATCTGAGAGAGTTAGAGCAAAGGAAGGGGTAGCAGTAATGTTAATGATCAGTTATGGAAGGAGAAAAGAGAATATGAATGTGTAAATTCAAGAAATATGTGGATTAAAGTAAAGGTTGGATGCGAGAATGGGTCATAATAAGCGTGTATGCACCTGGAGAAGAGAGGAATGCAGAGGAGAGAGAGAGATTTTGGGAGATGTTAAGTGAATGTATAGAGCCTTTGAACCAAGTGAGAGAGTAATTGTGGTAGGGACCTGAATGCAAAGTAGGAGAAACTTTTAGAGAGGTGTGGTAGGTAAGTTTGGGGGTGCCAGGTGTAAATGATAATGGGAGCCCTTTGATTGAACTTTGTATAGAAAGGGGTTTAGTTATAGGTAATACATATTTTAAGAAAAAGAGGATAAATAAGTATACAAGATATGATGTAGGGCGAAATGACAGTAGTTTGTTGGATTATGTATTGGTAGATAAAAGACTGTGAGTAGACTTCAGGATGTACATGTTTATAGAGGGCCACAGATATATCAGATCACTTTCTAGTTGTAGCTACACTGAGAGTAAAAGGTAGATGGGATACAAGGAGAATAGAAGCATCAGGGAAGAGAGAGGTGAAGGTTTATAAACTAAAAGAGGAGGCAGTTAGGGTAAGATATAAACAGCTATTGGAGGATAGATGGGCTAATGAGAGCATAGGCAATGGGGTCGAAGAGGTATGGGGTAGGTTTAAAAATGTAGTGGTTAGAGTGTTCAGCAGAAGTTTTGTGGTTACAGAAAGTGGGTGCAGGAGGGAAGAGGAGCGATTGGTGGAATGATGATGTAAAGAGAGTAGTAAGGGAGAAAAAGTTAGCATATGAGAAGTTTTTACAAAGTAGAAGTGATGCAAGGAGGGAAGAGTATATGGAGAAAAAGAGAGAGGTTAAGAGAGTGGTGAAGCAATGTAAAAAGAGAGCAAATGAGAGAGTGGGTGAGATGTTATCAACAAATTTTGTTGAAAATAAGAAAAAGTTTTGGAGTGAGATTAACAAGTTAAGAAAGCCTAGAGAACAAATGGATTTGTCAGTTAAAAATAGGAGAGGAGAGTTATTAAATGGAGAGTTAGAGGTATTGGGAAGATGGAGGGAATATTTGAGGAATTGTTAAATGTTGATGAAGATAGGGAAGCTGTGATTTCGTGTATAGGGCAAGGAGGAATAACATCTTGTAAGAGTGAGAAAGAGCCAGTTGTGAGTGTGGGGAAAGTTCGTGAGGCAGTAGGTAAAATGAAAGGGGTAAGGCAGCTGGGATTGATGGGATAAAGATAGAAATGTTAAAAGCAGGTGGGGATATAGTTTTGGAGTGGTTGGTGCAATTATTTAATAAATGAATGGAAGAGGGTAAGGTACCTAGGGATTGGCAGAGAGCATGCATAGTTCCTTTGTATAAAGGCAAAGGGGATAAAAGAGAGTGCAAAAATTATAGGGGATAAGTCTGTTGAGTATACCTGGTAAAGTGTATGGTAGAGTTATAATTGAAAGAATTAAGAGTAAGACGGAAAATAGGATAGCAGATGAACAAGGAGGCTTTAGGAAAGGTAGGGGGTGTGTGGACCAGGTGTTTACAGTGAAACATATAAGTGAACAGTATTTAGATAAGGCTAAAGAGGTCTTTGTGGCATTTATGGATTTGGAAAAGGCGTATGACAGGGTGGATAGGGGGGCAATGTGGCAGATGTTGCAAGTGTATGGTGTAGGAGGTAGGTTACTGAAAGCAGTGAAGAGTTTTTAACGAGGATAGTGAGGCTCAAGTTAGAGTATGTAGGAAAGAGGGAAATTTTTTCCCAGTAAAAGTAGGAGCCTTAGACAAGGATGTGTGATGTCACCGTGGTTGTTTAATATATTTATAGATGGGGTTGTAAGAGAAGTAAATGCGAGGGTCTTGGCAAGAGGCGTGGAGTTAAAAGATAAAGAATCACACACAAAGTGGTAGTTGTCACAGCTGCTCTTGCTGATGACACATGCTCTGGGAGATTCTGAAGAGAAGTTGCAGAGATTGGTGGGATGAATTGGTAGGGTTGCAAAAGGAAGAAAATTAAAGGGAATACAGAAAGAGTAAGGTTATGAGGAAACAAAAAGAATAGGTAAAGAAAGATTTGAATTCAGATTGGGGAGGAAGAGAGTATGAGGAATGTGACCAAATTAAGATATTTGGGAGTGAACGTGTCCGCAGATGGTCTATGAAAGATTTTGAGGTGAATCATAGAATGAAGGGAAAAAAGAGTGAGTGGTGCACTTAGGAGTCTGTGGAGACAAAGAACTTTGCCTTGAGGCAAAGAGGGAAATGAATGAGAGTATAAGTTTTTACCAACGCTCTTATATGGGTGTGAAGCACGGGTGATGAATGTTGCCAGCGTGAGGAAAGGCTGAGCAGTGGAATGTCATGTCTGAGCCATGAGTTGTGTGAAAAAATGCAGAGAATTCCGGTAGTTTGTTGAAGTTAGGAAGGCGGTGCGGGATTTACCAAAACTGTTTGTCCACAGGGAGAGAAGGGTTTGTTGAGGTGGTTCTGACATGTAGAGAGAATGGAGCGAAACAGATGCTTCAAGAGTGTATCAGTCTGTAGTGGAAGGAAGGCGGGGTAGGGGTCGCCAAGGAAAGAGGTTTGGAGGGATGGGGTAAAGGAGGATTGTGTGCGGGGGCTTGGACTTCCAGCAGGCATGCGTGACTTGTTTGATAGATGAATGGGACAAAATGTTTTTTATACTGACGTGCTTTTGGAGTGTGAGCAAAGTAACATTTATAAGGGATTCAGTGGAAGCCGGCAGTGCCGGACTTGAGTCCTGGAGATGGAAGAACAGTGCCTTCACTCTGAAGGAGGGTTTAATGTTGCAGTTTAAAAACTAAGTGTAAGCACCCTTCTGGCAAGACAGTGATGGAGTGAATGATGGTGAAAGTTTTTCTTTTCGGCCACACCCTGCCCTTGGGGGAATTCGGCCCAGTGTGATAATAACAAAAAAATATTACTATCAATAAAGGTTATCTACCTACTCAATACTACATTCCAACTAAGATTTTGGGTATAAACATAAATAACGTAGCAGCATGAAAAGATGCCCCAAATTAAATAAAAACTGAATTAATAGAGGAACTAAGGTTTTTGAGGGCGGAGAGGATAAAAAAAAAAAAAAAAAAGGGTGACCGCGACCATAACAGAAAATGTTAGGCCACCAATGAAGAGTAACTATAGAAAATCACTCTTCCCTATGGAAAGACTGAAAAAAGTGTGATTTTTTCAAAAAAAATTTTCCCAAGTAATCAGCTATGTACATGTTTCCTGGAATATCTTAGAAGTCACTGACCTACTTACTTTATGTTTGTATTACAGTTAAAAATAACAGATTGAAAGTGAATTTTCCAACAAACATAAAAACTGAACTTTTTAATTTGGGTGGTGACACTTTTGAAGTGTCAGTAAGAGGTCATTCCTCGATTAGCAATGAAATTGTTTACCAACAGGGTCTTAGGCCCCTATCTCCGTCATTAAGTGAGGAGAGGCTGAATTCACCTTGCACGCTTCTATTAAAACTACAATATTTTATGGTATGTAAATGAGTGTACACTATAAGCATTTTATCAGTCTAGGGCTCTAAAATGTCGAGTATATTACAGTGTGAGGGGTGGGGTGGCCCTGGTTGGCTATCAAACCTACCACACCTAACGTCTTACAATAAATACTTATCTCACTTCTCACCCTACCTTAAACTCTATAACAAACAATTTGAGTAAGTAATGAGTGCACTGTGGTGTGTATTTTACTTTTTATTGCTTTTCAATGCCTTGTCTATTGCTAACTTAATAATGTTTTCTCTAAACTTTATTATCTGACATTTAAATTTGGAAAACTAAATGGCGTTCTGCTTCCTGTGATGTCACTTATTCCCGCATAGCCCTGAACCTAACCTGCCCTATAAATGGGGCACTACTATACAGGTTTATCCGTTTTATACTCACTTGGCAGGAATGGTAGTACTCCCCTTGGGTAGCTGCGTCTACCAACCTACTACTTAAAATAAAGTAATTTATATGCAATAAAACATTGTAGGCACAAAAGAAAAAGCCACTAATACAATTCTGCAAACAGACTTTCTTATAATTTCTCATATTAACAATATATTTTACTAACATGTAAACCACACAATAACCAACCTCTGTAAACTCAGCATTGTAATCCTTTTAGAAATAAATTTGAATTTGAATTTTTAACTATGTATGTGCCAAAACAAAAACAATTCACATTGCTAAACTCATAAACCATGTATTTATTCACGTTAGCCATAATACCAACTTACCTCATAATTTGTAATATCTTTAAAATTAAGAATTAATCTAATCCCAGCCAGAAAAATGCCAAGCCATGCTAGGTTTCAGTTGTCCCCTCTGTAAATTAGTATTTTTACTACATGTAAACCACACAAGAACCAAATTCCCTGTAAATCATCGTTTGTAATCCATATAGAGAATAAACTTTGAATTTAGAATTTGAAAAAATGACTGAAGATTAAACTGTAATTTTACCACTCTTAATCACCTGTCTAGACTTAAGTAGTCCTATAAGTATTAAGTTAAGTCTGCCCAAAATGCATAGGCTGAATAGTGGTTTTCATAGCTCCATACATACTAAAATTAACCCACCTTGTAACCTTAACAAAAAAATAAATATTTTATTTTATTTTAATTACTATGGTGTGAAGAAGCATTTCCATGCAATATTATTATTATTATATTTCATGGAAGTGCTAAAACCCACACGGTATCATTCATGGAACATGGCAGAGGTGAACAAGATTCAGACAGAATAACAAAAAAGGCACAATACCTGTGACTGGAACGATACACAAATAACCCGCACATAAAAGAGAGAAGCTTAACACGACGTTTCGGTCCACTGGGACCATTGACAAAGTCACTCTTTGACTTTGTCAATGGCCCAATCAGACCGAAACTCGTCGTAAGCTTCTCTCTTTTATGTGCGGGTTATTTGTGTTTCAGAACAGAAGAGGTGGAGGTGTTAAGGGGGGGGAGGACATGAACAGAATGGAAGGGAAATAAGGTGAAATGCAGTTTAAAAAATTCTGCAAAAAGGTTGAAGTCTCAGAGGAGCAACACAAGCAGAGCAAGTCCATGTCAGTCACAGCTAAATGTCAAAGCAAATCTGAAAAAAGGGAACAAAAAATACCCTGTTTGTTATGACCTTAGAGCCTCCATGCCCTCATAGTCCCCCTAGCTTAAAGATCCAGATGAAATCCTGGCATAAGTTCAGATATGGAACAACAGCATATAAGAAACTGTTTCGCCGACCCCAAGGAAGGTATGGGATGTAAATGGTGGCTTCGTGAATCTTGTGCTTTCTCTTCTGTGTTGTAACATTGTAATCCAATAATTTCTGCAAGAAAATAATTATTCAGTGAAAAACACTACGATCATTTTTAGGTTCTGGGTATACCTAGAAGGGTTTTTGGGGTTTTGGACCTTCATGGTCTGGTCTTTGACCAGGCTTCATGTGATCAGGCCTGATCAAGCAGGCTGTAACTGCTGGCAGCATATGAGACTTATATAGAACCACGCCTGTCTGGTCATGTACTTGACTTTACGTACCTGTCCAGTGCTTCTTCAAGACAGCCAGGGGTCTCTTACCAATAGAAATAAAATAGGCCTAATTATATGTAATAAAGTCTAGAATAAATCATTAAATTATTACGAGGACTTAACAAGCTGAACATCTGAATATGACATGTGTACAGGGTACACCTACAAGTGTACAGGTGTACAAGTCACAGGGTACTAGTGACAGGAGCACAAGTGCATAGGTCTCACCTTACGGTGTTCCGCTAATTCGGCAATTTCAAATTACGACCAAAACTTGCTATACGGCGAGTGGTCTTTCAAATATGGCGTGCCCCACCCGGTTTGTTTACATTCTCCGTGAGCTCATCTCTCTATTCTCCGTGAGCTCATCTCTCTATTATGTCTGGAAACTTTCCAAACTTTCAAGTGTTTTAAAGTTATTGAATATTTTATATGTACTCTGATAATTATACTTATGTGTACCTGTACCTAAATATGCTTACACACTGTGCTGGCATGCAGGTACACATTAAAATCACTGATAGTCTCTCTACGTAATGCCTTGGGTGCAATAATATACATTAATATAGACATTTCCAATAATCCATCTATGATATTCTTTTCAAAATTATATAATACACAAGCTATGTAACATATAAACATAATCGTACAACAACCCCACAGTAAATAAATTAACATAAAATGAGATGATGAAGCCAGCACTTTGCTGGATTTGTGGGTAGCCAGGAGACTTGAGGAAACTTGTGGGTAGCCAGGCAACTTGTAGTCCAACATCACAAAAAATGTATTCACTATAATATTACTGGGTGTAATAGAAAATTATTCCTTTCATAATGCCTACACACAGAGTGTCCTTTTCTTCTAAAAATGGTGTTTACTGGAGAAAGGGAAAGTGTTTCTCCTTATTGTATATTCTACTGTATCAATGTGGAGACCACTTTTACACAATGTTAAAGTGATGAAAACCAGACGTTTCACCTGGTTTGGTTTTACCTTACGTAATGGGTGGGTTGGGGAGCTCGCATTGGCTGCTTAACACCTGACTTATTTTTTTTTTTTTACTTTTTCTTCCCTTTTTTTCCTACAATAAAACACTCCCCTTTACACCCTACATTAAAACTACAAATATTTAAGTTAATTAATGAATGGAGCTGTAATGTGATTTTGAACGCTCAGGGGCGCTTCAATTAATGTCGTAGTATATTAGTGGGGTGGTGTGGCTGACCTGCGGCTACCAAACTTCCAAACCTGACTTCCTAACAAATAAATCTACCACCTCTTGCCCTACATTAACCCTTTCAGGGTTTCCGATGTAAAAGTGACCCCCGCAATACCGATGGCATCGACATAACCATTAATCCCATAACCGCTTGCTTTAATCGCAAAAGTTTGCCTCCCCAAAAAAATAACCACTTAAAAACCCCTCAACCGAATTTTCGTCCGAGACCTCCAATGTGCGCCCTCAGCACCTCCCATGTCCGCTGGTGGCATTGTTACCAGCCAGCCTCCGCGGTAACATCCAAGCAAACAATCTGAATATTTCGTATTATCTACAGTGTTTTTCGTGCTTATTTCTGGAAAATAAGTGACCATGGGCCCCAAGAAAGCTACTAGTGCCAACCCCTACAGCAATAAGGTGAGAATTCCAATAGAGTTAAGAAAGAGATCATTGATCAAGATGAAAGTGGAGTGCGTAACGTCGACTCTGGTCAGGTTGTACAAGAAACCCCAGACCCCAATCAACCATCGCTACTATTGTGGGCACCGAAAGGCCATCAAGGAAGCTGTTCTTGCCAAAGGTTTTAACTGTGTTTTCGAATACAAGGAACGCAATGATGGAAATGTTGAGAGACTCTTATTGGAGTGGATAAATGAAAAACAGCTAGCAGAGATTAGCCGTCTCTCAAGCGATCATAAGCGAAAAAGCTAGGCATTGCATGAGGAATTAATTAAAAAAATGCCTGCACTATTGCTGATGTGAGTGAATTTAGGCCAGGCAAAGGTGGGTTTGAGAGATTTAAAACGTAGTGCATACATAGGGTGATAAGCATGCTTGCCAGTCCGACCCACAAAGCGGCAGAAAAATATGTGCATGAATTCAAGGATAGCTTAGGACTGAAAGACTGAAACCCTGAACAAGTGTTTAATGTGATGAAACAGGCCTGTTTTTTGGGAAGAAAATGCCAAGCAGACCTACATACTCAGGGAGGAAAAAGGCACTCCCCCAGGACATAAGCCTATGAAAGACAGGCTTACTATTGTTGATGTGTCCAATGCTACTGGTGATTGCAAAGTTAAGCCTTTATAGTGTTTCAACTCTGAAAACCTCCCAGAGCGATCAGGCAAACAGAATGTCCTCAAGGAGAATTGGTGTTTGCAGTGGAAGGGCAAAACCAGTAAGGCATGGGTCCACTAGGAACTTTTTCCTAAACAGGTTACACCATGCATTTGCCCCCAAAGTGAAAGATTACCTAACTAAAAGAAATTAGGAACTAAGTGCCTCCTGGTGTTAACTCAATTCCCCGGTCATCCTACAGTGCGGTGGCAGAGCGACTTATGGGGACAATGAAATTCATTAACATCAAGTTTTTTGCCTCCTAATACACTCCTCTTCCTGCAGCCCATGGACCAAGCAGGTATTGCAAACTTCCAAAAAACACTGTACACAAAAGCTCGTTTGAAAGGTGCTTTATAGTGACCTCAGAAACTCAACTGACACTACGAGAGTTTTGGAGAGAGCACTTTATATCCTCAATTGTGTAAACCTTATAGGTAAGGCTTGGGAGGGAAGTGACTAAGAAACCTTGAACTCTGCTTGAAGAAACTGCTGTGGCCAAAATGTGTAGACAAAGGGAATTAGAAGGGTTTGAGGCAACTAACCAATAGGATTATTGCCATTTGAGGAATTCATTGTGGCATTGGGAAAGTCCTGGGGTTGGAGGTTAGTGGGAGGATGTGGAAGAGTTGGTGGAGGAGGATATGAAGAACTAACACACTTGATGAGCTGATAGAGCAACTACAACATGGCAAAGGAGGCCAGACCTGAGAAACAGGTTTCAGAGGAGGGGAGAGAGAAATTGAAGAGTGGCCTACCTACAAAGATTAAGGAAATGTGTGGCAAAGTGGCTTGAGGCAAACCTTTTTTGATGAAAATCACCCTCACACAGCTATTGCAAAGCCGTGTTTGGCAACCTGTACATGACAATGTTGTGAACACTTTAGGGAAGTCATAAAGGAACGAGAGGTACATCACACAGGCCACTATGGACAGATATGTTGTGCGAAAGAAGTCGAGTGACTCTAAAGCTGTCCTAGTGGCATTAAAAGAAGAAGGAAGTAACCCCAGCAAAAGGACTCAAAACACCAAGTCCTTAATGGAAGGGATTCCCCTTCTAATCACTAACAAACTAACACTCTCTCTCCCCCTCCCCCTCCTCCCATCCCATGAATCAATCACCAGATCTTCAATAAAAGTAAGTGCCATGTAAGTGTGCATGCCTTTTTAAGTTTGTGTGTATTAAAATTAACATTTCATGTGGTAAAAAATTTTTTTTTTCATACTTTTGGGTGTCTTGCACGGATTAATTTGATTTCCATTATTTCTTATGGGGAAAATTCATTCGCATACCGATTATTTCGCATACCAATGACCCCTCTTGCACGGATTAAAATCGCTATGCGGGGGTCCACTGTACATGTAAACCACACAACAACCAAATTCTGTAAATTCAACATTGTAATCTTTATAGAGAATAAACTTGAAATTTGAATTTGAATTTGAATAGAAAAATACCGGGTGATGGCAGTCGGATTTGTTATCAGATGTTGTTCAATTTTGGCAAACTTCACGCCTCCATATCTCGGTAAGTATTGGCAGTAAAATTTTTTTGTTTAGCCTATAATGTTTAGAAAAAAAAACTCTATTTTTTCATAAGAAATTTTTTTTTTTTTTTTTTTAAATTTGGCCGACCCTGAGAACGAGTTTCGGAGAGGGCCTGTCGACCCTCAAAGGATTAATAATAATTATATTATATTAGTACATAAGTAATTAATGTTAATAATAATGATATTAATATATGTATTTTAGGCATTGGAGCACAGATCCACTGTATAGACTTTGTCCTGTATTTTTTTGGGTTATCCTAGGTAATTATAATATGTATGATAACTTGTCTTAACGTTACCAGTGAGAAGAGATACAGAGAGATCAACCAATTTGGTCAGCCAACTACCCACCCCTCCACCACCCACCCATCCAGCTGCCCACCAACACCCATCCACCACCCACCCACCCTTCCACCACCATCAACCCACCCATCCAGCGGCTGCCCACCCACCCCATCCAGCCGCTCACACCACCCATCATCCAGCCAGCCTCCACTACCATCATTCAGCTGCTCACACCACCCATCATCCAGCCACCAACCCACCCATCCACCAGCTCACTCCACCACCCACCCCGCCACCCACACCACCCACACCGGCCACCCACCCATCCAGCCAGCCACCCATCCCATCCAGCCAGCCAGCCACCCACCCCGGCCAACCACAGACCTGGCCACCCAGCCAGCCAGCCAGGCCACCCACCGTCCAACCACAGACCACCCGCCACCCAGCACCAGCCATTCGGATACATATTACAACAAGTCCAGAGTTTGTTCTCTTTACTTAGGGTAAAGTTAGAACGTACATCATTCTGGGCAGGATGACACAGTCTACCAGTGGTATTCTCCCCCATTCCACTGTGTCGACAATACATAAAGATAATAGTAACATATGATACTGTATGCATGTAAAATTTACAATACATATCACTACCATGTATACATTATATACAGTACATAAATAATTAAAATACAACAATAGAAGTAAATTATGGTAAAAAGAATGAAATAATGATTGTACATTACATTACAGTATTATGTAGGTAGGTAGTTTATGCCCTTCCCAATATGTCGGCAATTTTCAAAGGTTCGACTTACGTCCATTTCGACTTACGACCGGTTGTTCGGAACCACGCTTGGTCTGTAAGTTCGGATGGTAGGTGTATTACAGAAATAGACATGATTTTGATTGCTTTCATAACGAAAAGTACCTTGAAATTGAGCTCAAAGTAGCGGAAATGTTCGATTTTTGCCGATGTTCAATGAACTGGTAAGTCAGTTGTTACATTTATTAATTGTATCCTAAACATACCACTCTATAATTTGGCAAACTCAGTAATCCAGCACACTACAGATCCCAATGATGCCGGATTTATGATGGAAGACCTGTACCACATCGTTAAACGAATGCGTCGCTAAGTGAGGAGCATACTATAATAGTAGTGAGTTTGTGTTTCTCATCTTTGATAATGACTTTTAAAATGGTCACCTTGCCACCATTAAACCTTTCTGCATATTTTTTAACTGCTTATACAATAGGGTAACAGTATATTGAAATAAAAAGAATAGAAAATCGCTGTAATATACATGACCCCTTGGTTACGCCGGAAACCGTTCCCGAAGCTCGGCCTAAAACCGAAATAATATTTTCCCATATGAATTAAATGCAGTAATTACGAATTAATCCCCGTTCTAGACAAAAATATCACCAAAAAAATAATATTTTTAACTATTAAAGCATATTACATACGATTGCTAGACTCATGCTGGCTCCTGGAATGCCCTGCTACACGTCCTGCATGCCTGCTTAACACTACCTTCATTTTCTGCCGTCTGCCCCACTTCCTCCTGCATTCTGCTATACTTCCTGCATGCCTGCTACCTTCCTGCAATGTCTGCTACACACCATCATGGCCTGTTTTACAACACACCCTGCATGCCTGCTACACTCCTTCATGCCCTGTATACTCCTTGTCCATACACTGTTATACTCCCTTGCATGCCTGCTGTTTAACCTTCCTGCATGCCTGTTACCTCTCTGCATGCCTGCTAACAACTCTCTGCATCCTGCTACACTTCATGCTTAAATTCCCATGGTGTTTCTCACTTTCCTTGACCACAAGAACTTACTAGGGACTTTCCTGTGGAGCCATGTGTATTTATTTTGCTAGTGCAACTCCAAACAAAAACTACAAAAACAATGGAAAGAAAATCAAAATGTTTGGATGTATGGCAGAGGCTTCCTCACGCATGAAAGACAGCCAAGTTAACACACAAGCAGCCCTTGCGGGACGGACGCGTCCGAAAGGGCTGATCAACGGAAGTAAAGGCGATCACCGTAGCCGAAAAACCGCCGATTACAGAGTTGGCCAAAACAGGAGCGGCCGATAACCAAGGGTGCACAGTACAGTATTTAGTACGACTACTGGGTAGCGAGCCTGTCTTAAGTTTGAGGCATTGGTAAATGAGTATGTCGCAAAATGAGTAGAGGGTGTAAATGCAATTTTTTACGGACCTAGTTCTCTTGATATAGTAAATATGTTATCAAGCTTTTACATTCACTGGAAAGTGGAAAATGGCTGTTTTTCACTTTTCAGCAATTTTTTTTTTTTATATCAGGACCCTGGAAACCTAACCTGCTGTTTAAGATGGGCTGCCATTAGGAACTGGGTTGTTTTCATTTATATACTGTAATCGTTAGAAAAACAGTTATACATTAACAATAGAAAAGCTTTCACATAATTACAAATGCAAAATACCCAACCAAGGTGTATGTTAGTTTGTGAAAGTAAAATCATATATGGGAATGTCTATTTCTTTATGATGATTAAAACTGTAGAAAATTGGCAGTATGTTTAGGTGTGAACAGTATTTGCAGTAAGCACCCAAAATAGTAAGAAATTGAAACAGGTGGCAACTGCTATCAACACCATAATGGTTTGACATTAATAATTTAAAAGAAAGTAAGAGTGCACTGTATATTTGTTCTTTAATATTTTGTATAAAGCATTTTCTATAATTCTCAGAACACACTTGACATTATTTATTATATTTGGGAATGTACTTATACCACATTTTAATATGTATTTTTTTACAAATAATAGAGACCATGTGTGCACCATAATGCCCTGCTCATAATTACTGCCAATATAGGCAGGCAAGTAGGAGGATTAGTTAAGTTCGTAATGAATGAATGGGCTATGACTTTTTGTGTTATCCTAGGTAATGTACACGTTAATATTTTTTCAACAAACTGGCTATATCGCACCCAGTTGGGGTGATCTAAAAACAAAAAGGAGTTTATCTTTTTAAATTTAGTTCCCAACCAATTGTCTTTTTTGTTGGCTGTTATCACTCATCTTAGGCACCACAGTGATTTATTTATAGAAATAATAAAAAATTAAAAAGACAACAAAAAATGTGAAGAAACACAAAATAGTTCACAGGGAAGTTCTGGCACATAGTGTTTGTTTGGTAGAGTTGCGAGCAAATTGTCAACCACTGAGCAATGTTTTTACCAAAGTAAGCATTCGAATACTGAATTGTTCAAGTAGGGAGGTGTTCGAGTACCGAGGTTCCACCATACGTGCGATACTTTGTGTAACTGAATGTGTATGTACCAGTACCATCAAAAATATATATTACAGGTGGTCTCTTAGGCCACCTATAACAATGAGGAAGCATCAAGGCGCCTATTTATTTTTGGCCTTAGGACTGCAAGGTCAAGGGTTGTTAAATAGCATAATAAAGGTAAAATTGCAATAGGCAACAGACTCACAGGAGAGAATCAATGTACAGTTGTTCTGTGGAAGTGTTGTGTCCTTTGCTGGTGTGGTCATCATTTGCTGATTTGGTTAATTGTGAGTGAAATAGACAATTACAATTAAATAATTACATTCTTCCACCCCTGTGGCTGGGTTGGTAGCAGATTGGCCTCACACACTGAAGACCTGGGGGGGTAGATCGCTGGTACAGCTGGAAACATTAGGACGTGTTTCCTTAAGACACCTGCTGTCCAGTTTGACCTAGCAGTAAAATAGGTACCTGGGTGTTAGTGGACTATTGTGGGTTGCATCCTGGGTATTAGTGAGCTGAATTGGGTTTGATCCTGGGTATTAGTGAACTGATTTTGGTTTCATCCTGGGTATTAGTGGACTAGTGTGGGTTGCACCCTGGGTGTTAGGTGAATGTTGTTGGTCGCATGCTGGGTGTTAGTGGAGTGACGTTGGTTACATCCTGGTTATTAATGGACTGGTGTGGGTTGCATTCTGGTTATTAGTGGATTGGTGTGGGTCACACCCTAGGTGTTAGGTGATTGGTATGGGTCACACCCTGGGTGTTAGCTTATTGGTGTGGGTCACACCCTGAGTGTTAGGTGACTGGTGTGGGCCACACTGTGGGTATTAGGTGACTGGTGTGGGTCACACCCTGGTGTTAGCTGATTGGTGTGGGTCACACCCTGGGTGTTTGGTGATTGGTGTGGGTCATACCCTGGGTGTTAGCTGATTGGTGTGGGTCACACCCGGGGTTTTGTTTGGTGGGGCAACCTTGTTAGTGTTGGTGTGGGTCACACCCTGGGTGTTAGGTGATTGGTGTGGGTCACACCCTGGTTGTTAGGTGATTGGTGTGGGTCACACCCTGGTGTTAGCTGATTGGTGTGGGTCACACCCTGGTGTTAGCTGATTGGTGTGGGTCACACCCTGGGTGTTAGGTGATTGGTGTGGGTCATACCCTGGGTGTTAGGTGACTGGTGTGGGTCACATGCTAATTTGCGGGAAATGCTCTGCATAAGAAGGAACTTTCTATATAGCAGCATGTCACTGATGTCAGCTGTGGTCTGTATCATGTCACTGATGTCAGCTGTGGTCTGTATCATGTCACTGATGTCAGCTGTGGTCTGTGTCATGTTCTTATAGAAATAAAAATATTATAATTACATATTAGAGAAATAATTACTGGCCACTACTTGAAATGGCCTTAAACTTGCCTTTCAGACACTTACTTTCCATCAAGAGCATTATGTGGCTGCCCAGACTCGCATTCTGCAGCAAACTTGCGGTATTGTAGGAAAATACTCGCCATTGTTGTGTTTTTGGCCGGAAAAAACGTTGTGTACTCGAAGGAGAGAAATATGTTTATCTTTGTTGGGTTTATAAGGGTGAGTAAGAGGTGAAGCTGTATCATCCAGCCAAACTTGTCGATCACACCAGCAAGATTTGTTGCACAAAGCTGAACCAGGAAAGAAAAAGAACAAAAGTTCCTAAGTTAATAGAAACAGGAACTAAAAGTTCCTAATTAGATCAGGTGGAGCACCTAACTAACCCCCAGCAGGGCCAGACACCTACACACCACCTAAGTTCAATAACCGGCTGCCCACCAAAACCGTCAAAGATTTAAGGGCAGAGAGCTGGTTAATAATAATAATAATAATAATAATAATAATAATAATAATAATAATATCTTCATTTGTATAAGTACATGCACAAGGTATACGGGCCTAGCTAACATCAATGGTTGGTGAAGGAACAAGAAATCAATCTTTTTAAAAAGACGAAGATAAATAATTGTCTTGATTCAAAAAGTACTCACAGCCAGGACAACCATGAAAACAGATGAGAACAGTGCATATACACTAGCAATAGTAATATACATGTCGTAATATATTTGTTGTACACAAATAAATACTTTTGTTTGAGGAAAGAGTACATTAATTTAGGAGAAAGGAAATATAAACGTTGATTATAGGATTGAAAGAATTCCCTAAATGACAAGAGTTGTTTTGAAACCATAGTACTCAACAAGGTAAGACAATCGACGCATGCGCAGTAGCGCCGTCACTGGTGTCAGGCTGAGAGGGCAGGACAAGGTGCCAGTGATGTTATTTAAGAAAATCACTAATGAACTCGTAATTTTTGTAGTAAACATAGAGAGACAGATGTAATAGAATGTGCATTATGTTAATTTTTATGATAGCAGCAATACACCATTACAATTAATTAACATAAAGCTATAAATAGTGTTTAAAGAATAAACTAAGTGGTAACTACCATGTAGAGGGTACCTTCGTCTCTCCATGCATAAGAAAATTAGTTTTCTCTCAATATTTTTGTGTTCTGCGGATTAATATTTGATACTTCACCATTATTTTATTTTATAAACTTGTAATTGTAAAAAAGTAAGGTTGTGAGGCCTCACAAATAACTATTTGTCAAGGGAAATATATTTTTTGACAATAAAAGGAGAAATATTTTCGTATTGTCTTGATTGAAAAATGTACTCAGGGAGGCAGCCAGTATATGTGTGTACACGCGCCACCCTCTGCCGGGTCAGGTAGATAAGATAAGATAAGATAAGATTTCGTTCGGATTTTTAACCCCGGAGGGTTAGCCACCCAGGATAACCCAAGAAAGTCAGTGCGTCATCGAGGACTGTCTAACTTATTTCCATTGGGGTCCTTAATCTTGTCCCCCAGGATGCGACCCACACCAGTCGACTAACACCCAGGTACCTATTTGCTGCTAGGTGAACAGGACAACAGGTGTAAGGAAACGTGTCGAAATGTTTCCACCCGCCGGGAATCGAACCCGGGCCCTCCGTGTGTGAAGCGGGAGCTTTAGCCACCAGGCCACCGGGTGTTGGAGCTGTGGACATGTAACTGTCTCTGCCACCACCACCATTACTATCACCAGCAACACTACTTCTTCTTCAACACATTATATACACTGATGGATCTAAACAGGAGTCTTCTGGCAGGGCTGCATCTGCTCTTGTTGCCACCTCCCTAGTTAAGAACGATAATAAATTTGTTGAGTTAGGCATAAGAATTAACAACTGGGCGTCTACACTGCAAAGTGAATTGTTTGCAATCCTAATGGCGCTAAAGCTAACCTGTGACACTGAACTTGACCGGTGGTCTGGTGGCTAAAACTCCCGCTTCACACACGGAGGGCCCGGGTTCGATTCCCGGCGGGTGGAAACATTTCGACACGTTTCCTTACACCTATTGTCCTGTTCACCTAGCAGTAAATAGGTACCTGGGTGTTAGTCGACTGGTTTGGGTCGCATCCTGGGGGACAAGATTAAGGACCCCAATGGAAATAAGTTAGACAGTCCTCGATGACGCACTGACTTTCTTGGGTTATCCTGGGTGGCTAACCCTCCGGGGTTAAAAATCCGAACGAAATCTTATCTTATCATTGAAGGCTCTTGACTCATATAATGACTCCAACAACATGCTCATTGGGGAAGCCAGGTATAGATACTCAAAAATTAGGGACAAAGGAATTAATGTACAATTGCTATGGATCCCATCACACATTGGATTACTCCTTCATGATAAAGTTGATATGTTAGCCAAGAAGAGTACCCAGAAGGAGAATGTAGAATATAACTTTGGTATAACTGTGTCTAGCATTAGGAATAATATTAGGAGAGAAGTAAATAATGAAAATGATTGTTATAGGAATGCAGTTAGAAGCCTGAGTAGATCTATAACCCACTATGATAACATGAACGTAGATAAGTATGTTTATGGAGCAACTTGCAATGTGAACAGACTGACTGATGTTGTAGTGGCCAGGCTTAGTCTTGGTTACAAGTACTTCTGGCAGTTTGGGAGACACACAGATCATGATCAAACTAAATGTAAATTATGTGATCAGGCATATGGTCACTGTCTTGAACACTATGTGCTTAATTGTCCACTTATTGAGGAATACAGAGACAGACAGTATAATAACCTATGTGACATGTCAAGATATCTTATTAATGAAAATAAGATACCAGATATACTAAGCAAATTTCCTAAATTTGCTTGTAACAGATAAGTGAACTATAGATATGTAGATATAAATCCATATGTATTCCTGTTAACCCTTTGGGGCCTAGTTCCTAGGCCTTTTGTGTATCCATATGCTCTCGCGCTACCGTCCAGTTAGTTTAATATGTTTATTATGCACCCCATACCCATCCTGTGGGCGGTAGTCAAAAGATTACAGAGGTACATAATTGGTCCAGGGACTGGACTCCAAAGTTTTGATAGCTGAGCAAGTTACAGAGGTAATGAACTAACAATTTACAAAGGTAATGAACTCACAATTTACAAAGGTAATGAACTCACAATTTACAAAGGTAATGAACTCCAGGAAGGTCTGGTCACAATCATGACAAGTTACAAAGGTATTTACAGATTACAGAGGTACGTAATGGGTCCAGGGACTGGGCCCCCAGAGTTTTGATAGCTGAACTAGGTACAAAGGTAATGAGCTCACAAGTTACAAAGGTCCTGAGAATCAAGGTCATATATTGAGGTTTCTAGATATCAAGGTGCTCTTGACATCAAGTTCTTATGTAGAGGTTTAGCTACATCAAGGGCTCATAAGTATTTGTCGACATGAAGGTCCTAGGTATTTATCAACATGAAAGTCGGATTGTAATCATGATTCAGTTGATATTAAGGTACACATAGTGGTTTATCAACAACAAGGTCACATGTGGATAATCCTCGCAAAAAAGGTCTATGAAATAATTTATTTTAAATCAACCTCAAGGGAGGCTCCTTGACGCTGGTGAGGGGCTCTTGATCGAGGGAATTGGATCTGTGCTGTAGTTCCCCGAATTGAGCCTGAATAACTTCCATCCCCCACATGCGCTGTAAAATCCTACGGGTTTAGTGATTCCCTGTGATTACAATAATCACAAGCAATTGAATCTTGAAAAAAAAGGAAAATTAACAACAAGGTATTTCATGTAGGTTGGTCTTCAACAAGGTAATCCTGACATCAAGGCACCATACTAACATTCGTGTGAATGAAGGTCCTTATGGTGGTTCCTGTTAATGAAGGTACTGACATCAGGTGAATGTGGATGTTCCTTTTACTCAAGGTCCAGGTAACACTTACATGGTATGGACTTGTTAATCATAATCAAAGTATTCATTACATGAAAATGTATGCGTAGTTTCATTTGAATCAAGACCATACAAACATCAAGGTCACATGGGGTGGAATGAAGGTACTTGTGACATCAATGCCGCATACAGTGGTTCGTGTTAAAAACTTCTCAATGCCCCTAATAACCTCCCAAGGCCCCGCATAAGCTCCTCACGCCCCTAATCTCCCCATGCCCCATATAACATCCCAAGGCCGTGCAAATCTTCCCCAGGCCCCAAATAAGCTCACCAGGCCCCGTATAACCTCCCGAGAAACCTAATAACCTCCCCAGGCCCCGTATAACCTCCCAAGGTAAATTATAACCTCCCCAGGCCCCGTATATCCTCCACAGGCCCCTAATAACCTCCACAGGCCCCTAATAACCTCCCCAGGCTCTGTATAACTTCCCCAGGCGACTAATAACCTCCCCAGGCCCCTAGTAACCTCCCCAGATTCTCAGTAACATCCCCAGGCCCCTAATAACCTCCCCAGGCCCCTAATAACCTCTCCAGGCCCTTAATAACCCCCAGGCCCCATATAACCTCCCCAGGCCCCTAATAACCTCCCCAGGCTCCTAATAACCTTCCCAGACCCCTGATAAACACCCCAGGCCCCTAATAACCCCCAGGCCATGTATAAAATCCCTAGGCCCCTAGTAACATCCCCAGGCCCCTAATAACCTACCCAGACCGAGTATAACCTCACCAGGCCCCTAATAACCTCCCCTGGCCCCTAGTAACCTCCCCAGGCCCCTAATAACCTCCCCAGGCCCCTAATAACCTCAACATGCTCCTAATAACCTACCCAGGCCCTTTATAACCTCCACAGACCCCTAATAACCTCCCCAGGCCCCTTATAACCTCCCAAGGCACTGTATATCCTCCCAAAGCCCCTAACAACCTAACCTAATAGCCTAATAACCTAGCCAGGCCCTGTATAACCTCCCCTGGGCTCCTAATAACCTACCAAGGTTCCTAATAACCTCCACAGGCCTCTAAGAACCTCCTGAGGCTTCTAGTAACCGCCACAGACCCTAAAAACCTCCCCAGGCCCCATATAACCTCCCCAGGTACCTAATAACCTCCCCAGGTACCTAATAACCTCCCCAGGGTTAGTGTAACCTCCCAAGACCCCTAATAACCTCACAAGCCACTAGTAACCTCCCCAGGCTGTCGGTAACATCCCCATGACCCTAATAACCTCCTCAGGCCCCTCATAACCTCTCGAGGACCTTAATAACCTGCCAGACCCCATATAACCTCCCCAGGCCCCTAATAACCTTCCCAAGCCCTTAATAATCTCCCCAGGCCACCGAGAACCTCCCCAGGCCCCTAATAACACCCCAGGCCCTGTGTAAAATCTCTAGGCACCTACTAACATCTCCAGGCCCCTAATAACCTCCCCAGGCCCTGTATAACCTCCCCAGGCCCCTAATAACCTCCAGATGCCCCTAACAACCTCCCCAGGCCCCTAATAACCTCCCCAGGCCCATAAGTAACCTACCAGGACCCCTAATAACCTCCCAGGCCCCTTAATAACCTCCCCAGGCCCCATATAACCTCCAGGCCCGTATAACCTCCCAGCCCTATAACTCCACAGCCCTAATAAACCTCCCCAGGCCCCATATAACCTCCCCAGGCCCCGTTAATAAACACTCCATCAGGCCTAGTGTTATAACCTCCAAGGACACCTAATAACCTCCCCAGGCCCTATATAACCTCCCACCCCTATACCTCAGGCCTCTAATAACCTCCCCAGGCCTAAACCCCCGCACTGCTATACCTCCAGGCACTAATAACCCCAGGTCACTAATAACCTCCCCAGGCCTATACCTCCAGCTGTAAACCTCCCAGGCCCCTAATAACTCCCTACCCCGCATAACCCCCAAAACGCCTAATAACCCCCCAACCCATAACTCCCCAGGCCCTAATAACTCCCAGGCCCTGTATAACCTCCCCAGGCCTAGACGTCCGTACCCCATAACCTCCAGCCCTCAAAACCCCAGCCCCTAATAACTCCCAGCCCCTAATAACCATAGGCCCTGTATAACCTACAAAGGCCCCTAATAACCTCCCCAGGCCCTATATAACCTCCCTAGGCCCTCTATAACCTCCCCTGGCAATGCATAACCTCCACAAGCCCTTAATACCCTCCCCAGGCTTCGTGTAACCTCCCCAGGCCCCTAATAACCTCCCCAAGCCCCTAATAACATCGACAAGCCCCTAATATCCTCCCCAGGCTCCTAATAAACTCCAAGGCGCTGTATACCTCCACTGGTCCCGTATAACCTCCCCAGCCCCTAATAACTTCCCCAGACCTCTAATAACGTCTGTAGGCCCCGAATAACCTCCCAAGGCCCGGTATATCCTCTGCAGGCACCTAATAACCTCCCCAGGCCAGGTAAAACCTCCCAAGGCCCCTAATAACCTCCCCAGGCCAGGTAAAACCTCCCAAGGCCCCTAATAACCTCCCCAGGCCCTGTATAACCTCCCAGGCCGTGTATAACCTCCCCAGGCCCCGTATATCCTATTCAGGCCCTTAATAACCTCACAAGCCCCTAATAACCTCCCCAGCCCCCTAATAACCTAACCTAACCAACCTAGCATAACGTAACCAACCTAACATAACCTAACCTAATCTAACCTTACCTAACCTAACCTAACCTAACCAACCTAACATAACGTAACCTAACTTAAGCTAACCTAACCTAACCTAACCTAACCTAACCAACCTAACCTAACCTAACCTAACCTAACCAAACCTATCAAAACTAAAATAACTTAACTTAACCTAACCTAACAAAACTAACCTAACAAAACTAACCTATCCTAACCTAACCTAACCTAACCTAACCTAACCTCACCTAACCTAACCTAACCTAACCTAACCTAACCTAACCTAACCTAACCTAACTAACCTAACCTAACCTAACCTAACCTAACCTAACCTACCCTAATCTAACCTAACCCAACCTAACCTAAAATAATCAAAGCTAAGCTTACCTAACCTAACCTATCCTAACATAAGCTAGCATAACTTAACCTAACAAAACTAACCTAACCTAAGAAAATCTATCCTAACCAACCTAACAAAACTAACTTACTATAACCTAACCTAACCTAACCTAACCTAACAAAACTAACCTAACCTAAGCTAACCTCACCTAACGTAACCTAACCTAACCTAACGAAACTAACCTAACATAACCTCAGCTAACCTCACCTAACCTAACCTATCTTAACCTAATCTAACCTAACGGAAGCTAACCTAACCTTACCTAGCCTAACCTCCCCTGGCCTGTATAACCTCCCCAGGCCCCTAATAACCTCCCCAGGCCCCTAATAACCTCCACAGGCCCATAATAACCTCCGCAGGCCCCCTGGCCCCGTATATCCTCTCCAAGCACCTAATAACCTCCCCAAGCCTATAATAACCTACCCATGCCCCTAATAACCTCCCCAGGCCCCTAATACCCTCCACAGGCCCCTAGTAACCTCTGCAGTCTCCCAAGCCCATAAAAACTACCCAAGCTCCGTATAAAATCCATAGGCCATGTATAACCTCCCAAGGCCCCTAATAACCTACCGAGGCCCTGTTTAACCTAGCAAGTCCCTCTATAACCTCCCCTAGCCCTGTGTAACATCCCCAGGCCCTTATTAATCTCCTCAGGCTTCGTATAACCTCCCCAGGCACCTAATAAGCTCCCAAAGCCCCTAATAACCTCCCCAGGCCCCTAATAACCTCAAGAGAGCACTAGTAGCCTTCCCAGGCTCACAGTAACATCCCCAGGCCCCTAATAACCTCCCCTGGCCCCTCAAACCCTCTCCAGGACCTTAATAACCCCCCAGGCCCCATACCTGGAGTTTACCTGGTCAACGCCCCCGCGGCCCGGTCTGTGACCAGGCCTCCTGGTGGATCAGAGCCTGATCAACCAGGCTGTTACTGCTGGCTGCACGCAAACCAACGTACGAGCCACAGCCCGGCTGATCAGGAACCGACTTTAGGTGCTTGTCCAGTGCCAGCTTGAAGACTGCCAGGGGTCTGTTGGTAATCCCCCTTATGTATGCTGGGAGGCAGTTGAACAGTCTCGGGCCCCTGACACTTATTGTATGGTCTCTTAATATATAACCTCCCCAGGCCCCTAATAACCTCTCAGGCTCCTAATAACCTCCCCAGGCACCTGATAACCTCCCCAGGCCCCTAATAACTCCCAGGCCCTGTATAAAATCCCTAGGCCCCTAGTAAAATCCCAGGCCCCTAATAACCTCCCCAGGCCCTGCATAGCCTCCTCAAGCCCCTAATAACCTCTAGATCACCTTAACAACCTCCCCAGGCCCCTAATAACCTCCCCAGGCCACTAATAACCTCCACAGGCCCCTAGAAACCTCAGCAGTCTTCCAATAAACTCCCTAAGCCCATAAAAACTACCCAAGCTCCGTATAAAATCCATAGGCCATGTATAACCTCCCGAGGCCCCTAATAACATACCGAGGCCCTGTTTAACCTAGCAAGTCCCTCTATAACCTCCCCTGGCCCTGTGTAACATCCCCAGGCCCTTATTAACCTCCCCAGGCTTCGTATAACCTCCCCAGGCCTCCTATAACCCAGCTCGTATAATCCTCCCCAGGCCCCTAATAATCCGCCAAAGCCACCCTAAACCTCCCCAGGCCCATAACATCCAGGCCCTATAACCTCCCCAGAGCCCTAACTAATAACCTCCCCAGGCCTCCAGTAACCTCCCAGGCCCCTAATAACCATACCCTAATAACCTCCCCAGCCCCTCAAACCTCCCAGGCCTTAATAACCAGCCCCAGTAACCCGCCCATATAACCTCCCCAGGCCCTAATAACCACTCAGACGCCCCTAATAACCTCCCCAGGCCACTAATAACCTCCACAGGCCTCTAGTATAAAATCCCTAGGCCCCTAGTAACATCTCAGGCCCATAATAACCTCCCCAAGCCCCTAATAACCTCCAGATCGCCCTAACAACCTCCCCAGGCCCCTAATAACCTCCCCAGGCCCCTAGTAACCTCACCTGACCCATAATAACCTCTCGAGGCCCCGTATAACCTCACCATTCGGTGTATAACCTCCACAGGCCCCACATAACCTCCCAGGCCCTAAGTAACCTCCCCAGGCCACTAATAACCTCCATGGCCCATAATAACTTCTCCAGGCCCCTAAAAACCTAACCTAATTGCCTAATAACCTAGCCAGGCCCTGTATAACCTCCCCAGGTCCCGTAATAACCTACCAAGGCTCCTAATAACCTACACAGGCCCCTAAGAACCTTCCGAGGCTTCTAGTAACCTCCAAAGGACCCTAGTGACCTACTCAGGCCCCTAATAACCTCCCCAGGCCCAGTATATCCTCGCAAGGCCCATAATAACCTCCCCAGGCCCTGTATAACCTCCCCAGGATCCTAATAACCTCCAGATGCCCCTAACAACCTCCCCACTCCCCTAATAACCTCCCCAGGCCACTAGTAACCTCCCAAGACCCCTAATAACCTCCACAGGCCCGGTATAACCTCCCCAGGCCCCTAGTAACCTCCCCAGGCCACTAATAACCTCTACAGCCCCCTAATAACCTCCCCAGGCACTGTATATCCTCCCCAGGCCCCTAACAACCTAACCTAATAGCGTAGCCAGGCCCTACATAACCTCCCCAGGTCCCCTAATAACCTACCAAGGCTCCTAATAACATCCACAGGCTCCTAAGAACCTCTCGAGGCTTCTAGTAACCTCCAAAGGACCATAGTAACATCCCCAGGCCCCCAGTAAACT
>NC_069416.1:66661942-66709111 GCF_026875155.1 Cherax quadricarinatus | reverse complement strand
GAAAACTCAAGCAAAGTACCAAAGTAGAGAAGGAAAGAGGGGGGAGAATGTTTCCGCAGTGATTCTACGATATGTACGATACTAAAGCAGCACGTATCGATAAAGTGTAGAATTAACAGTGTAGCAACTAAGTTAAGCGAGTAAGCGACAGAAAAACGATACGAAAGTAACTCTCCAATGTTGTTGGATGTGTATAGGACCGCTGAACATATGCCGCCCTGCTACATGTCTTCCACCACCCTAAACATCTGCCAGCATCTCCTCCATCAAACTAACTAATTAAACTAACATCTCCTCCAAGGTAAGTATAAAGGTAAATCTTTCTTTCTCCTTTCAACACACCGGCCGTATCCCACCGAGGCGGGGTGGCCCAAAAGGAAAAACAAAAGTTTCTCCTTTCAAATTTAGTAATACAGTGGTCCCTCAATAATCGTCCATAATCCGTTCCTGGAAGTGGGACTATTATCGAAATGGACGATTTTCGAATCAATTTTCCCCATAAGAAATAATGTAAATCCAATTAATTCGTTCCAGACACCCAGAAGTATCAACAACAATTTTTTTTTTTACCTAAAAGATAGATATACATGCACAAAAGAATGAACATTCAACATGACAGTTACCTTTATTGAAGGCTGTTGTTGGTGAATGGAAGACAGGGAGGAGGAGAGAGGGAAGAGAGGTTATTTGAAGGGGAATCCCCCTCCATAAGGACTCAGGGCACTAATAAAATGTATAAATGAACATTGGAAAAATAGGGGTAGTTGATTGAGGGGAAAACTGTCTGCCTAGTAGGGTGATCGAAGCAAAAAACATTGGGTAGTTTTCAAATTTAGGTTGGTTTAAATACACGAGTGAGAGGAGTTGGATTTGAGTCAGACTTGCACCTGAGCTTATTGCTTGGTAGCATTTGTTCTGTTTAGTGGGTTGGATTTGTGAAGGACCGGCCTAGTATGGGCCAACAGGCTTATTGCAAGTGTTCCTCCTTTCCAATGTTCTAAAAGCTATGGCTTGGGTAGTTTCAAATTTAGGTTGGATAAATACACGAGTGAGAGGGGTTGGATTTGAGTCGGACTTGCACCTGAGCTTATTGTTTGGGTAGCATTTGTTCTGTTAGTGGGTTGGATTTGTGAAGGACCGGCCTAGTATGGGCCAGCAGGCCTGTTTCCAGTGTTCCAACTTTCTTAAGTTCTTATTTAACATCACACTTACCAGTAGGGTGATCGAGGCTAGGACCTTGGGTAGCTTCAAGAAGAGATTGGACAAATATACGAGTTGGAGGAGCCGAGTTTGATTTGTCATTGGGTTTCGGAGTAAATTCTTGGGTAGCTTAGGGTGGAGGTCATTTTGATAAGGACCTGCCTTGTATGGGCCCAGTAGACCTGCAGTGTTCTTCCATTGTTATGTTCTTATTGGCTATTTGTTTTGTGTGAGGGAGGGATGGCAAGTTTATTGTTGGAAAATATGACACTAATATCAACTCTATGGCTTATTTATCTATCACAATTCAACTAATATGACATAATAAACAATATTAATAACATAGAAACGTGGAATATACTCTAGAATGAATAAAATAAGTCATTACATAGTCACGAGAGGTGTTGTGTTGGTTTGTTGTGGTATATAAGGGCCACTGAGTGTAAGCCGTCCATAATGGTGGTGAGGCGGCGGTGGTTTTTGTAGCCCTATATAACTCCAACATTGGAGGAGTTGGTAGAATCGCTGAATCACTAAAGAAGGAACCCTCTACCACCATCACTAACGACCTTCTACCACTATTACAACTGTTACCACCATCACTACTACCTTCTACCACCATCACTACCACCAAAGAAAGCTTCTAGTGCCAGCTCTTTGGTAAAGAATGTGAGAAACACATAATTTATGAAAAAGTTTGTAGAAAAATACAAAGATGGTGGTGGTAGAGTGGAAGTTGTGATAGTGGTTGATGAACATAAGAAAGGAGGATCACTGCAGCAGGCCTATTGGCCCATGCTCGGCAGGTCCTTTACAATTCATCCCACTAACGAAATATTTTCCCAACCCAGTCCTCAATGCTACCCAAGAAATAAGCTCTGATAACTCTATCCACTCATTTGGGACTTGTAAATGAGTGGATAGAGTTATCAGAGCTTATTTCTTGGGTAGCATTGAGGACTGGGTTGGGAAAATGTTTCGTTAGTGGGATGAATTGTAAAGGACCTGCCGAGCTTGGGCCAACAGGCCTGCTGCAGTGATCCTCCTTTCTTATGTTCACAACCACTATCACAACTGCTTCCACTCTACCACCATCATCTTTGTATTTTTCTACAAACTTTTTTTATAAATTATGTGTTTTCTCACATTCTTTACCAAAGGGCTGGCACTAGAAGCTTTATTTGGAGCCATGGTAGCTTATTTAGCACTTGCAAGCACTAAAATCAATGGAATATTATGAAATATTTCATAGGAGCATGTGAGGGGACCGTCACTCATGGTAAACAAGGGGCACACGGCTGGAAGGGAAAGGGGCCGAGGCGGCCAGACGTGAGTATGCCCCGGGGACAAGGCTATTAGGAATATTAGCGAGTTACCGGACCATTTGGAGCCATATTTTGACGAAAAAACAGGACAAATTTCCAAAAATGGAGACTTTCGGGCCGGAACGATTATTGAGGGACCCCTGTTATCAGGAGAAGGGGTTTACCCCCCTTGCTCCCAGCTTTTTAGCGCCTCTTACAACACACATGGCTTACGGGGGGAAGAATTTGTTCCACTTCCCCATGGAAAAGAGGAAAAAAAACAAGACAAAGAACTAAAAAAAAAATAGAAGAAAACCCAGAGGGGTATGTATATACTTTTCCTTTTCATGTATGTGAAGTGTGACCTAAGTGTAAGTAAATCCCAAAATGTACCTGAATTCTTGCATTTTTTCATAAAAAAAAAGGGACACCACAATCTCCCCAAATCATGTAAAACAATTACGGTTTTTTCGTTTTCACTACTTGGCAGGACGGTAGACCTCCCTGGGCGGTTTGCTGTCTACCAACCTACTCCTGTTTTAGGAAGACCATATGCAACAGTTAGGTATCTTTATTTTTTTTAAACTTTTTCGCCTCACTAAGGCCTTCTTCAGTCGAGTACAGAAAATTGATAGAAACAGAAGATTCTTTTAAGACGATTAACATCCATCACCCTTAAAAGTTTAAAGGGGGTTTAGTCCCCAGTCTGGAAAGAAGCATTGTTCCCTTGTCTGAAACTAGAAGTTGAAGTGACAGAATCGGGCCTTATATAGTGCCCGGAGGGGAGACGTAGGTTGATTTTTGGGAGGGCAGGTCCTTTCAAACCCCCCCGTTCCACAGTAAGGTTGTCGAAATAGATGGTCTGTAAAACCCAAAAACCCCTTTTTGTTGCAGTGTCACAAATGAACATTTTAAAAGGTATAAAAATACCCAAGATTTTGGGAGGGGGCTGGACCCCCTCAAAAAATTTAAGGGGGAGGAATGATTACATCGTCTTCAAATATTTCTGCTTCTATCAACTTTTCTGTACCGACGAAGAAAAGCCTACTGTGTGGCAAAAAAGTTTCAAAATAAGATACCTAACTGTTGCATATGGTCTTCCTAACAATCTGTCGGTTTTTTATACCATTTTTAATGTTTTATTTTTGTCAGACACCAAAAAGGGTAAACTTGGTACAGACCATTCTTTGCAACCTCTACTAGGAAACGGCTGGGTTTGAGAAGGACCTCCCCCCCCAAATCAACCCAACCCCCCCCTCCTGGCACTATATAAGGGCCCCATTCTGTCACTTTTAACTTCATATTGTTTAACAACGGAACAATGCCCTTTTTCCAATGAGGGACTGACCACCTCAAAACTTTAAAGGGTGATGGATGATTTCATCGTCTTCAAGTATCTTTTTTCCTTCTATCAACTTTTTTTGTACTCGACTGAAAAAGCCTACGTGTAGGGAAACGTTTTCAAAATAAAGATACCTAAATGTTGCTAGGTCTTACCTAACAATCCCGTCCCGGGATTTTAACCATTTTTTTAAAGTTCATTTGTCAGACACTGCAAAACAAAGGGTACTTGGTACAGACCATCTACTTCGACAACCTTCTAGTGAGAACGGCTGGGTTTTTAGAAGGACCCCTTTCCCCCCCCAAATCAACCTACTCTCACCCCCTGGCACTATTAAGGCCCATTCTGTCACTTTTTAACTTTATATTTTTCAGCAACGGAACAATGCTCTTCCCCCCCAAAATGGGGGGACTGAACCAACCTCAAAATTTAAGGGTGGAGATTTCATGTCTTCAAGTATCTTCTGTTCACAACTTTTTTGTACCGCTGAAAAAGCCACTGTGTAGGGAAAAAAGTTTCAAAATAAAGAACCTAACTGTTGCATATGTGTTTTTCCCAAAAAAACTTCGGTATTTTATACCATTTTTAAAGTTAAATTCGTCAGACAAAATGCAACCAAGGGGTTTTTGTACAAAACCATCAAAATTGACAACCTCTACTAGTGAGAACGGCTGGGTTTTTGGGAAAGGACCTGCCTCCCAAATCAACCTCGTCTCACCCCCTGGCACTAATAAGGCCCTTCTTCACTTAAATTCATTTTTTTCGACAACGGAAAATGCTCTTCTCCGACAGGGGGGCTGACCACCTCAAAACTTTAAGGGGGGATGGGCTGATTACATCGTCTTCCCAAATATTTTCTTTTTATCAACTTTTCTGTACTCCCCACTGAAGAAGCCTCTGTGTAGGCGAAAAACGTTCAAAATAAAGATACCTAAAAGTTTCAAGTGTCTTAACCTAACAATCTGTCGGATTTTTATACCATTTTAAGTTTTAAAACCTACTCCTAGGATAAAGGAAATATAAATTTAAATTAAAAAACCCCAATGGAAATAACTAAGTCCCCCCTGACTTTTTTTTTTTTGGTTTGTATCCTCTAGGTTACTTTTTTAAACACATGTGGCTAATGTTATGATAATCTATGTAAAACAGTAACTATTTGTGTAAATGCCTGAAATAAACTTATTTATAAATTACAATGTTAAAATATTTTTTCTTTTATTTTGATAAATAAAAATGTAAATTATTTTTTCTTATTTATAAATTATACGTTTACAATTAATGTATAGTAGGTGGTGGGTTCTTGGGCTGCCCTCCCTTCACCTCCACCTACCACTATTAGCGGATTTCTCTCAGTGGCCAATTATAAAACCCAACAACACTTCCCAACCACTTTAAACCTCCACCACAATACCATTATATTGACAATATTTTTTATTTTCATGTTTTAGAAAATTATATCAAAGTTTTTTTCTATGGTTAATTAATAGTGTTTTATTTTATGACATAATTTAGATTGAAATGTGATAGATTAAATATTAAGCCGCAGAGATGATTAGTTAGCATCAATACTGAAAAAGCATAATAAACTCGCCTCTCCCTCTTCCCTTCGCCCCTACCCTGGCTTTCCCGCAACACCAGTGGTGATGTTTTTTAAATGTTCATTTATCATCATTTTAAATTCCCCTTTTATTTATGTTTTTAATATTATATGTCCCTTTGTTTTTTTTTTGTATTTTTTATTTTAATCTTAAAAACAATAAATTTTTTTTTTTGTTAATAATTTTTTGGCTGTCCCTGAAACAAAATCAAGAAAAACTGTTTCTTATTAAACAAGAAAATGACGCTTATGATAAGAAAATTAATTTGGTTGAGCAGGAAAAATGTTAAGCTTGTAATGCAGGACATGACCATGTTTGAGCAGGACATATGGAAAACCAATGTTTACCTGAAAGTTTTACCCTGGAGAGAGCGCCTTCCCTGGGTTCAACACCCCCGTGGGGCCCACCCGTAGATCCAGGCCCTCAGGGGTGGATTCATGGCCCTGAAATCAAACCCCATGCTGTTTTTTTACTGCTGGACTTGCACGCACCTCCAACCATCACGAACTTACAAGCCTGGGCTGGTCCCTCAGGTTACCTGGAACTTTTTTAGGTGCCTGTCCCAGTGCCCCTGCTTGAAAAGACAGTCAGGGGTCTATTGGTAAATCTCCCTTATGTATAAATGCCCTGGGAGGCAGTTTTTTGAACAGACTTGGGCCCCCTAAACCACTTATTTGTGTTTGTCCCCTCTTTAAGCCATGCTTAGTGAATCACCCCTCTTTTCATTGGGGGGGAATTTTGCATCATTCTTGCCCGAGTTCTTTTTTGCTTTTCGTAAGGGAGTGGATTATTTCCCCTTGTTGCAAGTTTTTTGGTACCTAATCCCCACTAGGGATTTTCCCCGAGTGTAAAAAAATAATAATTATGTTAAGCTCCTTCCTTCGCCTGTGTTTCCCCGAAGGGAGTACAGGTTTTTTTTAGGAACTTGAACCTTCCCAGTAATTGAGGTGTTTTATCTCCATTATGCTCTGTACATTTTCTAGGTCAGCAATTTCACCTGCCTTGAAAGGTGCTATTAGTGTGCAGCAATATTCCAGCCTAGATAGAACTAGTGACCTGAAGAGTGTCATGTGAGCAGGACCTTGTAAGCAGGACAATGACCATTGTGAGCAAAAAATACTGACCTTGTGAGCAAAGACAGAGATGCATCTCTCAGTATGTTCTTCATATTCGACAGCATCCTACTGTCCACTGTCTTTACGAGCCAAGTGTAGCGACGTCTCGCCTCACAAGGATAATCTTGTTGGCGCTGCTCACAGGAAAAATAACCAAGTCACCGGCACGAAATAACATGGCATGATATTATAACCAGTTAGTGTGAAGTTGAGCCTTCACCCATAATCCAATGGTGTGGGTCCGCATCCTGAGGACCCAAAATTAACTGTATTTCACAACATTTATAGATTTGTTTTTATTTCAATGGTTCAGCATTGGATATAACTGGGAGAGCTACAGCCCACCCCACACCCCAAAATAACAAAAAAAAGGCACAATACTGTGACTGGAACGATACACAAATAACCCGCTCCAGTCACTGACCATCAGTTTATAGGATGCAGGGTGGTTTCTAGAGACATTTTATGGAAAAAAAAAATGCGTCTAATAAGCCGCAAAATGCAGTAACCCAAGTTGCAGGAAATGCTCTGCATAACAAGGGATTTTCTATATACATAGTAGTATGTCACTGATGTCAGCTATGGTCTGTATACCTTGTCCAGTTAGTCCTTGACTTACAAACACATTGAGAATCTTGTGTATCATATCATTACAGGAGGCCCTCCATATTCACGAGGGTTGGGGATCAAGAACCTCGCGAATCTTAAAAATTCGCAAATGCTTGGTGCATATATATGATGTAGGGAAATATAATAATACTGTAGTGTTTGCTAATGTTTTGATGCGCAAATATATTGCAGTGAAATACAATAATAGCATTTACTTAGCCTAACAATATTGCTTCCTTAACCTATTGAACCACGAACAATCATAAAACACATGAAAACTTCATAAAATATTGTAAAAAGAGAGCAAATGAGAGAATGGGTGAGATGTTATCAACAAATTTTGTTGAAAATAAGAAAAAGTTTTGGAGTGAGATTAACAAGTTAAGGAAGCCTAGAGAACAAATGGATTTGTCAGTTAAAAATAGGAGAGGAGAGTTATTAAATGGAGAGTTAGAGGTATTGGGAAGATGGAGGGAATATTTTGAGGAATTGTTAAATGTTGATGAAGATAGGGAAGCTGTGATTTCGTGTATAGGGCAAGGAGGAATAACATCTTGTAGGAGTGAGGAAGAGCCAGTTGTGAGTGTGGGGGAAGTTCGTGAGGCAGTAGGTAAAATGAAAGGGGGTAAGGCAGCCGGGATTGATGGGATAAAGATAGAAATGTTAAAAGCAGGTGGGGATATAGTTTTGGAGTGGTTGGTGCAATTATTTTAATAAATGTATGGAAGAGGGTAAGGTACCTAGGGATTGGCAGAGAGCATGCATAGTTCCTTTGTATAAAGGCAAAGGGGACAAAAGAGAGTGCAAAAATTATAGGGGGGAGAAGTCTGTTGAGTATACCTGGTAAAGTGTAGGTAGAGTTATTATTGAAAGAATTAAGAGTAAGACGGAGAAATAGGATAGCAGATGAACAAGGAGGCTTTAGGAAAGGTAGGGGGTGTATGGACCAGGTGTTTACAGTGAAACATATAAGTGAACAGTATTTAGATAAGGCTTAAAGAGGTTTTTGTGGCATTTATGGATTTGGAAAAGGCATATGACAGGGTGGATAGGGGGGGCAATGTTGCAGGTTGTATGGTGTAGGAGGTAGGTTACTGAAAGCAGTGAAGAGTTTTTACGAGGATAGTGAGGCTCAAGTTAGAGTATGTAGGAAAGAGGGAGATTATTTCCCAGTAAAAGTAGGCCTTAGACAAGGATGTGTGATGTCACCATGGTTGTTTAATATATTTATAGATGGGGTTGTGAAGAGAAGTAAATGCGAGGGTCTTGGCAAGAGGCGTGGAGTTAAAAGATAAAGAATCACACATAAGTGGGAGTTGTCACAGTTGCTCTTTGCTGATGACTCTGTGCTCTTGGGAGATTCTGAAAGAAAGTTGCAGAGGTTGGTGGATGAATCTGGTAGGGTATGCAAAAGAAGAAAATTAAAAGTGAATACAGGAAAGAGTAAGGTTTGAGGAATAACAAAAAGATTAGGTATTGAAAGATTGGATATCAGAATTGGGTGGGTATCAGTATGGAAGGAGGTAAATGTATTCAGGATATTTGGGAGTGGACTGTCAGCGGGATGGGTCTATAAAAGATGAGGTGGGAATCATAGAATTGATGAGGGTGGAAAAGGGTGAGCGGTGCACTTAGGAGTCTGTGGAGAAAAGAAACTTTGTCCTTGAGGCAAAGGGGGAATGTATGAGAGTATAGTTTTATCAACGCTCTTAATGAGGTGTGAAGCATGGGTGATGAATGTTGAGTGAGGGGAGAAGGCTTGGAGGCAGTGGAGATGTCATGTATGAGGCAATGTGTGTGTGTTGAATATAATGCAGAGAATTCGTTAGAGTTTGGGAAGTTAGGAGAGGATGCGCGGCTTACAAAAACTGTTGTCCAGAGGGCCTGGTGGAGGGTTGTTGAGGTGGTTTTGGACATGTAGAGAGAATGGAGCAAAACAGAATGACTTAAGAGTGTATCAGTCTGTAGTGAAGGAAGGCAGGGGTAGGGATCGGCCTAGGAAAGGTTGGAGGGAGGGGGGTTAAAGGATAGGTTTGAGTGATGCGAGGGGCTTGGACTTCCAGCGGGCCATGCATCCCGTGAGCATGTTTTATAGAGTTGATGATGACAAATGGGTTTTAATATTGACGTGCTGTTGGACGTGTGAGCAACAGTAACATTTATGAAGGGATTCAGGGAAACCGGCAGGCCGGACTTGAGTCCTGGAGATGGGGAAGTAAGTGCCTGCACTCATTAAGGAGGGGTGTTAATGTTGCAGTTTTTTAATAAAACTGTAGTGTAAAGCACCCTTCTGGCAAGACAGTGGATGGACGTGAATTGGATGGTGAAAGTTTTCTTTTTTGGGCCACCCTGCCTTGGTGGGAATGGCCAGTGTGGTGTCAATAATAATTATAATAAAAATGTTATGATGGGCGGATGGGCATTTGCGAATATTTGAAGCTCGTGAAAGTGGAGGGACTAGCTGTATTGTGTATATCATTATTATACGCTATACAGAAGTCCCCAATGTGTTCTAAGTTGAAGAACTCTCCTCTACATGAAAATTATAGACAATACACGAGATTCTCGAGGTGTTTGTAAGTCAAGGATTTACTGTTACATGTACTTAGAGAGAAATAAAGATTATTATTATTCATTTTTTTATCATGCTAAAACAATTCTTACAAACAAAACTCCACCCCAGTCTTTATTTTCAAGCACCAAACATGATCAAAAGTTTATGAATTACACCAAACAGTAGAAACATCACTGTTAAAGGCACAGGAAGGTGCTCCTTGAATTTACGATGGGATTTGTTCTAAAGATACCCATCGTAAGTTGAAAAATATCATAGGAAATAGATATAAATATGATATGCTAAATAAATATACAATTAATAACTACTGTCATTGAATCAGTAAATAAACAAATAATTACAGTAACTAACTAAATACAGCCTCTCCTCACTTAGCAACGTACTCCTTTACCGATGCCTTGGACTTACAATGGGCTCTCTGACCAGTATCCATACTTAAATAATGTATATTAGAGCTGATTTCCTCTCTTCTGTTTATTACAATATACAGTACGCTGCTGTATGTGTAAAAATTTACCGAAATGTTATAAATGGTGCAAAGACGACATTAAAAAATTATCAAAGCTGGTTAACACTACCATTATAATATGCTCGTCACTTAGCGACGAATTCATTTAACCCTTAAACGGTCCAAACGTATATATACGTTTTTTCAACATTTGAAAGTATGTAAAAAAATGTAGATCTTTTTTTTTTCCATTTGAAAATGTGTTAAAAAAAACTTTTATTTACATTTGTGTTTTTATGTTCGAAATATGTAAAAAAACGTAGATTACGTTTGGAGCCTACGGATTTTGAATTTCAAAATCGTTTGACTGTTTAAGGGATAATGACGTGGTCTATTGAATGGAACTCCATCGTTAGTGAGGAGAGGCTGTACCTGTATTAAAAAGTAAATGAATGAATACAAGTTACCTTCATGTTGGGTAAATTAATCTTAAGTTTCATCTCCAAAGTGATTGCTACTTTTACACATCGTAAAGGTCGATAAAAAACCCTCTTCGTAAGTCGAACGTTGAAAGTCCAAAATATTGTAAAACTAAACCCAATAATGCTCTGCATGACTATGGGCTTCCTGCTTGCCACACCTAAATGTACCCTCATGTACAAGCACTGTATCATGTCACCCATCACTGTACAAGCACTGTATCATGTCAACCATCATTGTACAAGCACTGTATCATGTCACCCATCACTGTACAAGCACTGTATCATGTCACCCATCATTGTACAAGCCTGTTTCATGTCAACCGTCTCACTGTACAAGGCTATCATGTCACCCATCACTGTAACAATCACTATCATGTAACCCATAATTGTACAAGCACTATCATGTCAACCATAACTGTACAAGCACTGTATCATGTCAATCATCATTGTACAAGCACTGTATCATGTCAACCATCACTGTGTACACATTGTATCATGTCAACCATCACTGTACACACATTGTATCATGTCACCATCCTATACATAACATTGTAATCATGTCACCCATTCACTGTACAATACCATTGTTATCATGTCACCCACATCACTGTACATTGGTATCATGTCACACCATCATTGTACATGCACTATATCATGTTCACCAATCAATGTTACAAAATTGTATCAATGTCAACCTCACTGTAAATGCACTGTCTTATGTCAGCCAAACATATGTACATTGTATCATGTTCACCCATCATTGTACAAGCACTGTACTGTCACCCATCACTGTACATGCACTGTTCATGTCAACATCACTGTACACACATTGCATCATGTCAACCATCACTGTACACACATTGTATCATATCACCCATCACTTTACATTGTATTATGTCACCCATCACTGTACAAACATTATATGTCAACCATCACTGTACATTGCATCATGTCACCCATCTCTGTACAAACATTGTATCATGTCACCCATCACTGTACATTTTATCATCGTCACCCATCACTGTTACAACATTATATCTGACAACCATCTCTGTACAAACATTGTATCATGTCACCCATCACTGTACATTGTATCATGTCACCCATCACTGTACATTGTATCATGTCACCCATCACTGTACAAACATTGTATTAAGCTGAAAATCAAACTTTATAACTTTGTCTGTGCCCGGTTAGTGGTGTAGGTTTGAACCTCATCCATTAGAATCATGGGTACAGTCTGTGACCAGTTAGTGGGGGAGGTGTGACCAGTTAGTGGTGGAGGTGTGACCAGTTAGGTCATTCATAATTACTCACCCCATGTACAGCAGTTGAATGGCCTATCAGGCTATTTGTTCAGGAGTTTAAATTCTCAACGCCCATTCACGAGACTTACTCATGGGGCAGCTCCTGAACTATTCTCCTGGGCCCCCTGCAGCACGTTCCCAGTGCCCGTGAAGATGATCATCTGAGAACCAATGGATTCGGCAATCAATGGCTGCGAAATTTCTAGCAGTGTCACGAATTGACTGTTTGCATCCTCTGTGTTGCGGAAGTATGGACGGGGCCAATGTGCTGTAGAATCAACACGATTAATATTTACTGATTATACTAATTATTGTATTATTATAGCAGTTACTGATAATAAAAGACTGACAGAACTTATTGTCAGTACATACTGCAGTAGGAGTATTGCCCATCGTGGAGGGTATTTCTAATGATTACATGAAGGGTGTGTGATGCCCATGTGCTAGGAACATACCATGAAGGGTGTGTGATGCCCAAGTGCTAGGAACATCCATGAAGGGGTTGTTGTGATGCCAAGTGCTAGGAAATACCATGAAGGGTGTGTGATGCCAAAGTGCTAGGAACATACATGAAAGAGTGGGGATCACAAGTAGTAGCATTCCATGAAGGGTTGTGATGCCCAAGTTTTAGGAGACAAAGACCAAGTCCATTAAGAATGTTGATCATGCAAGCAACTCCAGTATACTTGCCGAACGCCACCACATGCTGGCCTTGCCTGTCACACATACGCTCATAGTCCAGCAACCGGATGTTCTGAAAACACAAAATACTGTGAATTTCTAGCCACACACTGAGGGTCCGGGAGTTGATTCGCGGTACGGGTGAAAACAGTAGGTCGTGTTTCCTTAAGACACCTGCTGTCACTGTTCACCTAGCAGTAAGTGACCAGTGTGGGTGGCATCCTGGGGGACAAGATTGAAGGACCACAATGCGAAATATGTAGAAATACATCCTCGATGGACCACTGACTTTCTTGGGTTATTCCTGGTAGCTAAACTTCCCTACCCAGGGTTTCCAGGTGGCTAAACTCTCCCTACCCTGGGTTATCCTGGCTGGCTAACTCTCCCTACCCTGGGTTATCCTGGGTGGCTAACTCTCCCTATGCTGGGTTATCCTGGGTGGCTAACACTCCCTACCCTGGGTTATCCTGGGTGGCTAACACTCCCTAACCTGCGGTTATCACTGGGTGGCTAACACTCCCTACCCTGGGTTATCCTCGGGTACTAACTCTCCTTAACCTGGATTATCCTGGCTGGCTTAACACTCCCTACCCTGGGTTATCCTGGGTGGTTAACTCTCTCTACCCTGGGTTATACCTGGGTTGGTTTTAACTATCCCTACCCTGGGTTATCCTGGGTAGCTAAAACCTCCCTACCTGGGTTATCCCTTGGGTAGCCAACTTCCTTACCCTGGATTATCCTGGCTGGCTCTAACACTCCCTATCCTGGGTTATCCTGGGTGGGCTAACTCCCCACCCCAGGTTATCCGGTGGCTAACCTCCAACCCCAGGTTCATCCTGGGTTGCTAACCCTCCCCAGGGTTAATAAATGCAAACAAGAATATTACCTGATCTTACGTTCTCTAAAATAGCATCAAGGAGAGGCATGTTGGCTTCCTGAGAGCTTTAATTGTGAGAGAAAGAAAACAGTATGTTCTGTTGGGTATAAGCTGATCAATGGGCACCCTGCTTCCACCCCTATGATCACCGGTGCTTTCTGATAGGTTCCTCTTGTATCTTGGGCTCCACATTCTGATAGACCTGTAATGATAAGATACCCCCCCCCCAGTAGTTACCTATATCCATGAGGATATGTTCCAAGACCTACCCTGGATGCCCAAAACCACAGATTTAGTACCCAACCATATGCACAATACAGTGGTACCCCGTGTTATTGAACAGCTCCCACCTCGACCAACTATGTAAGTTGTATTAATGGGCCCGTTGCCTTTGTAAGTGTATTCTTTGGGGTCTGAAACTGATAATCTCTTAATTTACATTATTCCTTATGTGCAACAAATTCATTCGGTAATGGCACTTGAATAGCCTTCTGGAACGGAAGAAAGTTGTGGAAACCTCAGGGTATGACTAAGTTGTTTATCACTTACATACATACTATGATGAAGTTTTTAATTGATAAATTACACACAGTAAGTGGTGAATCATCACTTTTTTTACTAATGGGGAAGCACTTGATGGCTTGCCTTAGTCTCTGAACACTGGGCCAACCTCATACTGTCGATCGTGTCTTAGTCTCTTGGAACAACTGCCACCTCACTACTGTCGTTGTTTAGTCTCTGAACACTGCCACCCTCACTACTGTCGTGTCTTAGTCTCTGGAACAACTGCCACCATCACTACTGTCGTGTCTTAGTCTCTGAACAGACTGCACCATCACTACTGTCGTGTCTTGCCCAACTTATTAAGCAAAAAATATGGATATGTTTCATGGCCACAGTAAAACGTGGATAACTGAAACTGTAGAAACCGAATCTCTGCATATGCGGGTTCTACTGTACATAAACATATGAATATAAGAATGGAGGAGCACTGCAGCAGGCCTACTGGCCAATGGAAATAAGTCACTTTGACTTTTTTAGGTTATCCCAGGTTCTTTACACATATGCTGCTAAGTATACCTGGAGATAGTTCCGGGGGTCAACACCCTCGTGGCCTGTTCTGTGACCAGGCCTCATGGTGGACCAGGGCCTGATCAACCAGGCTGTTATTACTAGCTGCACGCAGTCCAATGTGAGAGTAAGACACAAGTGCAACATCTGGGTATCTTTATTGTAGACGTTTTGCCATCCAGTGGCTTTATCAATACAGGAGATCGAGGGTAATCAGTCCCTCAACCCCCTCCTAGGAGTAGGTGGAACAGCACCATAGTCGTGGAGATTTGAAGCAGAAGAAAAGAATCCTGGCACTTTGGAAGGACTAGTTCCATGGGGAGTCCGCCCCACCAGTGAATTTGCCCTCGTCTGCTTACCTGTCGTTACTATATAAGCGCCAGGATTTCTTTCTTTGCTCAGAATCTCCACGACTACTGGTGCTGTTCGCAACTACTCTAGTGTTGTGAGGGATGATTACCTCATCTTCTGTACATAGTTCTACGCTTCAAGTTCTGTCCTGGAATTTTGTATTGATAAAGCCACTGGATGGCGAAACTGTCTACAATAAAGATACCCAGATGTTGCACTTGTGTCTTATCTTCATCTTGTCGGTATTTTTACCATTATACAAACTTGTCAGACACTGCAACTCATGGAATCTTATTTCTGAGGACAAGTACATAACTTCACAACTACGACAAACTTCTACTACAACAACTAACCCATCTCTTTGGAAGGGACCTACTTCCACTGGGGAATCCTCGCCCACCAGTGAATTTGCCCTCGTCTGCCTTCACCTGACGTTTACTACTATAAGCGCACAGATTTTCCTTTTCCTTCTGCTCAGAATCTCCTCGACTATGGTGCTGTTCGCACCTACTCTTAGGTTGAGGGACTGTTACCTCATCTTCTGTTACATAGTTCTACTGTCTTCAAGTTATGTCCTGGGGAATTGTATTGTTAAAAGCCATGGAATGGCGAACGTCTACAATAAAGATACCAGATGTTGCACTTGTGTCTTACGCTTCTTGCGTGTCGGTATGTACCCCCCCACCCCCCCCCCTCCCTAATACATTCGTTACCACGCAAGTCCAATGTACCAACCACAGCCCGGCTGGTCGGTACTGACTTTAGGTGCCTGTTCAGTGCCTGCTTGAGACGGCCAGGGGTTTGAAGACCAGCCAGGGGTCTATGAAGAACAGCCAGGGGTCTTGAAGACAGGCCAGGGGTCTTGAAGACAGCCAGGGGTCTTGAGACAACCAGGGGTTTGAAGACAACAGGCGAGTCTATTGGTAATCCCTTATGTATGCTGGGAGGCAGTTGACAGTCTTGTATGATAATCTATGTAACTGTATTTGTGTATACCTGAATAATTACTTACAATGTGTAGTTACCAATTTTGGTTTGCTATGTACAAAGAAAAAAAAAGTCACTATCACGGCTGGGGCAATATCGGGCGGACTAAATCTAGTACATAATAACTACTTAAATTGGAACATTTTCAGGCTATTTTTAAGGTCACCTATAATGCTACCTTCAAATCATTGTATGCTTAATTAGTGTTGTAACTGTATTTATGTGTACTTGTAAGTAAATAAACTTACAGTAGTGTGGGGAGATAAACTAGGACAAACTTAGGACGGTGCCCCGTGTCTGGTCGGTAACAGGTGGTTTCACACAGTGAGGGTCCAGTTTGTTCCCAGCCCAAGGTTGAAACAATTGTGGACGTGTTTCTTTACACCGGTGTCTATGTTCACCCATCAGTTAATGGGTACCTGTGTGTTAGTGGACTGGTGTGGGTGGGCATCCTGGGTGTTAGTGGACTGGGATGCCTGTGTGGCATCCTGGGTGTTAGGGACTGGGTGTGGGTGGCACTGTGTTAGTGGACTGGTGTGGGTGGCATCCTGGGTGTTAGTGGACTGGTGTGGGTTGGCATCTGGGTGTTAGTGGACTGGTGTGGGTGGACTCCTGTGTTAGTGGACTGGTGTGGGTGCATCTGTGTGTTAGTGGACTGGTCTGTGGGTGGCACTGTTGTGTTAGTGGATGGTTGTGGGTGGCATCTGTGTGTTAGTGGCTGGTGTGGGTGGCATCCTTGTGTGTTAGTGGGGACTGGTTCGTGGGTGGCATCCTGTGTGTTAGTGGACTGGTTTGTGGGTGGCATCCTGGGTGTTAGTGGACTGGTGTGGGTGGCATCCTGGGTGTTAGTGGACTGGTGTGGGTGGCATCCTGGGTGTTAGTGGACTGGTGTACTCACCTAGTTGTACTCACCTAGTTGAGGTTTTGCGGGGTCGAGTCGAGCTCCTGCCACGCCTCTTTCACTGATCGCTACTAGGTCACTCTCCCTGAGCCGTGAGGCTTTATCATACCTTGCTTAAAGCTATGTATGGATCCTGCCTCCACTACATCGCTTCCCAAACTATTCCACTTACTGACTACTCTGTGGCTGAAGAAATACTTCCTAACATTTCCCTGGATTCATCTGTGTCTTCAGCTTCCATACTGTGTCCCCTTGTTTACTGTGTCATTCTTGGGAACATCCTGTCTTTGTCCACCTTGTCAATCCGCTCAGTAAGTTTATTTTGTATTTCGTTTTCATGTCCCCCTATCTCTTCCTGTCTCCAGTGTCGTCAGGTTGTTTCCCTAAATGTTCGTTATCATGTCCCCCCTATCTCTCCTGTCCTCAGTGTCGTCAGGTTATTTCCTTAAACCTCTCCTCGTAGGACATACCTCTTAGCTCGGGGACTAGTCTTGTTGCAAACCTTTGCACTTTCTCTAGTTTCTTTACGTGGCTTGGCTAGGTGTGAGGTTCCAAACTGGTGCCGCATACTCCATTATGGGCTAACGTATACGGGTTTTTTTTTTTTTTTTTTTTTTGTTTTTTTGTACTGGGTCCTGAATGATTACTTATTAAGATGCGGAATGCTGTCTGAGGTTTGCTTGGCGCCCATATGCTGCAGCAGTTATTTGGTTGATGTGAGGCTTCAGGAGATGTGCCAGGTGTTATACTCACCCAAGATCTTTTCCTGAGTGGAGGTTTGTAGTCTCTGACCCCCTGACTGTACTCCGTTGCGGCCTTCTTTGCCCTTCCCCAATTTCATGACTTTGCACTTGGTGGGATTGAACTCCAGGAGCCAATTTGCTGGACCAGGTCTGCAGCCTGTCCAGATCCCGTTTTTAGTTCTGCCTGGTCTTCGATCGAGTGTATTCTTCTCATCAATTCACGTATCTGCAAACAGGGACACTCAGAGTCTATTCCTTCCGTTCATGTCGTTCACAAATACCAGAAACTGCACTGGTCCTAGGATCTGACCCTGCGGGGACCCCGCTGGTCACAGGTGCCCACTCTGACACCTGCACGTTCCATGACTTCGCTAGCTGTCTTCCTGACAAGTATTCCCTGATCCATTGTAGTGCCTTCCCTGTTATCCCTGCTTGGTCCTCCAGTTTTTGCACCAATCTCTTGTGTGGAACTGTGGGTGGCATCCTGTGTTAGTGGACTGGTGTGGGTGGCATCCTGGGTGTTAGTGGACTGGTGTAGGGTTGGCATCCAGTGTTAGTGGTACTGGTGTGGGTGGCTTCCTGTGTGTTTGTGTTAGTGGACTGGTGTGGGTGGCAACCTGTGTGTTAGTGGACTTGGTGTGGGTGGCATCCTCTTGTGTTAGTGGTCTGGGGTGGGTGCATCCTGGGTAGTGTTCTGGTGGATGGTGTGGGTGGCATCCCCTGGGAGTTGGGTGTAGTGGACTGGTGTGGGGTGGCATCCTGGGTGTTAGTGGACTGGTGTGGGTGGCATTCCTGGGTGTTAGTGGACTGGTGTGGGTGGCATCCTGGGTGTTAGTGGACTGGTGTGGGTGGCATCCTGGGTGTTAGTGGACTGGTGTGGGTGGCATCCTGGGTGTTTAGTGGACTGGTGTGGCGTGCGCATCCTGGTGTGTTAGTGGACTGGAGGGGTGGCATCCTGTGTGTTAGTGGACTGGTGTGGGTGGCCTATCTGGGTGTTAGTGGACTGGTGTGGGGGTGGCATCCTGGGTGTTAGGGAACTGGTGTGGGTGGGCATTCCTGGGGGACAGTCTCTTTGAAAACTTTGTGTTATCCTCGGTGGATAATTTATATATATGATAATTATATTTTACATGGTACCTGTACTAAAATAATTATAATTTAACCTGTACTAAAATAATTATACACAAAAATTAACCTTGATATAATGGCGTAAAATTCTAGGGCATAAATGATCACAGCACAGAGCAACATCAAGGTAACACCTTGAGGTTGTACAACCTTGATAATAAACCAGTTATAAACTAAATAAACCATTGATAAATAAACCAACTATAACAATAAACCAGCTATAACAATAAACCCAGTTGTAACAATTAAACCAGTTTTATAACAATAAATAAAAACCAGTTTTAATAACAATAAATAAACCAGTTATAACAATAAAATAAACCCAGTTATAAAAATAAACCAGTCTATAACAATAAAATAAAAACCTGTTATAAGAAATAAACCAGCTGTAATAAACAGTTAAATATACAATCAAGTTATAATAAACCAATTATAACAATAATAAAAATAGTTAAATAACGTTATAACAATAAAACTAGTTATATTAAACCAGTTATAACAATAAACCAGACACCATTATTATTATTATTATTATAATCAAGGGGAAGCGCTAAACCCGGAGGATTATACAGCGCCTGGGGGGGGGGATGTGGAAGGCATTCAGGCTTAATTCGGGGAACTGGAGCACAGATCCAATTCCCTAGATCAAGAGCCCCTGACCAGCATCAAGGAACCTTCCTTGAGATGGGCCAGACACATTTAATAAACCCGCCACTCACAAGTATTCCTACACTATTAACAAGTCTTATGTACGTTACTTACTGTACGTTATTCACTGTACTTTGTACGTTATTCACTGTACTTTGTACGTTATTCACTGTACTTTGTACGTAATTCCTGACAAAGTTTCTCTACCATTGATGTTTTTTCTGAGTGCGCACGCGCACGCGCGCACCTCTACAGGGGTGCCAACTTCTTCAATTATTTTAGTGATTTATGGCCAGACGGTAAACCTGTAGGGGCCGTGCACCTCCAGGGGGGTGAGGGGCGTTAATGAGGTGTGATATGTGGGTATAAAAGGTAGCTGCAAGTTCCCTGGATCAAGAGCACTTAAATCACAATTAATACATGGCACTCTTGCCCTCTATTCCTTGACAACTTATAATAAGTGAATTAGTAAGTAATCAAGTGTATTAATAAGTAAATAAGTTTAAATAAGTATATTAATAAGTAAATAAGTTTAAATAATGTGTATTAATAAGTAAATAAGTTATATAAGTATATTATAAGTAAATAAGTATATTAATAAGTAAATAAGTTAAATACAGTGTATTCGTAAGTAAATAAGTTACATAAGTAATATTAATAAGTAATAAGTTTAAATAAGTGGTATTAATAAGTAAATAAGTTTAAATAAAGTGTATTAGTAAGTAAATAAGTTAAATAAGTGTATTATAAGTAAATAAGTTAAATAAGTGCTTATTTAGTAAATTAAGTTTAAATAAGTGTATGATAAGTAATAGTTAAATAAGTGTATTAAAGTAAATAAAGTTAAATAAGTGTATTAATAAGCAAATAAGTTAAAATAAGTATAATAATAAGTAAATAAGTTAAATATGTATATTAATAAGTAAATAAGTTAAATAAGTATATTAATAAGTAAATCAAGTTAAATTATTATTATAATAAGTAAATAAGTTAAATAAGTATATTAATAAGTAAATAAGTTAAAAATAAAGTATTATTAATAAGTAAATAAGTTAAATAATTATATTAATAAGTAAATAAGTTAAATAAGTATATTAATAAGTTAAATAAGTATATTAATAAGTAAATAAGTTAAATAAGTATATTAATAAGTTTAAGTAAATAAGTTAAATAAGTATATTAAATAAGCTTATGAAATAAAATAAGTTTATATAGGCACAAGTAGTTATCATACTATAACTGTAAATTTACCACCAAGATAACTCAAAAAAGTAACTTATTTCTATTGTAGTCCTTATTTTATCTTATTACAGTCTAGCAGTATCTTAATTAATGTTCTTTATTTCTAGCAGTACATGATGCAACTTATACAGACCATAACTGACACCCATGACATACTGTAGAGTTCCTGCTTATGTACAGCATTTCAGGCAAATTAAGTCAGTTTTGTCCCCCAGGATGCCACCCACACCAGTTACCTAATACCCTACGGATAGCATTCCGATACCTCAGTAAGGAATCGTTCAAGACTCTGTATACCATTTATGTCAGGCCCATACTGGAGTATGCAGCACCAGTTTGGAATCCACACCTGGTCAAGCATGTCAAGAAATTTGAGAAAGTGCAAAGGTTTGCAACAAGATTAGTGTTACAAAAAACGCGATTTCTAATAAGCTTAGAGATCTCCAGGTGAAATTGCTGACCTAGAAAATGTACAGAGAACCTTCACGGCGCGCATAACGGAGATAAAACACCTCAATTACTGGGAGCGCTTGAGGTTCCTAAACCTGTATTCCCTGGAACGCAGGCGAGAGAGATACATGATTATATACGCCTGGAAAATCCTAGAGGGACTAGTACCGAACTTGCACACGAAAATCACTCACTACGAAAGCAAAAGACTTGGCAGACGATGCACCATCCCCCCAATGAAAAGCAAGCACGTTAAGAGACCATACAGTAAGTGTCAGGGGCCCGAGACTGTTCAACTGCCTCCCAGCATACATAAGGGGGATTACCAACAGACCCCTGGCTGTCTTCAAGCTGGCACTGGGCAAGCACCTAAAGTCGGTACCTGACCAGCTGGGCTGTGGCTCGTACGTTGGTTTGCGTGCAGCCAGCAGTAACAGCCTGGTTGATCAGGCTCTGATCCACCAGGAGGCCTGGTCACAGACCGGGCCGCGGGGGCGTTGACCCCCGGAACTCTCTCCAGGTCTCCAGGTAATCTAAAGGGCCCGGGTTCGATTCCCGGCGGGTGGAAGCATTTCGACACGTTTCCTTACGCCTGTTGTCCTGTTCACCAGCAGCAAATAGGTACCTGGGTGTTAGTCGACTGGTGTGGGTGGCATCCTGGGGGACAAGATTTGAGGACCACAATAGAAATAAGTTATGATGAATGGTTTGAAAAACCGACAAGTTGAAGATTGAGACACTTATGCAGCATATGGGAATCTTTATTCAGGAAACGTTTCGCCACACAGTGGCTTCATCAGTCCAATACAAAGAGGAAGGCGTAAGGAGAGGAGGAGTATGAGGTGATCAGTCCCTCAGCCTGGAGTCGATGTCGACTCCAGGCTGAGGGACTGATCACCTCATACTCCTCCTCTCCTTACGCCTTCCTCTTTGTATTGGACTGATGAAGCCACTGTGTGGCGAAACGTTTCCTGAATAAGATTCCCATATGCTGCATAAGTGTCTCAATCTTCAACTTGTCGGTTTTTCAAACCATTCATCACAACTGTCAGAACACTGCAGCATCATGGGATTTTTTACAAAGAATTTTCAACACTGTTCAACCTTTGGACAAAGACCTACTTCGACTAGTGGATGGTACCACTATGACCCCGCCTCCCCTGCTTCACCTCACCTCACTACAGTATATAAGCCACGTCTACGGCCCTATGCTGTACATTCTACAAGATTGATGGACTGAACACATCGATCCAGGTTGAGGGACTGATACCTCATTCTCCTCCCTCCTTACGCCTTCCTCTTTGTATTGGACTGATGAACCACTGTGTGCGAAAACGTTTCCTGAATAAAGTTTCCCATTTTGCTGCATAAGTGTCTCAATCTTCGTCTGACCAGTAAATTATAGGGTGACCCCCTCTACATATAAGTTAATATCAGGACAAGGACACAATGCAATTATAAAACATAGTATATGTAAATTACCCTCCAAGATAATCTCAAAAAAAAAATCATGTGACTTATTTCCATTGGAATCCTTACAGCAACAAATTCAAGTTGGATATATTTAGATTTAGAAAGAATATAAGAAAGCACTAGTTTGGCATAGAGTTGTGGATGAGTGGAACAAACTCCCAAGTGTCATCACTGAAGTGAGATCTATGTGTAACTTGCAGAACAAGTTGAATACGTCAGTGTGTGTGGGTAGGTGTGAGTTGAACCTACTATCTGTTTTTAAACACTAGCAACTGCAAATATAAGTCAGTTAATACTGAATTCCCACGTCAGGTTATATATATATATATATATAAATATATAATATTTTTATATATAAAATATATATAATATAATATATTTATATATAAAAATATATCGTGCCGAATATGTAAAACTGGTCAATTGGCAGAACTCATTTAAAATTAAGTTTTTTTATAAAATTTTTCTCTTATACGTTTAAAGATATATATTTTTCATTTTGTTAATGTAAAAAAAATTAATTTTGCTCCAAAAAGAATCTTAGAAAACTTACCAAAAACCTTATTATAACAGAACAATTTTTTTTAGCCTAACCCAACTAAATATATTTTAGATTTGTTTACAATAATTTAATACTAAACAAACACAGTGAAAATATTTTTTTTCGTTAGGTTCAGCATGATTTTGGCAAAATTATTTTATACACAAATTTTTTACCCACGAGTCAGCGATGGCACTGCAGGGAGTGCCGGGCTCACAGGAACTTCCACTACAGTGACAGCATTGTGGGGGTTCGACCCCGAGGCAGCTGTCAGGTGTGCCACAGGCAGTGTGTACTCAGTTCCTCAAGCTTCAACATCCGTGCACACGAGGGGCCCGGGATCTTCAATCAACTAGGCGTCCACCAGGACGCTGACATGTCCCTAGGACAGCTCTCCATCGGGCTGCTAACGGAGTCACTGGCTTCTTGACCCTTGGGGAGGGTTCGATGGTGCTCGTGCAAGCAGCAGATCCCGGGGCAACTTGCTGCTGTCTGCAATGGCTGTCTACCGAGGGAGAGACAGGCACCTAGCAACATCTGTTGTTGGGGCAATGGATGAATTCCCCTACTATGTTTGTTAAATGCTCATTAAATCTGTAATTTGTCTATGATTGTAATCATGTCATAACGTGTTTTTCATTCATTACCTTTGAACTTGTCATGATTGTGACCACTCTACCTGGAGTTCATTACCTTTTGTAATTTCATGATTAATTGTTTTATTTTCTTTAAACCCTTTGCATTATCAGATTTGGACCAGTCACCTGAACTCATTCCTTTGGAAATTGGTATGTTTGACCAAAGTATTACAATAACTTTAACTATAAACTTGGGCCAGTCCTGACCAATTATGCAATCTGAAATTTTAGACACCCCCACAAGGAATTCATAAAACACAATTAAACTAAAACTAACAATGGCAGAAAGCTTGAATTAAGCCAAATGCAAGTTGTATGGAGACAAAAACCAAACAAAACAAAAACCAAACACCAAAAATATTTGGGAACACACAAATAACAACACAAGTAATTATATAATAGAATAAAAAATAAAATATATTTTATAATGAATATTCAAATATTTAAAGTATATTAATTTTATACAATTAATAATATATTACATAAAACTTAAAATTTTAAAGTTAATAAGATCAGAAAAGAACAGGTGTATTTTAAAAAACCCACTTGAGAAGGGAGGCAACTGGATATAATTAAGGAATAAAAATTTTAAAGTGGAGTCCGGAAGGCGAAAATTGGAATTCCCATTGTGGTTGTTTCATATATATAATATATATATATATTATATATATATTAATATAATTATATATATATAAATACTATATATATATAATATATAAAATGTTGTATATATATTATATAGTCATAATATATATACATACAAACATAATATATAGTATAATATATATATATATATAGATATATATATATATATAATATATATATATATATATATATAATTATATATATACAAATATTATAATATATATATATATATATATATATATATATATATATTTATATATATATATATATTATATATGTTGTATATATATATATATATATATATATATATATATATATATATATTATATAATATTATATATATATAAAATATATACAACATACAAAACACTGACAGAGGGACGTTTAGCATATGTTTTAGTCATCTACGTTATTACAAATTAGTGAGAAGATAGATGCGAACTTATCTCTGGAGATATAAACGTTTAACACCAAACATTATCAGTGAGGAAGGATCTCCTCTCCTCTAGTGGAAAATTACACACAACTGTGACTTTCCATAAGCTGATTTTGCACCGGGTTCTTTTAAATTTTTTCACTCTCTTTATTTTCCCATCAACACATTTAATGAGAATTAGGGGTGTAAAAAGAGACAGGGTAAAAACGGCACTATGGCAGAATGGAAATCTTGAATGAGACAAAAGTAAATGAAAGCAGGGGTGCCATGAGTACACTAAGAGACAACGCAGTAAGTGTCAGGGGCCCAAGACTGTTCAGTTGCCTCGCAGCATACATAAGGGGGATTACCAATAGACCCCTGGCTATCTTCAAGAAGTGTCTTGGTCCCAAGACTGTTCAACTGCCTCCCAGCATGCATATGCTGCTATACACACGAAAATCATTCTCTACGAAAGCAAAAGACTTGGCAGACAATGCAACATCCCCCCAATGAAAAGCAGGGGTGTCACTAGCACGTTAAGAGACAATACAATAAGTATCAGGGGCCGAAGACTGTTCAACTGCCTCCCAGCATACATAAGGGGGATTACCAATAGACCCCTGGCTGTCTTCAAGCTGGCACTGGACAAACACCCAAAGTCGGTACCTAGATCACGGTCCAGGGACCTAGATCACGGTCCAGGGACCTGGATCACTGTCCAGGGATCTGGATCACTGTCCAGGGATCTGGATCACGGCCAGGGCTTGGATCACGGTCCAGGGACCTGGATCACGGTCCACAACCTGGTTGATCATTTTTTAATACTTCTCAGTGTCTGCTCATGTCTTTTTTAAAGCACTTGTCGGTAATCAGGTTACAAAATGTATACAGGAACTAACACAATGTTCCAAATTTGGAGCTTCTGGGTCAGTACTGTAGATGCGGGTCATTATTATCATTTTAGATGAATGGTTTCAGAGAACCGACATGTTGTTGTAATTAGACACCATGTGCACTCTTGGTATCTTAGTGAGGAAACGTTTCCCCACACATGGCATGTCATCAGTCCTACTAGAGAAACTTGGAGACATGCGAGAATTGAATAATCAGTCCCTCAGCCTTGAGTCGAATGTTGTCAGTCCCATCAATCTTGAATAAAATAGGTAGTCATTCAAATTGATGGACTGACACACATCGACTCAAGGTTGAGGGACTGATACCTCATTCTCCTCCTGTCTTCAAGTTCTTCACTTGTAGGACTGATCACGCCAGGTGGGAAACTCCATGACTACAGGTCCACATGTGTGACTTTTTAAACCTTTCAGGCGCTATGATTTTAACACTGTGGTACTCAGGACAACAATGATTCCTAGACAGAGCTACACAATGTTCCTAATAGGGTAGCTCAACTGTTCATGACTTAGATACCCTTATATTTCATGTGGGGAAATGAATGTAGAGACAATGTGGAAACACTGTGGACGGTATACCTTAGGGAAGTTCACACAACAGCTTATCATCTAGTGGAGATAACTGAAGGTCACAATGGTGTCCTCACCTTAGTCATGTTGTCGCCACATTTGAATAAATGGTTTCCCTATTGAAGATTGAGACCTTGCACATAATGGGAACTTATTCAGGGACGATTTACGCCATCCGTGGCTTCACAGTTTCCAATAGGATGATGAAGCAATGGAGGCAATTATAATAGTCCCAGTGAGTCTGCAATGTTGTTATTCAACATATTAGAATGTACGTACATTCTACAAGATTGATGGACTGAACACATCGACTCCAGGCTGAGGGACTGATTACCTCATACTCCTCCTCTCCTTACGCCTTCCTCTTTGTATTGGACTGATGAAGCCACTGTGTGGCGAAACGTTTCCTGAATAAAGATTCCCATATGCTGCATAAGTGTCTCAATCTTTTTGACCTGACTAGGTTGGGTGCATTGGCTTAAGCCGGTAGGAGACTTGGACCTGCCTCGCATGGGCCAGTAGGCCTGCTGCAGTGTTTCTTCGTTCTTATGTTCTTATGTTAACTGCCTACCTTCCCACATCCCGAAACTATCAGTCCGAACTGTCTCCTTGTGTTTATATCTTCAAGCCTTCAGTTTAAGAGGTAAGAGCCGGAACTTAGGTAGGCCTATTTACTGCGACGTCAAATATAACCCTAGATTAGCTGATAACACTGGAGAAGGATGAGGCATGGAGTGTGCCCAAGCGGGTATAATAAGCTAGAGGACGAGGCATGGAGTGTGCCCAAGCGGTATAATAAAAACACAGAGGTAACGAGGGGCAATGAGTGTGCCCAAGCGGGTATAATAAGCAGAGGACGAGGCATGTGTGCCCAAGCGTTATAATACGGAGACGAGCATGGGTGTGCCAGCGGTTATTAATACGCAAGAGGACGAGGCATGGAGTGTGCCCAAGCGGGTTAATAGCCAGAGGACGAGGAAACCGCCCCCCCCCCCTAAAAAATTTTGGGTGGGGTAGTGAAATTAATAGAAATGAAAATTTATAAACCAATTGTTAAATTTGGGAGTTTTTTATAGTTTCCCCTGCAAGGATATTGTCTCCTACAAGAATATCAGATTGTGTTGAATTGGGTTTTAGAATTACCGACAATATGTAAAGTAAAAGGACAAAAGTGCAACTAATGTGACATTATTGTGGCAACGTTTCGCTCTCCAGGAGCTTTATCAAGCCTTTATAAAGCTCCTGAGAGCGAAACGTTGCCACAAAAAAAATGTCAATAGTTGCACTTGGGGTCCTTTTACTTCAGATTGTGTGGCCCTGTGATGGGGCCATTGTCTGAAGGCTCCGTGATTCTATCATTTAAAACCCAGGGACAGTTGTTAGTAAGTTTATTTATTTTACAGGTTACTGAGTACAATTATCATACCTGTAACATGGTAAATTACCTAGGATAACCAAAAAAAAGCCAGCAAAGTGACAATTGGGGTCCTTGTATGTACTTTCATTATTATTATTATTTTTTATTAAAGTTACCCGACTTAGGGTCTTGCACAGTAAGTAGTAAGTAAAGAAATATTCAGGTAACCCAAATACAGTTACATAGAATTATCATAATAGCAGCATATGTGTAGAGACCGGGGATAACCAAAAAGTCAGGAGTGATTATTTCCATTGTGTTTGCTATTTAAATTCCTGTAACTCAATTTCCTGAGAATCATTATCCAGTACATTAAACGATTACCTTTGTAACTTTGTCAGGGATTGTGACCAGATCTACTTGGAGGCATTACCTTTGTAACAGTTCGCTATCTTTACTTTGGGTCCAGTCTGGACATTAGTACCTTTAATCTTTGACTACCTCCCACAGGATGGGATTGGGGTGACTACCGCCCACAGGATGGGTATGGGGTGACTACCGCCCACAGGATGGGATTGGGGTGACTACCGCCCACAGGATGGGTATGGGGTGACTACCGCCCACAGGATGGGTATGGGGTACATAATTAGGATATTAAACTAACTCACATACCTAACGGAGAAATCATCAAGGACTGATATTATCACTGAGTTATCACCCGACACAATCAGCTCGGTTAATACTGAGTTAATCAGTTTGATTCTGATACCAATATCATCTGATCAGCGGAATCCATTCTGTGAGAGAGCATATAATAACTCCACACTGGCTTAATAAAAATTGGGAGCACCACAGTAGATGTACCTTTGTAATCTTTGGATTACCGCCCATACAATGTATATGGGGTACATAATATACTAAACTAAAAACATCACAGTAGGCCTACTAGCCTGTGCTAAGGCCTTCTTGACACCGTCCTTGATACACATTCAAGGAATCTCTTGGTCTTATCACGGACATTTAGGCACTACTGTGGCCCGGTGGCTAAAGCTCCCGCTTCACACACGGAGGGCCCGGGTTCGACTCCCGGCGGGTGGAAATTCCGACACGTTTCCTTACACCTATTGTCCTGTTCACCTAGCAGCAAATAGGTACCTGGGTGTTAGTCGACTGGTGTGGGTGGCATCCTGGGGGACAAGATTAAGGACCCCAATGGAAATAAGTTAGACAGTCCTCGATGACGCACTGACTTTCTTGGGTTATCCTGGGTGGCTAACCCTCCGGGGTTAAAAATCCGACCGCAAGCAAGCACTCGAATGTAATAGAGGTATTATAAGCAAACTCGGTGCAGGAAACAATACACACAAATCATGGGCAAACCATACCCCGGCCGGGATTGAACCCGCGGTCAGAGAGTCTCAAAACTCCAGCCCGTCGCATTAGCCACTAGACCAGCTAGCCACAATAAGATTCGTCCAACTAGGTACATTTCTACACCATAGGAAGGTTAGCATAGGCCACCACTGTGACCACAAATGCAAGGTTTTACAGACGAATCTCCAGCTAGCGTGGCCGTGACGAACTCTAGCTCAAGTCCCCTCACTGCCGTCAACATGACTCACGAAATCGTAATGAAACGATTGCAATCGTGTCATTACGATTTCGTGAGTCAAGTGACAAGAATGTTGTTAGTGGATGGAGGAAAGAACACGTAGCAAACATGGTTTAAAAAAAGACTAATATGGATCAAACAGAATTTAAAACTTTGGTGTTGTGAGATAAAAAAATTTAAAATACTGATATTGATACTTCAAACCTTCATTTGTTTTTTTTAAATAAGTTTCTTTCTAACTTTATTTTAGTTGGCAGTGAAACTGAAGAATTTAAATGATGTTGTGAAGGTGATATATATTTTTTTGTGATTTTTTTTTATATACATTTATGTTTATATATATATATATATTTTATATATATATAATATATATTATAAATATTAATTAATTTAATTCTTTAATATTTTAAATATTTATTTTTAATTTTAATATATATATATAAATTGTTCAGAAATGACTAGTTGACCAAATTAACACATTGCAACCACTTGGGATCTTGTGAAATGTTTCACCACACACTGTTATCAGTCCAATCGAACAATGGTGAAAAAAGACGGGATTGGGGTAATCAGTCCCTCAGCAGGGTTTGATGCAAACATCCATCAGTTTTCAAACAAAATAGATTTAACTGATATAATCTACTTCAGGCTGAAGACTGATTACTCAATCTCTTTCCCTTTTTATCTTCCACTGTTTCTCTGTATGACTGATAAGTACTCTTGTGAAACACTTCCAGAATAAGGGTCCTAAGTGTCATCAAGTTTTCTCATAAACTTGTCGCTTTTTCTAAACTATTTATTCAAATATTACTGAAGAAAATTTTTTAATGGTGACCTTTAAATTTGCTTATGTGACTTTATCAAAGTAATTTTGAGTTTCTGACAATTCATATTTCCCCCCATACCCATACTACAATACTTCCCCACAACAACTACTTTCCACCTTACTACTTTCATGACACCACCAAAACCACCACTACTGCTACACCACCACCACTACTACTACTCTACCCCCCTTTCAAGTAGGGCTCTTTGCACAGTTTATGAGGTTTGATCTAAGGGTATTAGACATTTATCTGCTTCCTCAGTTTATTTGGGATTTTGTTATAGAATAGTATATTATAATACCCAATAGAAATTACAGAGGTCTCACTTTCTGTTATTTTCCAATTTTTAGTGGTTTCAATTATGGACACTCATTATTCACACTTTTACAATAAAAAATATTCACGACTCACTAAAGCTAAGGACAAAAATATTTTAAAAAAATATTCTGGGTTATTGTTGGTCAATTACTTTTTTAAATTTTGACACTACATAGACTCTCACTTTCTAAACATACATGAAATCACTACTAAAAAACATACATAGACTCACTACTAAACAGTACATAGACTCTCACTACTAAAACTACATAGACTTCACTACTAAACACTACACAAAACTCTCACTACTCAAACAACTACACTAGACTCTCACTACTAAACACTTCATAGACTCTCACTACTAAACACTAATAGACTCTCCCCTTAAACACTACAGCTTCACTATAAACACTACATAGACTCTCATTACTAAACACTTGTTTTAAAATTTAAAATAAACTATATTAAAAAGACAATAATCTATAAAGAAGTACTTTAGTAGAGGCAGCTGAAGACTTGGTAAAACTTCCTGAAGGTGAAGAGTAATATTCTAATATAACTATATTAAAGAAGATAATAAGCTATACTGAAGTACTTTAGAGAGGCAGCTGAAGACTTGGTTAAACATCCTACAGGTGAAGAGTAATATTCTAATATAACTATATTAAAGAAGATAATAAGCTATACTGAAGTACTTAGAGGGCAGCTGAAGACTTGGTTAAACATCCTACAGGTGAAGAGTAATATTCTAATATAACTATATTAAAGAAGATAATAAGCTATACTGAAGTACTTTAGAGAGGCAGCTGAAGACTTGGTTAAACATCCTACAGGTGAAGAGTAATATTCTAATATAACTATATTAAAGAAGATAATAAGCTATACTGAAGTACTTTAGCAGAGGCAGCTGAAGACTTGGTAAAACTTCGTGAGGTTGTAGAAGCCAACTTCGAGGGACAGTACCGCATTTTCACATCTTTAAAATGGATGGGAAAAAGGTTACCTTCGTCTCCTTTGAGGAGCTGACAGACTTAGTGATGATGAGCCCAGAGTGTACATTCCTTGGCAGCGGAGTCAGCGGATCAGTCTATCTCTTCACTGTACTCGGTGAAAAACTGTGCGTCAAAAAATCCCATGAAAAAAACTACATGAGGATATTTGGCCATGAAATGAATTTGCTTCATGAAGTTGATGGTGCTGGAGGTGCCCCTCTGGTGAGATACATGGCCTATGATTACCCAGCCATGGTTATGGAGTATCGTGGACACACAGATTTCAACGAATTTTTCCACACCTGTAAGTCTTCCTCAAAGCGCATCCTGGCTTTGATTAAGTTAGCTGAGAGCCTCCAGGAGGTTCATGATAAAGGATTCGTACACATGGACCTTAAAGCTGACAATGTATTGGTTCAACATGTGGAGGAGGACTCTAACTTCCATGTCAACATAATAGATTTCGGCCTGGCCCGGAAGGCAGGTGAGGATCATCGGGGCTTCAATTCTCAAAGTGAACACTATGCTCCAGAGACACGCATTAAAGGCAAGGTATCTCCAACCATGGATGTGTATTCCTTTGGAGATCTCATTAGTTTTGTTTCTGATTACTTAAAAAATAAGAAACAGTCTAAGAAGCTGAATGTCCTGGCACGAGAAATGATGGATCCTGAAGCAGGGAAGCGACCAACTTTGACGGTTGTTCAGGAACGCTTACATGAAATCATGAACATCACAACGAAATGTAAACGACTCAAAAAGAGAATTGTCGAAGCAGTGGCAGCAGTGCAAAAAATATTTGCTCCTCGCCAATGCTGAGGCGACATCAACCAATGATGTGAGAGATGGTCAGGAGTACTTTTGTAACCACAACTGTAAAAAAAAAAAAAAAAAAAAAAAAAAAAAAAAAAAAAAAAAAAAAAAAGGTGATAGTATGTGTAATGTGTAAAGGTGATAGTTTGTCTCGTGTGTAGTGGTGTTGGTTTGTCTAGTGTGTAGTGGTGTTAGCTTGTTTACCGAGTAGTGGTGTTGGTTTGTCTAAACTATTTATTCAAACATTACTGAAGGAATATTTTGTTAATGGTGACTTTTAAGTTTGCTTATGTGACTTTATCAAAGTAATTTTGAGTTTCTGACAATTCACTACAGAGATCAGATCAGATCAGATCGGACTCACAGGTAAGTACCCACGAGGGGCGAGGGGCAAGTGGGGACAGTACGAAGAATAGACGGGGAGAGGAATGTCTTGAGTCGAAGAGAGAAGAGTCAGGACTAGACCCAACTGCTAAGCCACAATAACGATAACAAAAGACGATGTAGATACAACAGGAGCTCTGCAGGCTCTGACCGCAACTTGCTGGACGAAAAATTGCTGCATCTTGATGTTGATTGGCGGCTGGCAGGAGCTGGAGGAGTTTTCAAGGGAGGCTAGCTTTTGATTGGTCAGGCGTCGTTAATATGTGAGTCTGGAGTTACTTCGTTTCTTTAGTGAAGGAGCCATTCCTTATATTTTGCATTTGTTGGAAGGAAACGATAAGTAGTCTTGTAATCTTAGGTCGAAATGCTCGGTTGGCTTGTAATTGGTCCAAGGTCATCTGGAGTGTAGTCACGGAGCAGTGGGATCCTTTACGATTTGTAAACTTGACTGTTCTGTCGAGTAATTTATCGTACAAAGTGTCGACAGTCATGGTAGGTTCTTGATCAGGAGTCGTATAAAAAGTTATATCTTTCCAGTGCAGGTATTGATCTTGATGTTGGTCTTCTGTATTAATACGTCGAGAGATAGCTGGAGAGGTTTTTTTTGGTGGTTGCAGCATTGAAGGTGCTTTCAATTTTGGTGTCTCCGCTAGAGTGTGTAGAAGACTGTGGGAGAATCGTGGCTTCTGATTGGTCCATATGAGTAGTGGTGGGTGGAGGTGAAGGAGGTACACCGCCACGACGAGCCAATCGACGAGCAGGAGGCGATCGACGAATAGGAGGTCTTGTTGGAGTGACGTCACTAGGTGTTGGTGGTGTTGGAGCTGCTGATGCAGAAGTGTTGATTAGGTCCTTAAGATAAGATAAGATAAGATAAGATTTCGTTCGGATTTTTAACCCCGGAGGGTTAGCCACCCAGGATAACCCAAGAAAGTCAGTGCGTCATCGAGGACTGTCTAACTTATTTCCATTGGGGTCCTTAATCTTGTCCCCCAGGATGCGACCCACACCAGTCGACTAACACCCAGGTACCTATTTGCTGCTAGGTGAACAGGACAATAGGTGTAAGGAAACGTGTCGGAATTTCCACCCGCCGGGAATCGAACCCGGGCCCTCCGTGTGTGAAGCGGGAGTTTTAGCCACCAGACCACCGGTCAAGTTCAGTGTCACAGGTTAGCTTTAGCGCCATTAGGATTGCAAACAATTCACTTTGCAGTGTTAGTTAGTTTAATATGTTTATTATGCACCCCATACCCATCCTGTGGGCGTGTAGACGCCCAGTTGTTAATTCTTATGCCTAACTCAACAAATTTATTATCGTTCTTAACTAGGGAGGTGGCAACAAGAGCAGATGCAGCCCTGCCAGAAGACTCGTGTTTAGATCCATCAGTGTATATAATGTGTTGAAGAAGAAGTAGTGTTGCTGGTGATAGTAATGGTGGTGGTGGCAGAGACAGTTACATGTCCACAGCTCCAACACCCACCAGCTACCTGACCCGGCAGAGGGTGGCGCGTGTACACACATATACTGGCTGCCTCCCTGAGTACATTTTTCAATCAAGACAATACGAAAATATTTCTCCTTTTATTGTCAAAAAATATATTTCCCTTGACAAATAGTTATTTGTGAGGCCTCACAACCTTACTTTTTTACAATTACAAGTTTATAAAATAAAATAATGGTGAAGTATCAAATATTAATCCGCAGAACACAAAAATATTGAGAGAAAACTAATTTTCTTATGCATGGAGAGACGAAGGTAGCCTCTACATGGTAGTTACCACTTAGTTTATTCTTTAAACACTATTTATAGCTTTATGTTAATTAATTGTAATGGTGTATTGCTGCTATCATCAAAATAACATAATGCCACATTCTATTACATCTGTCTCTCTATGTTTACTACAAAAATTACGAGTTCATTAGTGATTTTCTTAAATAACATCACTGGCACCTTGTCCTACTCTCTCAGCCTGACACCAGTGACGGCGCTACTGCGCATGCGTCCATTGTCTTACCTTGTTGAGTACTATGGTTTCAAAACAACTCTTGTCATTTAGGGAAATCTTTCAATCCTATAATCAACGTTTATATTTCCTTTCTCCTAAATTAATATACTCTTTCCTCAAACAAAAGTATTTATTTGTGTACAACAAATATATTACGACATGTATATTACTATTGCTAGTGTATATGCACTGTTCTCATCTGTTTTCATGGTTGTCCTGGCTGTGAGTACTTTTTGAATCAAGACAATTATTTATCTTCGTCTTTTTAAAAAGATTGATTTCTTGTTCCTTCACCAACCATGATCTGGGATGAAATGTACCTTGATGTCAGCAGTACCTTCATTATCAGGATCTTCTTCATGTACCTTGTTGTCAGGATATCCTTGATCCTGAGGATCCTCTACATGTACCTTTAATTTAGTCCAAAACCCTCAACATGAACCTTGATCCTCAGGATGTTAGGAGTACTGTGATCCTGACACCTTAATATGACCTTGATGTAATTAGGACCTTGATTCTGAGAATCAACTATGTGTACCTTGATATTGAAATACATTGACATGCACCAGAGGATCCTCTACAAGTACCTTGATGTAGTAATATGTCATTGATGTTAGCTAGGCCCGTATACCTTGTGCATGTACTTATACAAATGAAGATATTATTATTATTATTATTATTATTATTATTATTATTATTTATTATTATTATTAACCAGCTCTCTGCCCTTAAATCTTTAACGGTTTTGGTGGGCAGCCGGTTATTGAACTTAGGTTGTGTGTAGGTGTCTGGCCCTGCTGGGGGTTAGCAAAGTGCTCCACCTGATCTAATTAGGAACTTTTAGTTCCTGTTTCTATTAACTTAGGAACTTTTGTTCTTTTTCTTTCCTGGTTCAGCTTTGTGCAACAAATCTTGCTGGTGTGATCGACAAGTTTGGCAGGATACACCTTCACCTCTTACTCACCCTTATAAACCCAAAAAAGATAAACATATTTCTCTCCTTCGACTAAACAACATTTTTCCTGCCAAAAACACAACAATGGCGAGTATTTTCCTACAATACCGCAAGTTTGCTGCAGAATGCGAGTCTGGGCAGCCACATAATGCTCTTGATGGAAAGTAAGTGTCTGAAAGGCAAGTTTAAGGCCATTTCAAGTAGTGGCCAATAATTATTTCTCTAATATGTAATAATAATATTTTTATTTCTATAAGAACATGATACAGACCACAGCTGACATCAGTGACATGACACGGACCACAGCTGACATCAGTGACATGATACAGACCACAGCTGACATCAGTAACATGATACAGACCACAGCTGACATCAGTGACATGATACAGACCACAGCTGACATCAGTAACATGATACAGACCACAGCTGACATCAGTGACATGCTGCTATATAGAAAGTTCCTTCTTACGCAGAGCATTTCCCCCAAATTAGCATGTGACCCACACCAGTCACCTAACACCCACAGTGTGGCCCACACCAGTCACCTAACACCCAGGGTATGACCCACACCAATCACCTAACACCCAGGGTATGACCCACACCAATCACCTAACACCAGGGTATGACCCACACCAATCACCTAACAACCAGGTGGACCCACCAATCACTAACACCCAGGGTATGACCCACACCAATCACCTAACACTCAGGGTGTGACCCACACCAATCACCTAACACCCAGGGTATGACCCACACCAATCACCTAACACCCAGGGTGTGACCCATACCTAACACCTAGGGTGTGACCCACACCAATCCACTAATAACCAGAATGCAACCCACACCAGTCCATTAATAACCAGGATGTAACACTAACACCACTAACACCCAGCATGCGACCAACAACATTCACCTAACACCCAGGGTGCAACCCACACTAGTTTACCTGGAGAGAGTTCCGGGGGTCAACGCCCCCGCGGCCCGGTCTGTGACCAGGCCTCCTGGTGGATCAGAGCCTGATCAACCACTAATACCCAGGATCAAACCAAAATCACCTCACTAATACCCAGGATGCGACCCACAATAGTCCAGTAACACCCACGTACCTATTTTACTGCTAGGTCAAACTGGACAGCAGGTGTCTTAAGGAAACATGTCCTAATGTTTCCAGCTATACCAGCGATCTACCCCCCAGGCCTTCAGTGTGTGAGGCCAATCTGCTACCAACCCAGCCACAGGGGTGGAAGAATGTAATTATTTAATCGTAATTGTCTATTTCACTCACATATACATTGTAGCATTAAAATAACAATTAACCAAATCAGCAAATGATGACCACACTAGCAAAGGACACAACACTTCCACAGAACAACTGTACATTGGTTCTCTCCTGTGAGTCTGTTGCCTATTGCAATTTTACCTTTATTTTGCTATTTAACAACCCTTGACCTTGCAGTCCTAATGCCAAAAATAAATAGGTGCCTTGATGCTTCCTCATTGTTATAGATGGCCTAAGAGACCACCTGTAATATATATTTTTGATGGTACTGGTACATACACGTTCAGTTACACAAAGTATTGCACGTATGGTGGAACCTCGGTACTCGAACACCTCCCTACTTGAACAATTCGGTATTCGAATGCTTACTTTGGTAAAAACATTGCTCAGTGGTTGACAATTTGCTTGCAACTCTACCAAACAAACACTACATGCCAGAACTTCCCTGTGAACTATTTTGTGTGTCTTCACATTTTCTGTTGTCTTTTTAATTTTTTATTATTTGTATAAATAAATCACTGTGGTGCCTAAGATGAATGATAACAGCCAACAAAAAAGACAGTTGGTTGGGAAAAATTCATTTGATATTCGAACTTATTGGCATTCGTACAGCCTTCTGGAATGAAGTAAGTTCGAGTACTGAGGTTCCTCTGTATTAATGTATGTCCTGCGGTAGTAGGTTGGTAGACGGCAACCGCCCAGGATTGCTGATGTCTTTTTTCTGTCTCATAAACAGACAACATTTCATGTACATCTTCCTACTTCTACTTACACTTAGGTCACACTACACATGCATGTACACACCTCTCTGGGTTTTGTTCTATTTTATTACTAGTTCTTGTTTATTTCCTCTTATCTCCATGGAACACAATTCTTCCTGCGCAAGTCATGCATGTCATAACTAGGAACTAAATTTACTAAATTTAAACAGATAAACTCCTTTTTGTTTTTAGATCACCCCAACTGGGTGTGATACAGCCAGTTTGTTGAAAAAAATATTAACATGTGTACATTACCTAGGATAACACAAAAAAGTCACAGCCCATTGATTCATTATGAACTTAACTAATCTTCCTACTTGCCTGCCTATATTGGCAGTAATTATGGTGCACACACATGGTGTCTATTATTTGTAAAAAAATACATATTCAAATGTGGTATAAGTACATTCCCAAATATAATAAATAATGTCCAGTGTGTTCTGAGAATTATAGAAAATGCTTTATACAAAATATTAAACAACAAATATGCAGTGCACTCTTACTTTCTTTTAAATTATTAATGTCAAACCATTCTGGTGTTGATAGCAGTTGCCACCTGCTTCAATTTCTTATAAGTTTGGTGCTTACTGCAAACTACTGTTCACACCAACCAACTGCCAATTTTCTACAGTAATCAACATAAAGAATTAGACATTCCCATGAATGATATACATTTCACAATAAATACACCTTGGTTGGGTATTTTGCATTTGTTATTCTGTAAAGCTTTTCTATGTTAATGTAATAACTGTTATTCTAACTATACAGTATATAATGAAAACAACCCAGTTCCATACAATGGCAGGCCCTGCTTAAACAGCAGGTTAGGTTCCAGGGTACAGATATAAAAAAAAAAATTGCTGAAAAGTGAAACATAGCCGTTTTCCACTTTCCAGCCAATGTAAAAGCCTGATAACATATTTACTATATCAATACAACTAAGTGTAAAAAATGCATATACACCCTCTACTCATTTTGCGACATACTTGTTTACCGATGCCTCAAACTTACGACGGGCTCTCTGACCAGTAGTTGTACCTAAATAATGTACGGTGCACCCTCGGTTATCGGCCGCTCCTGTTATTGGCCAACTCGGTGATCGGCCAGTTTTTCGGCTCCCTGTGATCGCCCATTACTTCGGTGATCGGCCCTTTCGGACGCGTCCGTCCACCGGCAGGGGCCGCTTGTGTGTCAGTTTCCCTGTGTCTCTCGGTGCATGAGGAAGCTTCTGCTCATACATCCAAACATTTTGCTTCCTTTCCATTGTGTTTTTAGTGTTTTTTTTTTGCAGTGCAACTGCAAAATAAATAACCATGGCTCCAAAGAAAGTTCCTAGTACAGTTCCTGTGGTCAAGAAAGTGAGAAACACCATGGAATTTAAGCATGAAGTGTAGCAGGCATGCAGGCAGTGTAACTGGCATGCAGGGAGTGTTGCAGGCATGCAAGGAGTATAACAGGCATGCAGGGATGTAGCGACATCGGAAGTGTAACAGGCATTCGGAAATTGTACAGGATGCAAGAAGTGTAAAGGCATGCGAAAGTGTAACGCATGCAAGGGTGTAAAAGGCATGCAGGGGTTAGCAAAACATGCAGGAAGTGAGAAGGCATGCGGGAAGTGTAGCAGGCATGCAAAAGTGTAACGGGCTGCATGGAGTGTAACAGGTATGAAAGGGTGTAGGGGGCATGCAGGGGAGTGTAACAGGCGCAGGGAGTGTAGCAGACAGCAGGAAGTGTAGCAGCATCGGGGAAGTGGCGGCATGCAAGAAGTGTAACGGCATGCACGGAGTGTAACAGGCATGCAAGAATGTAGCAGGCAGTAGGGAGTGTAGCAGACTGCAGGAAGTGTAAAGGTATGAGGAAGTGTAGAAAGCTTCCAGAAGCCAGCTAGTCTTAAACAAACATAGAAAATACTGTTTTAAATTGTTAAAAATTTTTTGGTGAATTTTTTTGTCTGAACACATTTAAAATTGTAATTACTACTTTAATTATTATGGGAAAGTTTTTTGGGGTTTTCGCCATTTGGGTTTTAGTCGAGCTTCGGGGAACGGTTAGGGATGAAAGAGGGTCCACTGTTATTACGTTTTCCCCTCTATTCTTTTTATTTCAATAACAGTAACTTTGTATAAGCACTTACGAATATACTCAAAAGGTTATAAATGGTGCAAAGGTGACATTCAAAACAATATCAAAGATGAGACCACAAACTCACTACATTTTGTTTCTCCTCACTTAGTGATGATTCCTTTAACGAGTGGCATTTAAACAGAACTCCATTATTGAGGGAGGTTGTACAGTACACACAAAACTTACCTTAAAATATTTATTTAAGAAGTCTGAATAAATAAAGAAATTTGTATACGTGGAACTCGGGTTTTGGAACGCCCCACCCGGGAACTTTTCAGGATCGAACCCTCGTTCCGATTTTTTTTTTCTGGATATGAAAAGAAAAATTTTAGGATGGGTCCTTCCCCCCCAAGGGAAGTTCGTAAAAAAATAAAAAATAAATAAAAAATTTTTTTGCAAGGGTTTTCAATGTGTGTTTCGAAACATAAATAAGATACCGAGACATTTTTGAACACTTAACCTAAACTTAGACTCTTATCTCGACAGGTGAAAATAGTGGTTACAATGTTTTTTTTGTGGGGCTCCCAAATACTGCCAGCCTTTTTAAACTTCCTTTGCTGTTTTTATTATTATTATTTATAGATTTTTTATTTGTTTATAATAATTATTATATTGTTTACATTATTTTTATTATTATTATTGTTTATAATTTTTTATATTGTATTATATTTTTATTATTAAAAATTTTTGTATTTCTATTATTATTATTATTTCTATTTTAAAGTTTATTTATTATTTTATTTTCTATTTATTTTATTATTGTGATTTTATAATAAATTTTTTAATGTGTTATTTTATTGTATTTCTATTTTTTGTTATAAAAATTATTATTATTAGTACGTAACGTGGTGAGGGGTCTTGATCTGGGGAATTTGGGTGTGTGTTCCAGTTCCCCAAATTAAACACAAGCACTTCCCCTTTTAATAATAATAATGTAATTATAATGTAATGAAATTTAATAAACTTTAAAATAATAATAAAAATAAAATTTTTACTATAAAAAATTAAAATTTAATAGACCCTTCAAAAGGCCCCGCACTAGATGGCGGTAAAATTCCACAACAATGGGGGAAACAGTTTTGGCTTCCTCCATTTTGTAAAATTTAATGCTAGGGGGTACTCCAAAATTTTCCTTTTGGTATTTTATTGTTTATTATATTAATAAAGGTGGATAGAAAAAATAAGTGTGGGACTTTTTTTAAAACATTATATTCAAGTGTTTTTTTCCTGCCTCTGAGAGCGGGAAATTTCCCGGGGAAAACAGATTAAGGGGCTTTTCAATTTTTTTTAAAGGGGAAAATTGACTCACATAGATGGAATAATCCAGATACGAACGAGGTCGGGAAACCTCATTAATTTTGGTAAGCCAGGCTCCACTGTAATAAAAAAACCTGCTGCATTGGTAAAATTGTCGTAAAGTACAGTGCTGTGAAGTGGGGCCGGGCCCAGAACTAAATGGTTTAATAACAAAAAACCCAACCCATTAAATCAAAAATTATTTAATGATTTTTGCAAAAAAATAAATTTTTTTATTTTTAGTAAATTTTTTCATGGATCTCTTTAGTAACTTTGATTTTTTAAAAATTTTATTGTTTAGTATGCAAAAGGTTTGAAACAGAGCAGTCCATTTCTGCTTTATGTCCCTGTCGGCATGCCAGAACCAGTAGTAGTAAAATGTAAGCTTTTAAAACAAATATTTTTCAAAAAACTTACATATTTTAAAGTTGGGGTGCTACGTAGTTTGCTGTCTGTGTAGTTAAACTTAATTAAAAGCTTGTTCCCCTGCTTTAGGGACGTTTCCTCAACTTGTGAAAGGTTTATTTTTTTTAAAACATTTAAAACTGTAAATTACCCGGGAAAAACCCATAAAAGTAATTTAAATTTCCCATTACGACCTTCTTTTTTAAACACTTGCTTTCAATATCAAAATTGAAACTTATTAGTTTTGACCTCACTTTAACCTCTTGGGGGGCCCAATGTGGGGGAAAATTTAAAAAACAACATTATCGGTAGAAATTTCCCTAAATTATTGTATATGTGACCTTGTAGGTCATATATACAATAATTCTTATTAAAATAATAACATTGTTTTATCAAATCCCCTGGCTTACTGCTTTAAAGGGGTCTCGAGTTTTTATAAAAACTTAAAATTTTTGAGGCAACAAGTTTTTTTATAAGGTGAAAGACCATTTAATAGAAAGGTGAAATAAGGTCAAAAGTAAAAATGTAATACACAATATGCAAAAAACCCCACAGTAAATTTCTTGAAATTATAAATCCATTAGTAAAAATTTAAAAAATAATTTTTGGGAAAAGTGCCATAAAAAGGCAAAAATTTTTATGTATGCCGGGGAAGGGGGTTCACTTGTCAAAGGTTTAGGGGGGGGGGTAAAGTAAAAAAATTTCTGTTAGGGCTTTAATTAAAAAATAGTTAGTAGCAGGGGTTTTTGGGGGAAAAAGCAATGAAATATGAGTGTAGTGATTTTTGTGGTTTTTAGGGAAACCAAATTATAGGGGAATGAATGGGAGTGATCATGTCAGAGGTCTCACCTTCCAAAGGGCCTTTAAAATTGTATTAATCGCATTGCTAAAAAAAAAAAGACAGGGTGGGGGAAAAGGAAAACCCTTTTAAAAAATTGGGCTTGCCAAAACCCATGATGACACCTTCAGGTTATTGTTTTATTCTAGGCCCGGGAAAATTGGCTGCACCCCTAAAAGCACCCTTTTAAGGGGAGGTTTAAATTGCTGACCTAAAAAAGTACAGAGAACCTTCATGGCACGCATAAAATCAGATTAAAAAACCCGTTCTCCCCGGGGTGCAGGTGGGAGAGATACATGATTAAATACACCCGGAAAAACCCCAGAGGGACTATAAACCCAAAATTTTACACGAAAAAAAAACCCCTATGAAGCAAAAAAACTCGGCCCCACAAGCAAAATTCCCCCAATTTAAAAGGGGAGGGGTGTCACTAGATGTTAAAAATACAACATAAAAAATGTCAAGGCCCAAGGGCGTTCAACTGCCCCCCCAGCAACAAAAGGGGGGTTATCAATTAAACCCTGGCTGTCCCTTTAAGCAGGGGAATTTGGGCAAGCACCTAAAAATCGGGTCCTGACCAAACCGGGTGTGGGTTCGTATGTTGGATTGCATGAGCCGAGTTTAAAAGCCCGGGTTTACAGGCCCTGATCCCAATGGCCCGGTTTACAGAAATGGGGCCATTGGGGGTGTTTTTCCCCCCGGGAAAACCCTTTCCCCCAGGTCTTTCCCGGTTTTCCAGGGTACTGCAATGGATTTAATTTTCCCGTTTTTTTTGGGTGTTATTAAAAACATTTAAATTTTTTTTGGGAAAAAATTTTCCCTTTTTTTTTTGCCAAAAAAACTTTAAATTTTTTGCCCGGGTTTTTGTGCAATATTGGGTGGCCTTTTTTTGGGTTTACTTGGAGTTTACCTGGGAGGGTTTTCGGGGGCGATGCCCCTGTGGCTCAGTCAGAGCCAGGCTCATGGTGGACGGGGCTGATCATCCAGGGGTTCCCGCGGCTAAAACACAACTGATGTAAAGAACCAAAACCCGGTGTTATTTTAAAAAAGAATTTTCTTTAATAATTTTTCCTTTGCACATTTAAATTTAAACCCCTTTTTTTCTCAAATTTTTTTCCAACCATTTTTTTAAAAAAAATTTTTAATAATTTCCAATACCAAATAACCCCACATTAAAAATTCATATTTTTCCAAAAATCATCTAAAATTTCCCCCCCTACCCCTTTTTTAAACCCCACACAAATTCCTTTTTTTTTCCTTTTAAAAAAAATTTATTTTTAACCCCACCTTTTTTTAAAAAAAAAAAAAACACAAACCCCCCCCCCCCCCCCCCCCCCCCCCAAATAAATTTTTTCCCCCCCCCAGTTTTAATTTTCCTTTTCCCTTTTTTTTTTTTCCTTTTGGGAAAAAAAATTTATTTTTTGAAAATTTCTAAGCGGGGGGGTTTAAATTATTTTTAAAATTTGGAAAGAAATCAATTAAAAATTTTGGGGAAGAAAATCAAAAAGGGAGTTGTTTTTAAAAACCCCCCTTTTAAAATGGAACACATTTCCCAAAAAATTTTGTTAACCCGAATTTTAAGAAAGGCCAAAAAATTTTTTAAGTTGTTTCCCCAAAAGGTGGAAAAAAAGGGGCAGTTTGGGAAAGGGGAAACAAAGTTAGGGAAAAAACCCTTAGAAATGGTTTTTCAAGAAAAAACCCCAAAGGGGAAAAGGCTTTTTTTTTAAACAAAAAACAAAAAATTGGTTTTGAAGGCAAAAATTTAAGAGGCAAGGCCTAAAATTTGGCCCCGATTTTTAGAGGGAAAAGCCCGGGGAAAAATTTTTAAAAATGTTGTTTAAAAAGGGTTTGGGCCCCCAAAACCGGGGGGGACCCCTAATTTTGGTGAACTTTTTGAAAAGAAAACCTTTCCTTAAGGGAAAATGGGAAAGGCAGTTTTTTTAAACTTTAAGGGGTGGGATTTTTGAAAAAAAACTTTTAGGTTTCTTTTAAATTTTTAATAGGGTTAAGAAAATTTCCAAAAGAATTTTTAGAGGACTAAAGTTTCAGGCAGGTCAGTCTTTAGTGGAATACAGTCAGGAGAAGATGTCCTTCTAAACAGGTGGTGTCGCTCAAAAGGTGTGGTAGACAATTATGAGGGTGTTACTTTTCCCAAATTTTGGCTAGAGGATTTTTTTGAGAAATGTTCCTCCTAACCTTAAGGTATATCATGAGGAGAAGGATCTTGATGATTTTAATTATGCTTTACAGCTGGGTGATAGATTTTTAGCTAACCAAAAACTTGGTAGTACTTACCACTCCTAACCTACTAAGTAGGGTTAAGAAATTTCTGAAGTTTAAGCCACATTTTCCACCCTAATAACCACCATAGTTTTAATAAGCCTAATTCTCCAGTACATGCCCAGAAAAGTTTTAAGTCAGCCATCACACGTCCAAGACTACAGGGAACAAGTAGGACGAGCCCAGTTCCCCAGGGTCAAGGGCCCCACCCATTGTGGGCTGGGGGCTTTTTAACCTTATTACTGTACATGTTGCAATAAACAGAAACACCTGCAGCCATATTGCAGAAAGATGCTTAGGGACCAGGCTGCAACAGATGCTTAACGATTTGGTTAAAATCAAGGATTACACTGGTTATTTAAGTGTATGTAGCTGTCTGGGGGATGATGATTCTCATGAAAGATGCTGTTTTTTGGCATCAATGATTTAAATTATAGATGCAGTTCTGAGCCCATTGCAGGAACAGAAGCATGTTCTCCTCTGTTGACCTTACTTTGGAGAAATTTTATCCAAAGCTAGACAGTTTATTTTACAAGGAATTTTGGACAGAGCCTTGTAAATCTAGTGAAAAGTCCATGCTCATCCCTTTCTTTTCTGTGTTAGCAGCAAACATTTGTTAAGGGGCAAGATGGAGCGTCTGTCCTTCGGTCATTGAAGAGTTCAACAAGGACTCTTATGACACCCACACTATATAGAACCTAAAAGGCTTCTTCAGAGGTTCTGTACCTGGATTTCCTAGGGTTAGTACCAGTTGGACCAGAGGTTCTTGTGTTTTCCAAAGACCATTTTGGTCATAACTGGTATGAAGGGAGTTTAGACTTGTGGCCAACCGCTTCTTGTGTGTGCAGTCTCTTAACCTTTTTTTTTCTTCCCAGGAACATTGTAGGGGTAGAGATCATCATAGATCATTGATTGACATGTGAACTGGAAAACAAAGCCTTCCTGAAAACCAACAATGATCAAAAGAAAACAAAATGGCTGAAGCAGTCTTCACCTGATTGCATGAAAGCTGCTTGCCCCAACAATAGTCAACTAAAGTAAAGAACTGTATGGTATGCATGTTTTTGTATATTCTAATCTCCCTTAAGCCATACAATGTGTCCCATTGAAGTATCTAACTTCTGGAATAATGGACCTTACTGCTTAACTATTTTGTTAAAACCAACGATTACACTGAGTATTAACCCTTTGACTGTTTATGCCGTATAAATACGTCTTACGCGCCACTGTTTCTGACGTTTATATACAGTGGACCCCCGCATAACGATATTAATCCGTTCATGAGAGCTCGTTGTTATGCGAAATTATCGTTATGCGAATGAATTTTCCCCATAAGAAATAATGGAAATCAAATTAATCCGTGCAAGACACCCAAAAGTATGAAAAAAAAAATTTTTACCACATGAAATATACATTTTCCTACACACAAAGAGAAGGATACATGCACAATAGTAGAGTAGTACATGCACAGTATATATTGTGCATGTACTACTCTACTAAATGAAGAATAAATGACACTTACCTTTATTGAAGATGCAGCAATGACTGATAAGACACTGTGTCCTGGGAGTGCCTTTTCCTCCTGAGTACTGTAGGTCCTGTTTGGCATTTTCTTCCAGAACAGGCCTTATCACACTGTGTATGTCACTACAATTCTTAAATCTCTCAAACCAACCTTTGCTGGCTTTAAATTCACCAATATGAGCACTAGTTCCAGGCATTTTTCCCTGTTCACCTGGGTGTTAGTCGACTGGTGTGGGTTGCATCCTGGGAGACAAGATTAAGGACCCCAATGGAAATAAGTTAGACAGTCTTCGATGACACACTTTTTTGGGTTATCCTGGGTGGCTAACCCTCTGGGGTTAATTGTTTCTTGGTATTCTCAATAAGCCACACCAACAACGGTGCTACAGCAGCAGCAGCAGCAGCTGACAGTGCTACAGCAGCAGCAGCAGCAGCTGACAGTGCTACAGCAGCAGCATGACGTGCTACAGCAGCAGCAGACGGTACTACAGCAGCAGCAGCAGCAGACGGTACTACAGCAGCAGCAGCAGCAGACGGTACTACAGCAGCAGCAGCAGCAGACGGTACTAGCAGAGCAGCAGCAGCTGCGGACGCAGCAGCAGCAGCTGACAGTGCTACAGCAGCACCAGCAGCTGACAGAAGCTTTCTTGGGGCCCATGGTCACTTATTTTGCAGATAAAATCACCAAAAACACTGTAATAATACGAAATGTTACGATTGTATGCTTGGATGTTACCGCGGAGGCTGGCTTGTAAACAATGCCACCGGCAGAACATGTGAGGTTGGCTCAGGCCTCACATAGACGTGTCTCGGACGAACAGCGTTGAGCGGGTTTTTTAGCAGTATGCGAGGCAAAATCTTAGCAATAAAATGTATCGGTATGCGGATTTAACGTTATGTAAGGCCAACGGTATGCGGGGGTCCACTGTACTCATAAATTCTAGCGGCTTCAAATCAAGCAGGAGAAACCTGGTAGGCCCACATGTGAGAGAATGGGTCTGTGTGGTCACTGTGCACCACATAAAAAAAATCCTGCAGCACACAGTGCGTAATGAGAAAAAAAAACTGACCGTTTTTTTGGATTAAAACACCGACTTTGAGGTGTATTTTCGTATAGTATTTATCGTTGTATTCTTGTT
>NC_069416.1:66597196-66661442 GCF_026875155.1 Cherax quadricarinatus | reverse complement strand
TTGATGTTACATTACATTAGTTATGTTAGGTTTAGGTTAGGTTAGGTTAGTACTTTAGGATAGGTTTGGTTAGGTAAGGTTATGTTAGGATTAGGGTAAGGTTAGGTTAGATTAGTTAGGTTAGGTTACGTAAGGTACGTTAGGATAGGTTAGGTAAGGTTTTGTTTGGGATTAGGTAAGTGGTTATGTCTAGGATAGGTTAGGTTATGTTAGTTATGTTACATTAGGTTTGGTTAGGTTAGTTGGTTAGGTTGGTTAGGTGGGGTTATTTCAGGTACTTTAGGTTAGGTTAGGTTAAGTAGGTTAGGATAGGTTAGGTTAAGGTAGGTTTGGGATAGGTTAGGTTAGGATATGTTTGGCTTTAGGTTAGGTTGGTTTGGTTATTTTTAGATTCGGTTCGGTTAGGTTTAGTTAAGGTTAGGTTTGATAGGTTAGGTTAAAGGTAGGTTAGGATAGGTTAGGTAAGGTTATGTAGGGTAGGTTTGGTTGGTAGGTTATTTTAGCTTCGGTATCGGTTAGTTTAGGTTAGGATAGGTTAGGTTGGATAGGTTAGGTTGTGTTTCGTTACGTTAGGATTTAGTTGTTATGTTAGTTAGGATAGGTTAGCGTTAGGTAAGGTTAAGTTAGGATTAGGTTTGTTAAGGTTATGTTTGCTTAGGTTACATTAGTTTGGTTAGTTAAGGTTCGGTAGGTCTATTGTTAGGTTAGGTTGGGTTAGGAGTCGGTTAGGTTAGCTTAGGTTAGGTTAAGGTAGGTTAGGGTTAGCATATGTTAGGTATAGGTTGGTTGTTTGGTTTATTAGGTTAGCTGCGTTTCGGTTAGTTAGGTTAGCTTAGGGGAGGTGGTTCGTTACGTTTGTTACATTATGTTACGTTAGTTAGGATTGCGTTGGTTAGGTTACGTTACGTTAGGAAGGTTTGGTTAGGTAAGGTTATTTAGGATTAGGTTAGGTTAGGTTAGTTACGGTAGGATAGGTTAGGTTAGGTTATGTTTGGATTTGGTAAGGTTATGTGAGGATTAGGTTAGGTTTGTTAGCTTAGCGTTAACATTACGTTTGGTTAGGTTAGGTTGGTTTGGTTAGGTTAGGTGGGGTTGTTAGGGTCAGTTACGTTAGGTTAGTTTGGTTAGGTTAAGGTAGGTTAGGATAGGTTAGGTTAAGTAGGTTTGGATAGGTTAGGTTAGGATATGTTTGGGTAAGGTTAGGTTGGTTAGGTTATTACTTCGGTAATCGTTCAGGTTTAGTTAGGTTACGTTAGGTTTAGGTTAGTTTACGTTAATTAGGATTGGTTAGGTTAGGTAAGGTTATGTTTGGATTTGGTTTGTTTGGTTAGGTTACGTTAGGATAGGTTAGTTACGAGGTTATGTTGGATTTGGTAGGTTATGTGAGGATTAGGTTAGGTTATGTTAGCTTAGGTTCATTTCGTTTGGTTAGGTTTGGATGGTTAGTTTAGGTTAGTGGGGATTAGGCGTCAGTTACGTTTGTTAGCTTATGGTAGGTTACGGTAGGTTAGGATAGGTTAGGTTAAGGTAGTGTTAGGATAGGTTTAGGTTAGGATATGGTTTGGGTAGGTTAGGTTGGTTAGGTTATTTAATCTTCGGTTAGGTTAGGTTAGTTAGGTTACGTTAGGTCTATGGTTCGTTACGTTACGTTAGGATATAGGTTAGGTTATGTTAGGTTAGGATAGGTTAGGTTAGGTTAGGTAAGGTATAGGTTAGGATTAGGTTAGGTTATAGTTAGCTTAGGTTACATTAGGTTAGTTAGGTTGGTTAGGTTATGTTAGGTTAGGTGGGGTTAGGATCGGTTAGGTTAGGTTAGCTTAGGTTTGGTAGGTTAAGGTAGGTTAGGATAGGTTAGGTTTGGTTAGGATATGTTAGGGTATAGGTTTAGTTTGGTTAGGTTAGTGAGCTTCTGTCAGTTAGGTTTCTTAGTTAGGTTAGGTTTACATTACGTTGCGTTACGTTATGTTTAGGATTAGGTTAGGTTAGGTTTCGTTGCGGTAGGGATGGTTAGGTTAGGTTAGGTTAACGTTATGTGAGGTTTAGGGTTAGGTTAAGGTTACGTTACGTTAGGATAGGGCTTAGGTAAGGTTATTGTTAGGTATTAGCTCTAAGTTATGTTAGGATTAGATTTAGGTTTTGGGTAGCTTAGGTTACATTAGAGTTTGGTTTTAGGTTAGGTTGGTTTTTTAGGTTAGGTGGGGTTAGGTTCAGTTATTGTTAGGTTAGCTTAGGTTAGTGAAGGAAGGTTAGGTTAGGTTAGGGTTAGGTTAGATTTGGATAGGTTAGGTTTGGATATTGTTAGGGTAGGTTAGGTTGGTTAGGTTAGGTTGGATTAGGTTATTTTAGCTTCGGTTCGGGTTAGGTTAGGTTAAGGTATGGGGTTTAGAGTAGGTTAAGGTTAGGTTAGGTAGGTTAGGTTAGGACTATGTTAGGGTAGGTTAGGTTAGGTTAGGATAGGTTAGGTTAGGTTAGGTAAGGTTAAGTTAGGATTAGGATAGGTTATGTAAGCTCCCCTTTTACATTGGTGGGTAGTTAGGTTTCGGTTTAGGTTATGTAGGTTAGGATGGGGGTAGGATCGGTTAGGTTAGGTTGTCGGTAGGTTATGATTGGTTAAGGTTAGGTTTGGATAGGTTAGGTTAGGTTAGATATGTTAGGGTTGGTTTCGTGGTTAGGTTAGGTTAGCTTCGGTTAGGTCTGGTTAGTTAGGTTAATTAGGTGAGGTTAGGTTTGTTCCGTTACGTTTCGTTACGTTTATGTTGGGATTAGGTTAGGTTAGGTTCGTTACGTTATGTTAGGATGGTAGGTTAGGTTTTGGTAAGGTTTATGTTAGGATTAGGTTAGGTTAGGTTTCGTTAGTAGGTTAGGTTAGGTTAGGTAAGGTTATGTTTGGATTAGATTAGGTAAGGTTATTTAGGATTAGGTTTTGTTATGTTGCGAAGGTTACATTAATTTTGGTTAGGTTGGGTTGAGTTAGTTAGGTTAGGTGGGGTGGGTTTGGATCAGTTACGTTAGGTTAGCTTAGGTTTGGTTAATGTAGGTTAGGATAGGTTAGGTAAGTAGGTTAGGATTGGTAGGTTCAGGATATGTTAGGGTCGGCTAGGTTGGTTAGGTTAGGTTGGTTAGGTTATTTTAGCTCGGTTCGGTTAGGTTGGTTACGTTAGGTTAGGTTAGGTTACGTTACATTTAGTTACGTTAAGAAATTAGGTTAGGTTACGTTAGGTTAGGATAGGTTTTAGGTCTAGTTTAGGTAGGTTTAAGTTAGGATTAGGTTAGGTTATGTTAGCTTAGGTTACATTATGTCTGGTTAGGTTAGGTTGGTTAGGTTATGTTAGGTTAGGTGGGGTTAGGATCGGTTAGGTTAGGTTTTAGCTTAGGTTGGTAGGTTAGGTTATGGTAAGTTATGGTCTTAGGTCTAGGTTAGGTTAGGAACTGTTTAGGGTAGGTTTTGGTTGGGTTGGTTAGGTTAGGGGGGGGGCCTTTCAGTTGGTTAGGTTAGTTTAGGTTAAGTTAGGTTTGGTTAGGTTGGTCTTAGGTTGGTTAAGTTAGGTTAGGTTTGGTTAGGTAGGTTAGCTTTGGGTTAGGTTATGTTTGGTTAGGTTAGGGTTAGGTTAGCTTAGGTTAGGTTTGGTTTGGTTTAGGGTGGTTAAATAAGGTTTATGTAGGTTATTTTTGTTTTGTTAGGTTTTGTTAGGTTAATTTTGTTAGGTTTGGTTTGTAAGGTTAGGTCTAGGGTTATTTAAGGTTAGGTTTGGTTACCTTAGGCTTAGGGTTAGGTGAGGAGAGTGTAAAAGTTTTAACCCAGGAGCGAGTTACTGGGGTCAATGTCCTCGTTGCCGGTCTGTGGCCAGGCCTCCTGGTTAGATCAGAGCCTGATCAACCAGGCTGTTGCTGTTGGCTGTACACCAAACCCAATGTACGAGCCGAGCCTGGCAGGAACGGACTTTAGGTGCTGTTAAGTGTCAGCTTGAGAATGCCAAGGTCTGTTGGTTAATCCCCCTTATGTATGCTGGGAGGCTAGTTGAACAGTCTGGGGCCCTGACCACCATTATTGTATGGTTCTTACGTTGCTGTGACCCTGCTTTTCATTGGGGGATGTTGCATCGTCTGCCAAGTCTTTTGCTGTCGATAGTGTGTGATTTTCGTGTGCAAGTTCAGTCTAGTCCTCTGGAATTTCCAGTGTTTATACTCATGTATCTCTCCGCCTGCATTCAGGGAATACGTTTTAGGAACTCAAGCGCTCCCAGTTAATGAGGTGTTTTTATCTCCGTATTGCTCGCCGTGAAGGTTTCTCTGTACATTTTCTAGGTCAGCAATTTCACCTGCCTTGAAAGGTGCTGTTAGTGTGCAGCAATATTCCAGCCTAGATAGAACAAGTGACCTGAAGAGTGTCATCATGGGCTTGGCCTCCCTAGTTTTGAAGGTTCTCATTATCCATCCTCTCATTTTTCTAGCAGATGCGATTGATACAATGTTATGGTCATTGAAGGTGAGGTCCTCTGACATGATTACTCCCAGGTCTTTGACGTTGGTGTTTCGCTCTATTTTGTGGTTAGGTTAGGTTAGGTTAGGTTAAGTTAGGTTGTTTAGGCTAGTTAGGCTAGGTTAGGTTAGGTTAAGATGGGTAATGTTAGGTTAGGCTAGGTTAGGTTAGATTTAGGTGTTAGGTTAGGTTATGTTAGGTAATTTGAATAGGTTAGTTAATTTCGGTTTGGTTAAGATTTTGTTAGGGATAGGTTAGGTTAGGTTAGAGTTTAGTGTTACGGTTAGGTTATGTTAGGGTTAGCTTGGTTAGGTTAGGTTTAGCGTTAGGTATCGGTATAGGTTAGGTTTGTGTTAGATAGGTTAGGTTAGGTTAGGTTAGGTTGGTTAATGTAGGGTTAGGGTTATGTTAGGGTTAGGATTAGGTTAATTTAGTTTGGTTATGTTATGGTTAGGTGAGGATAGCTTAGGTTTCATTAGGTCAGGTTAGGTTTTGTTAGGTTAGGTTAGGTTTGATAGCGTTGGTTGGGTTAGGATAGGTTGGTTAGGTTAGATACTAGTTAGGTTAGGTTTGGTTAGGCTCGGTTAGGTTTTGGTTAGGTGAGGTAAGGTGATGTGAGGTTAGGTTAGGTGCGGTGAGGGAGGGAGGTTAGGTTAGGTGAGGTTTAGGATTGGTTAGGTTAGGTTAGTTGGTTGGTTGGTTAGTTAGTTTAGGTTAGGATAGGTTCAGTTACGTTAGGTTGGTCAGGTTAGTAGGTAGGTTAGTTTTGGACAGTTTTGGTAGGTTATGTTAAGTTAGATTAGGTACGTTTGTTAGGTTAGGTTAGGTTAGGTTAGTTTAGGTTAGTTAGGTTAGGCTTAGGTTAGCTTAGGTTAGCTTAGGTTTTTGTTTAGGTTCGGTTAGGTTAATTTAGGTTTGGCTAGGGTACGATTAGGTTAGGTTTGATTAGGGTTAGGTTTAGGTTTGTTAGGATAGGTTATTAGGGGTGTTGTGAGGTTATTGGGGGGCTTGGGAGGTTAGTAGGGGCCTAAGGAGGGATGCAAGGGGCCTCGGGAGGTTATAACAAGGCCTGGGAAGGTTATTAGGGGCCTGGTTGAGGATTGTACACGGCCTGGGGAATTATTAGGGCAATTGGAGGTTTTTAGTGGGGCCTAGGGGAACGGTTATTTGGAGCTTGGAGTGGGATATTACATGAGGTTTTATACGGGGCCTCGGAGGTTATGAGAGGCCAGTGGAAGTTATTAGGGGCCTGGGGAATTGTATATGGGCAGGGGGAGGTATACGGGACTGGGAATTATATATTGGGCCAGGGGAGGTATACTGGGCCAGGGGTTGTATACTGTGGCATGGGAGGTTTCTAGAAGCCTGGGGAGGTTATTAGGGCTCTTGGGGAAGGTTAATATTTGTTTGGCGAGATTATTAGGGGCCTGAGGACGGTTATTAAGAACCTGGGAGTTACACAAATGCCTGGGTGGAGGTTATTAAGGGCCTGTGGAGGGTACAGAGGGCCTAGGGAGGATGTACAATTATCAGGACGGGTCTATTAGGGGCCTGAGGAGAGGTTACAGAAGCCTGGGGATGTTATTAAGGGCCTGTGAGGTTATAGAGTGCCTCGGGGAGGTTATACAGCGTCTCGGGAGCTCCTTGGGAGGTTATACAGGGCCTATGGTTTTAAATACAGGGCTCGGTAGGTTATTTGGGCCTGGGGATTTTTTAGGGGCGTGGGGTGGGTATTGGGGCCTGGGTAGGTACTAGGGGCCCTGGGGAGGTTATTAGGGGCCCTGGGAGGTTTTTATTTGTGCTTGCAGAAGTATTAGGGGCTTTTAGGAGGTTATACGGGGCCTGAGAAGGCTATTAGCTGCTGGGGAGGTTATACAGGGCCTGGGGAAGTTACTAGTGGGCATGGGGTATTTATTAGTGGGCTGAGAGGTTATTAGGGGGCAGAGAGGTTTACAGAGCGGGGGAGGGTATTAGGGGGCTGGCTGGGGAGGTTATAAGGGGCATGGGAGGTTATTAGGGGCTTGGGGAGGTTACTATGGCACTGGGGAGGTGTCACGAAGTTTGGGGAGGTTATTAAGGGCTGTGGAGGGTATAGAGATCCTAGGGCAGTTTATACAGGGCCTGGGAGAGTATTAGGGGATATTGGGAGTTTATATTTAAAAAAAAAAAAAAAAAAGGCATATGGATTTTATACGGGGCTTGGAGAATTTTTGGGGCTTGGGGAGGTTATTGAGAACTGAGGAGGTTACTAGGAGGCTGGGGAGGTTATTGAAGCCGAGGAGGTAAAATTATGGGCTGGGTAGGTTATTATGTGCTTGGGGAGGTTGTTAGGGGCTTGGAGAGGTTATTCGGGGCCTTGAGGAGGTTATTGGGAGCCAGGGCGGTTCATTTGTGTACTGGGAAGTTGTTATGGTCCTGGGTAGGTTATAGGGGCTGGGGAGATTATTATGGCCTTGGAGGATATCGGGGTCCTGGGGAGGTTATTAGTGGCCTTGGGGAGGTTTCTAGGTGCTGGGGAGGTTATTAGGGCCTGTGGAGGGTGTTACTAGAAGCCTCGGGAGGTTCTTAGGGGCCTGTAGTTGTAGGTTATTAGGAAACCATGGTAGGTTTTTAAGGGGACCTGGGTGGTTTTTACAGGGTGGTAGGTTATTAGGCTATTAGGTCAGGTTGTTAGGGACATGGGAAAAGGATATACGTGCCTGGGGAAGAGGTTATTATGGGCTGGGAGGTTTTAGTGGCCCTGGGAGGTTATTAGTGGCCGGAGAGGTTATAGGGGCTGGGGAGGTTACTAGGTCATGGGGACATTCTGGGAGGTTTATAGGGCCTGGGAGTTATATGGGGCCTGTGGAGGTTGTACTGGGCCTGGTAAGGTTATTTGGGGCCTGGGGAGGTTTTATTAGGGGCCTGAGGGAGGTTTTATGTGCTGGCGAAGTTATAGGGGTTTAGAGAGGTTATACGTGGCCCTGAGATGGCTATTAGCTGGCCTGGGGAGGTTATACAGGGCCTGGGGAAGTTTTAGGGGCCTGGGATGATATTAGTGGGCTGGTAGAGGTTATTAGGGGCCAGAGTAGGTTATACAGAGCCGAGGGGGGGTATTAGGGGTATGGGGAGGTAATCTAGGGGCATGGGGAGGTTATTAGGGTTGGGGAGGGTTACTAGGGGAGACTGGGAGGTTATCACGAAGTTTGGGGAGGTTATTTAAGTGCTGTGGAGGGGTATAGGATCCTAGGGAGTTTATAACAAGGGCCTGGGGAGGGTTATTAGGGGCCTTGGGAGGTTTATAAAGGGCCTATGGATTTTTATACGGGCTTGGAGATTTTTTGGGGCTTGGGGCGGTTATTGAGGACTGAGGTGGGTTTAATAGGGGCCTGGGGTAGGTTATTAGATGCCGGGGAGGTAATTAAGGGCCTGGGTTAGGTTATTATGGCTTGGGTAGGTTGTTAGGGGCTTGGATGTGGTTATACGGGGCCTGGGAGGTTATTGGGGATCCTGGGGAGGGTATTTGTTTACTGGGAAAGTTGTTAGGTCCTGGGTAGGATATTAGGGGCCTGGGGAGATTATTATGGGGCCTTTGGAGGATATACGGGGCCTTGGCGGAGGTTATTAGTGGCCTGGGAGGTTATAGGTGCCTGGGGAGGTTATTAGGGTCCTGTGGAGGTTTACTGAAGCTCGGGAGGTTCTTAGGTGGCCTGTGTAGGTTTTTAGGAACCTTGGCTAGGTTTTTAGGGGACCTGGGGGGGGGGGGAAGGTTATTTAATACAGGGCCTGGCTAGGTTATTAGGATATTAGTCAGGTTGGTTAGGGACATGGGAGGATATACAGTGCCTCGGGGAGGTTATTATTGGGCCTGGGAGGTTATTAGTGGTCCCTGGGGAGTTATAGTGGCCTGGTGAGGTTACTAGGGGCCAGGGGAGGTTATAGGGTTCCTGGGGAGGTTATAAGGGGCCTGGGGAGGTTATATGGGCTGTGGAGGTTTGTACAGGGCCTGAGTAAGGTTATATGGGGCCTGGGGTGGTTATTAGGGGTCAGGTGATGGTTATTAGGGGACTGGGGAGGTTATGCAGGGCGGGGAGTGTTAATAGGGACCTGGGAATGGTTACTAGGGGCTAGGGATTTTTCCTAGGGCCTGGGGTTAGTTAGTAGGGGGCCTGGGTAGTTTATCAGGGGCCCTGGGGAGGCTATTTGGGGCCTGGGAGGTGATTAGGAAAATGGGTGGGGGGTTATATGGGGCTGGGGGTTTATTAAGGTCTTGGAGAGGGTTATGAGGGGCTGGGGATGTTACTGAGAGCCTGAAGGGAGGTTACTAGTGCCTCTTGAGGTTATAGGGGCCTGGGCGGGTTATTAGGGATTTGGAGCTTATTAGGGGCTGCGGGGGTGGTTCTTATACGAAGACTGGGGTAGGCTTAATAAGGGCCTGGGAATGTTACACAGGGGCCAGGGGAGGTATAGAGGACTTACTAGGTTTAACAGGGCCTGGGTAGGTTATTAGGGGCTTTGCGGTGGTTTTACGGTCCTATGGATTTGTACGGGAGCTTGGGGAGTTTTTAGGGGCTTGGGGAGGTTATTGGAAGACTGCTGACGTTACTAGGGGCCTGTGGAGGTTATTAGGGGCCCGGGGAGGTTATTAGGGGCCTGAGAGATTATTATGGGTTCTTGGGGAGGTTTTACCATTGATTGGGGAGGTTTATTAGGTGCTGGAGGAGGATATACGGGGCCAGGGAGGTTATATGGGGCCTGCAGAGGTTATTAGGTGCCTGGGGAGGTTATTAGGGGCCTGGGGAGGTTATAGGGGCCAGGGGAGGTTAGGTTAGGTAAGGTCAGGTTAGCTTTTGTTAGGTTAGGTTAGGTTAAGATAGGTTAGGTTAGGTTAGGTTAGGTTATCTTGGGTTATGTTAGGTTAGGTTAGGTTTGTTTTGTTAGGTTACGCTAGGTTACTTTTGTTAGGATAGGTTTGCTTAGGTTAGGTTAGTTTTGTTAGGTTAAGGTACGTTTGGTTGGTTTAGGTTAGGTTAGGTTAGGTTATGGTTTGGATATTTTTCTTAGGTTTGGGTTTGATTAGGTCTTGTTTAGGTTCAGTAGGCTAGGTTTTAGGTTAGGTGAGGTGTGGTGAGGTGTGGAGGTGAGGTGAGGTAGTTAGGTTAGGTTAGGTTGGTTTGGTTATGTTATGTTGTTTTGTAGGGCTTGTTTTGTTAGGTTATGTTAGGTTATGTTTGGTTAAGTTAGGTTAGGTTAGTTTTGATGTTTGAAGCTTAGGGTTTGGTTATGTTAGGTTAGATTTGGTTAGGTTTATGTTAGGTTGGTTAGCTGGTTAGGTTAGGTTAGGTTAGGTTAGTTTAGGTTAGGTTAGGTTAGGTTAGTTAGGTTAGGTTAGGTTAGGTAAGGTTAGATTAGGTTAGCTTAGGTTATGTTGGAGTTTGTTAGGTCACGTTTGGTTATTAGGGCCTTGGGAGGTTATTAGGGGCTGAGAAGGTATTAGGGGCCTGACTAGGAAATATATGGCGGCCTTGGGAGGTGATACAGGGACCTTGAGTCGATTTCCTTTTTTTCAAGATTCAATTGCTTGTGATTATTATAATCACAGGGAAGCACTAAACCCGTAGGATTTTACAGCGCATGTGGGGGGATGGAAGGTATTCAGTCAATTGGGGAACTACAGCACGCTCAATTCCCTCGAATCAAGAGCCCTCACCAGCATCAGGAAACTCCCTTGAGATTGATTTAAAAAAATTATGTCATAGACCTTTTTTTTCGAGGATTATCCACATTTGACCTTGTTGGTTGATAAATCCATTATGTGTACTTTAATATTAACTGAATCATGATTACAATCCGACTTTCATGTTAATAAATACCTGGACATTATGTCGACAAATACTTATGAGCCTTGTGTAGCTAAGCTTACATAAGACTTGATGTTCAAGAGACTTGATATCTTTGAAACCTCCAACATATTGACCTTGATTCTAGGTTTATTATATTATTTAATCAAGGGGGAAAGCGCTAAACCGGAGGATTATACAGCGCCTGGGGGGGGATGTGTGGAAGCATTCAGGTTTAATTCGGGGATACTGGAGCACAGATCTGTCCTAAATCAAGAGCCCTCTCACCACATCAAGGAACCCTTCTTGAGGGGTTGTGATCTCAGGAGCTCTACACGGAACTTTGAGAAATTGATTTAGATGAAAAAAGACCTTTTTATATTATTCTTTATTTATGAAAAAAATTTTAATTTATACTAAGTATCAAAAAAACTTGCCATAAAGTAAGTGTGTTGAAGAAGGGTAGTTTTGCTGGTGTGATAGTAATGGTGTGGTGGCAGGTCAGTTACATGTCCACAACTCCAACACCCACAAGCAGCTGACCCTGCAGTAGGTGGAGCGTAGACACTCATATACTGGCTGCCTCCAGGTACATTTTTCAATCAAGACAATACGAAAATATTTCTCTGGTTTTTATGGTAAATAATATATATTCCATAACAAATGTTTATTTGTGAGCCTCACAACCTACTTTTTACAATTACAAGTTTATAAATAAATTAATGGTGACGTAGCAAATTTTAATCCACAGAACACAAAATATTGAAGAGAAATCTATTTTCTTATCCAGGGAGAGCGAGGAGGTAGCCTCTTTTTGGTGTTCCACTTAGTTTATTCTTCGAACTCTTATTTATAGTTTTATCTTAATAATTTTATAGTGATTGACTGCTTCAATCAGAATAACATAATGCCCACTCTATTACATCTAGTCTCTCTATATGTTACTACAAAAATTACGAGTTCATTAGTGATTTTCTTAAATAACATGACTGGCACCTTGTCCTACTCTCACCAGTGACGGCGCTACTGCGCATGCGTCGATTGTCTTACCTTGTTGAGTACTATGGTTTCAAAACAACTCTTGTCATTTAGGGAAATCTTTCATTCCTATAATCAACGTTTATATTTCCTTTCTCCTAAATTAATATACTCTTTCCTCAAACAAAAGTATTTATTTGTGTACGACAAATATATTACGACATGTATATTACTATTGCTAGTGTATATGCACTGTTCTCATCTATTTTCATGGTTGTCCTGGTTGTGAGTACTTTTTGAATCAAGACAATTATTTATCTTCGTCATGCACCAGAGGATCCTCTACAAGTACCTTGATGTAGTAATATGTCATTGATGTTAGCTAGGCCCGTATACCTTGTGCATGTACTTATGCAAATGAAGATATTATTATTATTATTTATTATTATAATTATTAGCCAGTTCTCTGCCCTTAAATCTTTAACGGTTTTGGTGGGCAGCCGGTTATTGAACTTAGGTTGTGTGTAGGTGTCTGGCCCTGCTGGGGGTTAGTAAGGTGCTCCACCTGATCTAATTAGGACTTTTAGTTCCTGTTTCTCAATTAACTTGAATTTTGTCTTGTTTTTCCTGTTCAGCTTTGTGCAAACAAATCTATGCTGGTGTGATCGACAAGCTTGGCTGGATGATACAGCTCACCTCTTACTCACCCTTATAAACCCAACAAAGGTAAACATATTTCTCTCCTTCGACTTAACAACATTTTTCCTGCCAAAACACAAAGCTGATGGCAATTATTTGCCTACAATTACTGCAAGGTTTGATGCTGAATGCGAAGTCTGGGGCAGCCACATATGGTTCTTATGGAAAGTATGTGTCTGAAAGGCAAGTTTAAGGCCATTTCAAGTAGTGGCCAGTAATTATTTCTAATATGTTATAATAAATCAATATTTTTATTTATTATAATAACATGAACCAGGACCACAGCATGACATAGTGACATGACACGGACCTCAGCTGACATCAGTGACTTGGACACAGACCCACAGCTGACTTCAGTGAATGATACAGACCACAGCGGACTTCAGTGACATGATACAGACCCACAGCTGACAATCAGTTACATGATACAGACCAACAGCTGACATCAGTAACATGATACAGACCACAGCTGGACATCGTGACATGTTACAGCCACAGCGGACATCCAGTGACATGACACAGACCCACAGCTGAAATCAGCTGACAGTGATACAGTCAAAGCTGACATCAGTAACATGATCAGAACAGCTGACATCTATGACATGTACAGACCACAGCTGACATCAGTAAACATGATACAGACACAGCTGACATCAGTGACAAGAACAGACCACAGCTTGACATCAGTGACATGATACGACCACAGCTGACTTCAGTAACATGATACAGACCCAGCTGACATCGTGACATGTCAGGACCACAGCTGACATCAGTGACATGACACAGAACACAGTGACATCTGTGACATGTTTACAGACCAACAGGCTTGAAATCAGTAGAATGAATACAGACCACAGCTGACATCAGTAACATGAACAGACACAGCTGACTTCAGTAACATGATACAGACCACAGTTGACATCAGTGACATGATACAGCCACAGCTGCAGCAGTGACTCATGATACAGACACAGCTGTCATCAGTAACATGATTCAGACCCCACAGATGACATCCGTAACATGAAACAGACCACAGCTGACATTCTGTGACATGATACAGACCACAGCTGACATCAGTTACATGATACAGGACCCAGCTGAATCAGTAATATGTTACATGCCACAGCTGAACATCAGTAAAATTGATCAGAACACAGCTGACATCGTGACATGCTGCTATATAGAAAGTCCCTTTTACGCAGAGATTTACCGCAAATTAGCATGTGACTCCCTCACAGTCACCTAACACCCACAGTGTGGGCCCACACAATCAGCTTAACACCAGAGGTTGTGACAATACATCACCTAACACCTAGGAGGTGACCCACACCAACCACTAATAACCAGTGTAACCAAGTCACTCATAACACCAAGCATGCGTCCAACAAACTTTCACTACACAGGGCAAACCCCACTAGCTCCAATAATAAAATAACCCAGGATCCAACCAAAATTTTTTTTTTTTCCCCCCCCCCAGCTCTCTAATACCCAGGATGCGACCCACCAATAGGCATAACACCCAGGTACCTATTTTTTACTGCTAGTCCAAAACTGGACAGCAGGTGTCTTAAGGAACTCGTCCCTATGATATGTCCAGCTATACCAGCGATCTACCCCTCAGGCCTATCTGTGTGTGAGGCAATCTGCTACCACACCAGCCATAGGGGTGGAAGAATGTATTTATTTAATCGTATTTGTCTATTCTCACTCACATAATACATTGTTGAACTTAAATAAAACAATAACCCAAATCAGCAAATGAGGAACACACTAGCAAAGGAACAAAAACCTTCCACAGAACAACTGTACATGGTTCACTCTGTGGTCTGTTTGGGCCTATTGCAATTTTACCTTTATTATGCTATTTAACAACCCTTGACCTTGCAGTCCTAATGCCAAAAATAAATAGGTGCCTTGATGCTCCCTCATTGGTATAGATGGCCAAAGAGACCACCTGTAATATATATTTTTGATGGTACTGGTACATACATGTTCAGTTACACAAAGTATTGCACGTATGGTGGAACCTCAGTACTCAAACACAGTACTCAAACGGTATTCGATATGCTTACTTTGTAGAAAACATTGTCACGTGCGTTGGACAATTGTTTGCAACTCTACCAAACAAACACTACGTGCCACAACTTCCCTGTGAACTATTTTGTGTTTCTTCACATTTTTTGTTGTCTTTTTAATTTTTTATTATTTGTATAAATAAATCACTGTGGTGCCTAAGATGAATGATAACAGCCAACAAAAAAGACAGTTGGTTGGGAAAAAAATTCATTTGATATTCAAACTTTAATGGCATTTCGTACAGCCTTCTGAATGAAAAGTAGGGCGAGTTACTGTGGTTCCTCTGTATTAATGTATGTCCTGCGGTTGTAGAGTTGTTAGACGGCACGCCAGGATTGCGGATGTCTTTTTTCTGTTCCTAAACAGGGACAAACAGTTCATGTTCATCTTCCTACTTTACTTACACTTAGGTCACTCTACACATGCATGTACACACCTCTCTGGGTTTTGTTACTATTTTATTACTTGTTCTAGTTTATTTTTTTTATTCCTCTTATCTCCATGGAACCCAATTCTTCCTGCGCAAGTTATGCATGTCATAACTGGGAACTAAATTTACTAAATTTAAACAGATAAACTCCTTTTTGTTTTTAGATCACCCCAACTGGGTGCGATATAGCCAGTTTGTTGAAAAAATTATTAATATGTGTACATTACCTAGGATAACACAAAAAAGTCACAGCCCATTGATTCATTATGAACTTAACTAATCTTCCTATTTGCCTGCCTATATTGGCAGTAATTATGGTGCACACATATATGTATTGTAAAAAAATACATATTTAAATGTGGTATAAGTACATTCCCAAATATAATAAATAATGTCCAGTGTGTTCTGAGAATTATAGAAAATGCTTTATACAAAATATTAAACAACAAATATGCAGTGCACTCTTACTTTCTTTAAAATTATTAATGTCAAACCATTCTGGTGTGGATAGCAATTGCCACCTGCTTCAATTTCTTATAAGTTTGATGCTTATTGCAAACTACTGTTCGCACCAACCAACTGCCAATCAACATAAAGAATTAGACATTCCCATGAATGATATACATTTCACAATACATACACCTTGGTTGGGTATTTTGCATTTGTTATTCTGTAAAGCTTTTCTATGTTAATTAATAACTTGTTATTCTAAACTATACAGTATATAATGAAAACAACCCAGCTTCCCATATATATGCAGGGCCCCCTGCTTATAACTGCCAGGTTAGGTTCCAGGGTACTGATATAAAAAAATGCATGAAAAGTGAAACATAGCCGTTTTCCATTTCCTGCCAATGTAAAAAAGCCTGATTCATATTTTACTTTCATCAATACAACTAAGTGTAAAAATTGCATATACACCCTCTACTCATATTTGCCGACATACTTGTTTACCGTGCTCTCAAACTTACCGCCGGACTCTCCTGACCAGTAGTTGTTCCTAATAATGTAACGGTGCACCCTCATTTACTCGGCCGCTCCTGTTATTGGCCAACTCGGGTTGATTGGCCAGTTTTCGGCTCCCTGTGAACGCCCATTACTTCGGTGATCGGCCCTTTCGGACGCGTCCGTCCACCGGCAGGGGCCGCTTGTGTGTCAGTTTCCCTGTGTCTCTCGGTGCATGAGGAAGCTTCTGCTCATACATCCAAACATTTTGCTTCCTTTCCATTGTGTTTTTAGTGTTTTTTTGGCAGTGCAACTGCAAAATAAATAAACCATGGCTCCAAAGAAAGTTCCTAGTACAAGTTCCTGTGGTCAGAAGTGAGAAATCCATGGAAATTTAAGCATGAAGTGTAGCAGGCATGCAGGCAGTGTAACTGGCATGCAGGGAGTGTTGCAGGCATGCAAGGAGTATAACAGGCATGCAGGGAGTGTAGCAGACATGCAGGAAGTGTAGCAGGCATGCAGGAATTGTAGCAGGCATGCAAGAAGTGTAACAGGCATGCAGAAAGTGTAACAGGCATGCAAGGAGTGTAACAGGCATGCAGGGTGTGTAGCAGACATGCGGAAGTGTAGCAGAGCATGCAAGGAAGTGTAAACAGACATGAACGGGTGTAACAGGCGTGCAAGGAGTGTAGGAGGCATGAGGGGAGAGTAACAGCATGCAGGGAGTGTAGCAGACATGCTGGATGTGTAGCATGCATGCAAGCAAGTGTAACAGGCATGCACGGAGTGTACACAGCATGCAAGAAGGTTAGCAGGCATGTAGGGAGTGTAGCCTGACAGGCAGGAAGTGTAACAGGCATGCAGGAAGTTAGCAAGCATTCCAGAAGCCAGCATTAGTCTTCAACATAGTATGTAATATGAATTAATTGTTACAATATTTTTGATGTTACATTACATTAGTTATGTTAGGTTTAGGTTAGGTTAGGTTAGTACTTTAGGATAGGTTTGGTTAGGTAAGGTTATGTTAGGATTAGGGTAAGGTTAGGTTAGATTAGTTAGGTTAGGTTACGTAAGGTACGTTAGGATAGGTTAGGTAAGGTTTTGTTTGGGATTAGGTAAGTGGTTATGTCTAGGATAGGTTAGGTTATGTTAGTTATGTTACATTAGGTTTGGTTAGGTTAGTTGGTTAGGTTGGTTAGGTGGGGTTATTTCAGGTACTTTAGGTTAGGTTAGGTTAAGTAGGTTAGGATAGGTTAGGTTAAGGTAGGTTTGGGATAGGTTAGGTTAGGATATGTTTGGCTTTAGGTTAGGTTGGTTTGGTTATTTTTAGATTCGGTTCGGTTAGGTTTAGTTAAGGTTAGGTTTGATAGGTTAGGTTAAAGGTAGGTTAGGATAGGTTAGGTAAGGTTATGTAGGGTAGGTTTGGTTGGTAGGTTATTTTAGCTTCGGTATCGGTTAGTTTAGGTTAGGATAGGTTAGGTTGGATAGGTTAGGTTGTGTTTCGTTACGTTAGGATTTAGTTGTTATGTTAGTTAGGATAGGTTAGCGTTAGGTAAGGTTAAGTTAGGATTAGGTTTGTTAAGGTTATGTTTGCTTAGGTTACATTAGTTTGGTTAGTTAAGGTTCGGTAGGTCTATTGTTAGGTTAGGTTGGGTTAGGAGTCGGTTAGGTTAGCTTAGGTTAGGTTAAGGTAGGTTAGGGTTAGCATATGTTAGGTATAGGTTGGTTGTTTGGTTTATTAGGTTAGCTGCGTTTCGGTTAGTTAGGTTAGCTTAGGGGAGGTGGTTCGTTACGTTTGTTACATTATGTTACGTTAGTTAGGATTGCGTTGGTTAGGTTACGTTACGTTAGGAAGGTTTGGTTAGGTAAGGTTATTTAGGATTAGGTTAGGTTAGGTTAGTTACGGTAGGATAGGTTAGGTTAGGTTATGTTTGGATTTGGTAAGGTTATGTGAGGATTAGGTTAGGTTTGTTAGCTTAGCGTTAACATTACGTTTGGTTAGGTTAGGTTGGTTTGGTTAGGTTAGGTGGGGTTGTTAGGGTCAGTTACGTTAGGTTAGTTTGGTTAGGTTAAGGTAGGTTAGGATAGGTTAGGTTAAGTAGGTTTGGATAGGTTAGGTTAGGATATGTTTGGGTAAGGTTAGGTTGGTTAGGTTATTACTTCGGTAATCGTTCAGGTTTAGTTAGGTTACGTTAGGTTTAGGTTAGTTTACGTTAATTAGGATTGGTTAGGTTAGGTAAGGTTATGTTTGGATTTGGTTTGTTTGGTTAGGTTACGTTAGGATAGGTTAGTTACGAGGTTATGTTGGATTTGGTAGGTTATGTGAGGATTAGGTTAGGTTATGTTAGCTTAGGTTCATTTCGTTTGGTTAGGTTTGGATGGTTAGTTTAGGTTAGTGGGGATTAGGCGTCAGTTACGTTTGTTAGCTTATGGTAGGTTACGGTAGGTTAGGATAGGTTAGGTTAAGGTAGTGTTAGGATAGGTTTAGGTTAGGATATGGTTTGGGTAGGTTAGGTTGGTTAGGTTATTTAATCTTCGGTTAGGTTAGGTTAGTTAGGTTACGTTAGGTCTATGGTTCGTTACGTTACGTTAGGATATAGGTTAGGTTATGTTAGGTTAGGATAGGTTAGGTTAGGTTAGGTAAGGTATAGGTTAGGATTAGGTTAGGTTATAGTTAGCTTAGGTTACATTAGGTTAGTTAGGTTGGTTAGGTTATGTTAGGTTAGGTGGGGTTAGGATCGGTTAGGTTAGGTTAGCTTAGGTTTGGTAGGTTAAGGTAGGTTAGGATAGGTTAGGTTTGGTTAGGATATGTTAGGGTATAGGTTTAGTTTGGTTAGGTTAGTGAGCTTCTGTCAGTTAGGTTTCTTAGTTAGGTTAGGTTTACATTACGTTGCGTTACGTTATGTTTAGGATTAGGTTAGGTTAGGTTTCGTTGCGGTAGGGATGGTTAGGTTAGGTTAGGTTAACGTTATGTGAGGTTTAGGGTTAGGTTAAGGTTACGTTACGTTAGGATAGGGCTTAGGTAAGGTTATTGTTAGGTATTAGCTCTAAGTTATGTTAGGATTAGATTTAGGTTTTGGGTAGCTTAGGTTACATTAGAGTTTGGTTTTAGGTTAGGTTGGTTTTTTAGGTTAGGTGGGGTTAGGTTCAGTTATTGTTAGGTTAGCTTAGGTTAGTGAAGGAAGGTTAGGTTAGGTTAGGGTTAGGTTAGATTTGGATAGGTTAGGTTTGGATATTGTTAGGGTAGGTTAGGTTGGTTAGGTTAGGTTGGATTAGGTTATTTTAGCTTCGGTTCGGGTTAGGTTAGGTTAAGGTATGGGGTTTAGAGTAGGTTAAGGTTAGGTTAGGTAGGTTAGGTTAGGACTATGTTAGGGTAGGTTAGGTTAGGTTAGGATAGGTTAGGTTAGGTTAGGTAAGGTTAAGTTAGGATTAGGATAGGTTATGTAAGCTCCCCTTTTACATTGGTGGGTAGTTAGGTTTCGGTTTAGGTTATGTAGGTTAGGATGGGGGTAGGATCGGTTAGGTTAGGTTGTCGGTAGGTTATGATTGGTTAAGGTTAGGTTTGGATAGGTTAGGTTAGGTTAGATATGTTAGGGTTGGTTTCGTGGTTAGGTTAGGTTAGCTTCGGTTAGGTCTGGTTAGTTAGGTTAATTAGGTGAGGTTAGGTTTGTTCCGTTACGTTTCGTTACGTTTATGTTGGGATTAGGTTAGGTTAGGTTCGTTACGTTATGTTAGGATGGTAGGTTAGGTTTTGGTAAGGTTTATGTTAGGATTAGGTTAGGTTAGGTTTCGTTAGTAGGTTAGGTTAGGTTAGGTAAGGTTATGTTTGGATTAGATTAGGTAAGGTTATTTAGGATTAGGTTTTGTTATGTTGCGAAGGTTACATTAATTTTGGTTAGGTTGGGTTGAGTTAGTTAGGTTAGGTGGGGTGGGTTTGGATCAGTTACGTTAGGTTAGCTTAGGTTTGGTTAATGTAGGTTAGGATAGGTTAGGTAAGTAGGTTAGGATTGGTAGGTTCAGGATATGTTAGGGTCGGCTAGGTTGGTTAGGTTAGGTTGGTTAGGTTATTTTAGCTCGGTTCGGTTAGGTTGGTTACGTTAGGTTAGGTTAGGTTACGTTACATTTAGTTACGTTAAGAAATTAGGTTAGGTTACGTTAGGTTAGGATAGGTTTTAGGTCTAGTTTAGGTAGGTTTAAGTTAGGATTAGGTTAGGTTATGTTAGCTTAGGTTACATTATGTCTGGTTAGGTTAGGTTGGTTAGGTTATGTTAGGTTAGGTGGGGTTAGGATCGGTTAGGTTAGGTTTTAGCTTAGGTTGGTAGGTTAGGTTATGGTAAGTTATGGTCTTAGGTCTAGGTTAGGTTAGGAACTGTTTAGGGTAGGTTTTGGTTGGGTTGGTTAGGTTAGGGGGGGGGCCTTTCAGTTGGTTAGGTTAGTTTAGGTTAAGTTAGGTTTGGTTAGGTTGGTCTTAGGTTGGTTAAGTTAGGTTAGGTTTGGTTAGGTAGGTTAGCTTTGGGTTAGGTTATGTTTGGTTAGGTTAGGGTTAGGTTAGCTTAGGTTAGGTTTGGTTTGGTTTAGGGTGGTTAAATAAGGTTTATGTAGGTTATTTTTGTTTTGTTAGGTTTTGTTAGGTTAATTTTGTTAGGTTTGGTTTGTAAGGTTAGGTCTAGGGTTATTTAAGGTTAGGTTTGGTTACCTTAGGCTTAGGGTTAGGTGAGGAGAGTGTAAAAGTTTTAACCCAGGAGCGAGTTACTGGGGTCAATGTCCTCGTTGCCGGTCTGTGGCCAGGCCTCCTGGTTAGATCAGAGCCTGATCAACCAGGCTGTTGCTGTTGGCTGTACACCAAACCCAATGTACGAGCCGAGCCTGGCAGGAACGGACTTTAGGTGCTGTTAAGTGTCAGCTTGAGAATGCCAAGGTCTGTTGGTTAATCCCCCTTATGTATGCTGGGAGGCTAGTTGAACAGTCTGGGGCCCTGACCACCATTATTGTATGGTTCTTACGTTGCTGTGACCCTGCTTTTCATTGGGGGATGTTGCATCGTCTGCCAAGTCTTTTGCTGTCGATAGTGTGTGATTTTCGTGTGCAAGTTCAGTCTAGTCCTCTGGAATTTCCAGTGTTTATACTCATGTATCTCTCCGCCTGCATTCAGGGAATACGTTTTAGGAACTCAAGCGCTCCCAGTTAATGAGGTGTTTTTATCTCCGTATTGCTCGCCGTGAAGGTTTCTCTGTTCATTTTCTAGGTCAGCAATTTCACCTGCCTTGAAAGGTGCTGTTAGTGTGCAGCAATATTCCAGCCTAGATAGAACAAGTGACCTGAAGAGTGTCATCATGGGCTTGGCCTCCCTAGTTTTGAAGGTTCTCATTATCCATCCTCTCATTTTTCTAGCAGATGCGATTGATACATTGTTAATGGTCATTGAAGGTGAGGTCCTCTGACAATGATTACACCGGTCTTTGACGTTGGTGTTTCGCTCTATTTTGTGGTTAGGTTAGGTTAGGTTAGGTTAAGTTAGGTTGTTTAGGCTAGTTAGGCTAGGTTAGGTTAGGTTAAGATGGGTAATGTTAGTTGGTTAGGCTAGGTTAGGTTAGATTTAGGTGTTAGGTTAGGTTATGTTAGGTAATTTGAATAGGTTAGTTAATTTCGGTTTGGTTAAGATTTTGTTAGGGATAGGTTAGGTTAGGTTAGAGTTTAGTGTTACGGTTAGGTTATGTTAGGGTTAGCTTGGTTAGGTTAGGTTTAGCGTTAGGTATCGGTATAGGTTAGGTTTGTGTTAGATAGGTTAGGTTAGGTTAGGTTAGGTTGGTTAATGTAGGGTTAGGGTTATGTTAGGGTTAGGATTAGGTTAATTTAGTTTGGTTATGTTATGGTTAGGTGAGGATAGCTTAGGTTTCATTAGGTCAGGTTAGGTTTTGTTAGGTTAGGTTAGGTTTGATAGCGTTGGTTGGGTTAGGATAGGTTGGTTAGGTTAGATACTAGTTAGGTTAGGTTTGGTTAGGCTCGGTTAGGTTTTGGTTAGGTGAGGTAAGGTGATGTGAGGTTAGGTTAGGTGCGGTGAGGGAGGGAGGTTAGGTTAGGTGAGGTTTAGGATTGGTTAGGTTAGGTTAGTTGGTTGGTTGGTTAGTTAGTTTAGGTTAGGATAGGTTCAGTTACGTTAGGTTGGTCAGGTTAGTAGGTAGGTTAGTTTTGGACAGTTTTGGTAGGTTATGTTAAGTTAGATTAGGTACGTTTGTTAGGTTAGGTTAGGTTAGGTTAGTTTAGGTTAGTTAGGTTAGGCTTAGGTTAGCTTAGGTTAGCTTAGGTTTTTGTTTAGGTTCGGTTAGGTTAATTTAGGTTTGGCTAGGGTACGATTAGGTTAGGTTTGATTAGGGTTAGGTTTAGGTTTGTTAGGATAGGTTATTAGGGGTGTTGTGAGGTTATTGGGGGGCTTGGGAGGTTAGTAGGGGCCTAAGGAGGGATGCAAGGGGCCTCGGGAGGTTATAACAAGGCCTGGGAAGGTTATTAGGGGCCTGGTTGAGGATTGTACACGGCCTGGGGAATTATTAGGGCAATTGGAGGTTTTTAGTGGGGCCTAGGGGAACGGTTATTTGGAGCTTGGAGTGGGATATTACATGAGGTTTTATACGGGGCCTCGGAGGTTATGAGAGGCCAGTGGAAGTTATTAGGGGCCTGGGGAATTGTATATGGGCAGGGGGAGGTATACGGGACTGGGAATTATATATTGGGCCAGGGGAGGTATACTGGGCCAGGGGTTGTATACTGTGGCATGGGAGGTTTCTAGAAGCCTGGGGAGGTTATTAGGGCTCTTGGGGAAGGTTAATATTTGTTTGGCGAGATTATTAGGGGCCTGAGGACGGTTATTAAGAACCTGGGAGTTACACAAATGCCTGGGTGGAGGTTATTAAGGGCCTGTGGAGGGTACAGAGGGCCTAGGGAGGATGTACAATTATCAGGACGGGTCTATTAGGGGCCTGAGGAGAGGTTACAGAAGCCTGGGGATGTTATTAAGGGCCTGTGAGGTTATAGAGTGCCTCGGGGAGGTTATACAGCGTCTCGGGAGCTCCTTGGGAGGTTATACAGGGCCTATGGTTTTAAATACAGGGCTCGGTAGGTTATTTGGGCCTGGGGATTTTTTAGGGGCGTGGGGTGGGTATTGGGGCCTGGGTAGGTACTAGGGGCCCTGGGGAGGTTATTAGGGGCCCTGGGAGGTTTTTATTTGTGCTTGCAGAAGTATTAGGGGCTTTTAGGAGGTTATACGGGGCCTGAGAAGGCTATTAGCTGCTGGGGAGGTTATACAGGGCCTGGGGAAGTTACTAGTGGGCATGGGGTATTTATTAGTGGGCTGAGAGGTTATTAGGGGGCAGAGAGGTTTACAGAGCGGGGGAGGGTATTAGGGGGCTGGCTGGGGAGGTTATAAGGGGCATGGGAGGTTATTAGGGGCTTGGGGAGGTTACTATGGCACTGGGGAGGTGTCACGAAGTTTGGGGAGGTTATTAAGGGCTGTGGAGGGTATAGAGATCCTAGGGCAGTTTATACAGGGCCTGGGAGAGTATTAGGGGATATTGGGAGTTTATATTTAAAAAAAAAAAAAAAAAAGGCATATGGATTTTATACGGGGCTTGGAGAATTTTTGGGGCTTGGGGAGGTTATTGAGAACTGAGGAGGTTACTAGGAGGCTGGGGAGGTTATTGAAGCCGAGGAGGTAAAATTATGGGCTGGGTAGGTTATTATGTGCTTGGGGAGGTTGTTAGGGGCTTGGAGAGGTTATTCGGGGCCTTGAGGAGGTTATTGGGAGCCAGGGCGGTTCATTTGTGTACTGGGAAGTTGTTATGGTCCTGGGTAGGTTATAGGGGCTGGGGAGATTATTATGGCCTTGGAGGATATCGGGGTCCTGGGGAGGTTATTAGTGGCCTTGGGGAGGTTTCTAGGTGCTGGGGAGGTTATTAGGGCCTGTGGAGGGTGTTACTAGAAGCCTCGGGAGGTTCTTAGGGGCCTGTAGTTGTAGGTTATTAGGAAACCATGGTAGGTTTTTAAGGGGACCTGGGTGGTTTTTACAGGGTGGTAGGTTATTAGGCTATTAGGTCAGGTTGTTAGGGACATGGGAAAAGGATATACGTGCCTGGGGAAGAGGTTATTATGGGCTGGGAGGTTTTAGTGGCCCTGGGAGGTTATTAGTGGCCGGAGAGGTTATAGGGGCTGGGGAGGTTACTAGGTCATGGGGACATTCTGGGAGGTTTATAGGGCCTGGGAGTTATATGGGGCCTGTGGAGGTTGTACTGGGCCTGGTAAGGTTATTTGGGGCCTGGGGAGGTTTTATTAGGGGCCTGAGGGAGGTTTTATGTGCTGGCGAAGTTATAGGGGTTTAGAGAGGTTATACGTGGCCCTGAGATGGCTATTAGCTGGCCTGGGGAGGTTATACAGGGCCTGGGGAAGTTTTAGGGGCCTGGGATGATATTAGTGGGCTGGTAGAGGTTATTAGGGGCCAGAGTAGGTTATACAGAGCCGAGGGGGGGTATTAGGGGTATGGGGAGGTAATCTAGGGGCATGGGGAGGTTATTAGGGTTGGGGAGGGTTACTAGGGGAGACTGGGAGGTTATCACGAAGTTTGGGGAGGTTATTTAAGTGCTGTGGAGGGGTATAGGATCCTAGGGAGTTTATAACAAGGGCCTGGGGAGGGTTATTAGGGGCCTTGGGAGGTTTATAAAGGGCCTATGGATTTTTATACGGGCTTGGAGATTTTTTGGGGCTTGGGGCGGTTATTGAGGACTGAGGTGGGTTTAATAGGGGCCTGGGGTAGGTTATTAGATGCCGGGGAGGTAATTAAGGGCCTGGGTTAGGTTATTATGGCTTGGGTAGGTTGTTAGGGGCTTGGATGTGGTTATACGGGGCCTGGGAGGTTATTGGGGATCCTGGGGAGGGTATTTGTTTACTGGGAAAGTTGTTAGGTCCTGGGTAGGATATTAGGGGCCTGGGGAGATTATTATGGGGCCTTTGGAGGATATACGGGGCCTTGGCGGAGGTTATTAGTGGCCTGGGAGGTTATAGGTGCCTGGGGAGGTTATTAGGGTCCTGTGGAGGTTTACTGAAGCTCGGGAGGTTCTTAGGTGGCCTGTGTAGGTTTTTAGGAACCTTGGCTAGGTTTTTAGGGGACCTGGGGGGGGGGGGAAGGTTATTTAATACAGGGCCTGGCTAGGTTATTAGGATATTAGTCAGGTTGGTTAGGGACATGGGAGGATATACAGTGCCTCGGGGAGGTTATTATTGGGCCTGGGAGGTTATTAGTGGTCCCTGGGGAGTTATAGTGGCCTGGTGAGGTTACTAGGGGCCAGGGGAGGTTATAGGGTTCCTGGGGAGGTTATAAGGGGCCTGGGGAGGTTATATGGGCTGTGGAGGTTTGTACAGGGCCTGAGTAAGGTTATATGGGGCCTGGGGTGGTTATTAGGGGTCAGGTGATGGTTATTAGGGGACTGGGGAGGTTATGCAGGGCGGGGAGTGTTAATAGGGACCTGGGAATGGTTACTAGGGGCTAGGGATTTTTCCTAGGGCCTGGGGTTAGTTAGTAGGGGGCCTGGGTAGTTTATCAGGGGCCCTGGGGAGGCTATTTGGGGCCTGGGAGGTGATTAGGAAAATGGGTGGGGGGTTATATGGGGCTGGGGGTTTATTAAGGTCTTGGAGAGGGTTATGAGGGGCTGGGGATGTTACTGAGAGCCTGAAGGGAGGTTACTAGTGCCTCTTGAGGTTATAGGGGCCTGGGCGGGTTATTAGGGATTTGGAGCTTATTAGGGGCTGCGGGGGTGGTTCTTATACGAAGACTGGGGTAGGCTTAATAAGGGCCTGGGAATGTTACACAGGGGCCAGGGGAGGTATAGAGGACTTACTAGGTTTAACAGGGCCTGGGTAGGTCGGAGACCAGGCCTCATGGTGGATCAGGGTCTGATCATCCAGGCTGTTCCTGCTGGCTACACACAAGCTGATGTATGAACCACAACCTGGTGTTATTAATAACAGTAATTTTCTGGGAATAATTTACCTTTGCACATGTAAATACTCCCGTTTTTCTGCAGTTTTTGTGTCCAATCCTGTTTATTTTTAAGGATTTATGTGATAATAATTCCTTGTGAATACACAAATAACCCGCACATAGAAGATAGGACCAAAACGTCATCGTAAGCTCCTCTCTTCTATGTGCAGGTTATTTGTGTATCGTTCCAGTCACAGTATTGTGCCTTTTTTTGTTATTCCTTGTGAATAAAATATTTATTTAGTGTATGTGCTATGCTGTGTGGTTTATTATTTTATATTTGTAATTTCTGCTGTAGATAGCAAGTGCTAGTGATATCCAAAATGTCTTTTATCTTTAGAGAGAGTAGTACTGACAGGGATCTTGTAGAAGACCCTGAATCAAATTCCACTGCCAGTAAGGAATTGCATCCCACTGCTAGTAATGAATCACATCCCACTGCTAGTAATGAATCACATCCCAATGCTAGTAACATGAATAATGAAGCAGAATTTATAAGATTGAAATTAGTCATAAGCGGGGAAGAAAAGAGCAGTTACAAAGTTCCAGGAACAGAAACAGTTAGAAATGTTTAGGGCTCAAGAAAGAGACAAGGAGAGGCAGTTTGCTTCTCAACAAGCCACAATAAATATGGTAGAGGCATTTCATTTGGACAAAGCCATAAAATTTGTGCCCAGATTCCTAGAGAAAGACCAAGATAAGTTTTTACTGTTGTTCCAAAGGATGGCCAAATCCTAAGATAGGACAGACTAGGAATGGGCAACATTAGTATGAACTCACTTCATTAGTAAATGGTTACAAGCAGTTAGTTCTCTAGAGGAATGGGACTTTTGTGATTATAATAAACTGAAAGAGGTACTTTAACTTGTTTATCAGATGTTGCCAGAAAGGTACCGGCAGAAGTTCAGAGGACTAAAGTTTCAGGCAGGTCAGTCTTTGGGGAAAATACATCGGGAAAAGGGAAGCCCCTTTCCCTAAACATTGGGGTTCGCTAAAAAGGTGTGGTAGAAAATTTTAAGGGAAGGTGAATTTTTCCCAAATTTTTGGGCTAGGGGAAAATCTTTTGAGAAATGTTCCTCCAACCCTTTAAAGGGTATATTATGAAGAAAGGATCTTGTTTATTTTAATTATCCCCCCCTTTTAAGCTGGGGATAGATTTTTGGGCAAACCAAAAACTTGGAAGTACTTACCACCCCCTAACCTACTAAGTGGGATTAAGAAATTTTTGAATTTTTAAGCCACTTTTTTCCAGCCTAAATAACCAAAAATAGTTTTAATAACCTAATTCTCCAGTAAAATTTCCCAGAAAATTTTTAAAAGTCATCACCATCAAAAAACGTCCAAGACACAGGGAACAAGTGGGACGACCCCCAAAAAGGTTCCCCCCCCAGGGGCGGGGGCCCCAACCCATTTAAAAAGGCCCCCCTTGGGGTTTTTAACCATTAACTGTTAAGTTTGGGTTAAAAAAAGGAAACCCCGGGAAATTATTGCGGGGGAAAGTTTCGGGGGGGGGGGGGGCCCCCGGGGCCCCCAAAAAAAGGGGAAGGGTTAAAACAAAAAGGGGTTTTTTTTTTAAAAAAATTTTGGGGGAAAAAGGGTTTTAGGGGGGGAAAGATGGGGGTTTTTTGGTTATTGTTAAATTTTGGGATGTTAGGGTTGAAGAAAGATGTTTTTGGGGTTTTTTTTTATTATTTAAAATTTTATAAATTTGAAATTTATTTTGGTTTTTTGAAAGAGTAAAAATTTGTAAATTTGTAAAAAATTTCTTTTTTGGGGGTTGAGAAAATTTTAAATTTTAACCCCCTTTGGGGGTCGCGGGCCCTCTCCGAAACTCGTTCCCCGGGGTCCCAAAATTTTTAAAAAAAAAAAAAATTTAAATTTTCTCTTAGAAAAGATAGAAATTTTTTCCCCCGATAATAACGACACCAAAATTTAAAATTTGATAGAAAACTTGGGGAATTTTTGTTTCTCGCAAAGTTACGGTCTGGGCCCAAAGTTTAGGGCGCGTTTTTGGGCCCACTTTCCCCCCCTTTTTTGGGGCCAATTTCCACTGTACTAGTCGACAAAAAACATGAATATTTCGCTAAAAACTTTTCCATTTTTTCAAATCGAAGGGGGTGCAAAAAAACCACCCTTTTAAAAAATTCAACTATCCAGTACAGTGGTCAAAATTTTAGCAATTTTGCCAATTTCACACAAATTTCAAAAGATGCCAATTTCGGGAAAAGGGTCCAGAATAAACAAGAAAAACATTTCCCGGCCCTAAAAAAGAAAAATTTTCTCTAGTCATTAGTCCCCGGGCTCACGGCCCCCTCTTTTATTCTTTTGCCTTTTCCCCTTTGAATTTTTTTTTCTCAAAAAAAAATATAAGATTTACTGTTTTGCAGACAAATTTCATTTGGTTTTAAAAAATGGTATAAATATTATTGGTCAAATTGGAAAGAATATTTTGACCCCAAACCCTTTTTTTTGTGTATTTTCAAAAGCTTGGGGACGATTTTTTTTTCTTTTGAAGTTTGGTAAAAATCGAACATTTCCCGCTACTTTGGGGCTCAATTTCAAGGCACCTTTCATTGTAAAACCATCAAAATCATCTCAATTTCCGTAATAAAAAGTCCCTTTCCCAATTTTATAAAATGAACCAAGAAAACTAGAATACAACAATAAATACCATAAAAAAATACACTGCAAAGCGCTGAAATTTTTAAAAAAAAATGGAAAAAATTTTTTTTTTTTTTCATTATCACTGTGTGCTGCGGATTTTTTTTTTGAACCCCCCCGTGCACACTGACCACATAGACCCAAATTTTTCATTTTGAAGGGCCACCCCGCTTTCTCCCCCTTTAAAAATTTTTGGCGTAAAAATTTATAGTACTAGTACGTCAAAAACCCCTACGCCCTAAGACGTACAGTCGGGCGAAAACCCCAAAGGGTTAAGGGGCCCAAAAATTGGGGCGTCTGTCCCCCTTCCCTCATTGAAAAGTTCAACAAGGACTTTTTATGACACCCCAAAAAATATAGAACCTAAAAGGGGTTTTTTTTTTTCAAAGGGTTTTTGTACCCGGGTTTTCCCCCAGGTTAGGGACCAAATTTGGGCCCAGAAAGGGTTTTTTTTTTGTTTTTTCCAAAAACCATTTTGGTCATAACTGGTATGAAGGAAGTTTAGACTTGTGGCCAACCGCTTCTTGTGTGTGCAGTCTCTTAACCTTTTTTTTTCTTCCCAGGAACATTGTAGGGGTAGAGATCATCATAGATCATTGATTGACCTGTGAACTGGAAAACAAAGCCTTCCTGAAAACCAACGATGATGAAAAAAAAAAAAATGGCTGAAGCAGTCTTCACCTGATCGCATGAAAGCCACTTGCCCCAACAATAGTCAACTAGAGGAAAGAACTGTATGGTATGCATGTTTTTGTGTATTCTAATCTCTCTTAACCCTTAAATGGTCCAAACGTATATATACGTTTTTTCAACATCTGAAAGTATGTAAAAAAATGTAGATCTTCTTTTTTGTTTTACATTTGAAAATGTGTAAAAAGCTTTTATCTACTTTTTTTTTTTTTTGTTATACAGTGGACCCCCGCATAGCGACCTTAATCCGTGCAAGAGGGCTGGCTGTTATGCGAAATGTTCGGTATGCGAATGAATTTTCCCCATAAGAAATAATGGAAATCAAATTAATCCGTGCAAGACACCCAAAAGTTTGAAAAAAAAAATTTTACCACATGAAATATACATTTTCCTACACACAAAGAGAAGGATACATGCACAATAGTAGAGTAGTACATGCACAATATATATTGTGCATGTACTACTCTACTAAATGAAGAATAAATGACACTTACCTTTATTGAAGATGCAGCAATGACTGATGACACACTGTGTCCTGGGAGTGCCTTTTCCTCCTGAGTACTGTAGGTCCTGTTTGGTATTTTCTTCCACAACAGGCCTTATCACACTGTGTATGTCACTACGATTCTTAAATCTCTCAAACCAACCTTTGCTGGCTCTAAATTCACCAATATGAGCACTAGTTCCAGGCATTTTCCCTGTTCACCTGGGTGTTAGTCGACTGGTGTGGGTTGCATCCTGGGAGACAAGATTAAGGACCCCAATGGAAATAAGTTAGACAGTCTGCGATGACACTGACTTTTTTGGGCTATCCTGGGTGGCAAATCCTCTGGAGTTAATTGTTTCTTGGTATTCTCAATAAGCCACACCAACAACGGTGCTACAGCAGCAGCAGCAGCAGCTGACGGTGGTACAGCAGCAACAGACGATGCTACAGCAGCAGCAGACGATGCTACAGCAGCAACTGACGATGTTACAGCAGCAGCAGACGATGCTGCAGCAGCAGACGATGCTACAGCAGCAGCAGCAGCTGACGGTGGTACAGCAGCAACAGACGATGCTACAGCAGCAACAGACGATGCTACAGCAGCAGCAGACGATGCTACAGCAGCAACTGACGATGTTACAGCAGCAGCAGACGATGCTACAGCAGCAGCAGCAGCAGCAGCAGCAGCAGCTGACGGTGGTACAGCAGCAACAGACGATGCTACAGCAGCAACAGACGATGCTACAGCAGCAGCAGACGATGCTACAGCAGCAACTGACGATGTTACAGCAGCAGCAGACGATGCTACAGCAGCAGCAGCAGCAGACGATGCTACAGCAGCAGCAGCAGCTGACGGTGGTACAGCAGCAACAGACGATGCTACAGCAGCAACAGACGATGCTACAGCAGCAACAGACGATGCTACAGCAGCAGCAGACGATGCTACAGCAACAGCAGACGATGCTACAGCAGCAGCAGACGATGCTACAGCAGCAGCAGACGATGCTACAAGCAGCAGCAGACGATGCTACAGCAGCAGCAGACGATGCTACAGCAGCAGCAGACGGTACTACAGCAGCAGGAGCAGCTGACGGTGGTACAGCAGCAGCAGCTGACAGTGCAGCAGCAGCTGACAGTGCAGCAGCAGCTGACAGTGCAGCAGCAGCTGACGGTGATACAGCAGCAGCTGTACCACCAATAGTAGCGATGGTTGATTGGGGTTTATTATACAACCTGGCCAGCTCGGAGACACGCACTCCACTTTCATACTTATCAATGATCTTTTTCTTCATCTCCATAGTAATTCTCACCCTTATTGCTGTAGGGTTGGCACTAGAAGCTTTCTTGGGGCCCATGGTCACTTATTTTCCAGAAAAAAATCACCGAAAACACTGTAATAATACGAAATGTTCCGATTGTATGCTTGGATGTTACCGCGGAGGCTGGCTGGTAAACAATGCCACCGGCGGAACATGTGAGCATGGCTCAGGCCGCACATTGGACGCGTCTCGGACGAAGGGCGCTGAGCGGGTTTTTGGGCGGTATGCGAGGCAAAATTTTAGTGATCAAAGCGTCCGGTATGCGGATTGTCCATTATGCAAGGCGTCCGGTATGCGGGGGTCCACTGTATTTGAAAAATTGTAAAAAAAAAAATAGATCTACTTTTGTAGCACTACGAATTTGAACGTCGATCTGTTTGGACCGTTTAAGGGTTAAGCCATACAAATGTGTCCCATTGAAGCATCTAACTTCCGGAATAATGGACCTTACTGCTTAACTATTTTGTTAAAACCAACGATTACACTGGGTATTAACCCTTTGACTGTCGAAGGGCCCAATCCTGAAGTGTCTCCTGGTGTCGCAAAATATTCGAAAAAAAAAAAATTATTTTTTCTTATGAAAACGTTAAGATTATTTTTCTGATTGTTTTAGTCCCCCCAAAAAAATTTTCCCATCAGTACTTACCGAGATATAGAGGCATGAAGTTTGCAGAAAATGAGCCACGTATGGCAACAGCGGCGACTGCCGCTCACCCGGTAAACTTTAGTTTACTTGTATTTGAAGGTTTGTTGTTTTTTTCACTATTTATTATTTTTCACATAACTTATGTGGCCTGTGAGACCAAAGTAAGGTGCAATGTACATATATACACTCGTTGTATACAACACAATAAGCACACAAACATAATTATCAATATATTGTTTACAAAACTTGTTTACAAAAACAAACAATACAAAAAATTGTTTATTACTATTGTTCTATAATATATATACCAATATACAGTCACTGAACATACTCCTAGAAGTTCTGCAGCTTGTGGAACTCTGTGAAACATGGTGTCATACACAGTGGTGTTTTACACTCTCACACATAAAACATGGTGTCATACACAGTGGTGTTTTACACTCCTCACACATAAAACATGGTGTCATACACAGTGGGTGTTTTACACTCCTCAAACATAAAACATGGTGTCATACACAGTGGTGTTTTAACACTCTCACACATAAAACATGGTGTCATACACAGTGGTGTTTTACACTCTCACACATAAAACATGGTGTCATACACAGTGGTGTTTTACACTCTCACACATAAAACATGGTGTCATACACAATGGTGTTTTACACTCTCACATAAAATCAGTGTGTGTGCATTTTTGTTGAATTTTTTTTTTTTATGTGCAAAGACAAAATACCTCCTCTGAGCAGTTTTCTTCAAAGTATTAGCAGGCAGTTGTGTTATGTAGTTATCCTAGGTAAATGGTCGTGTGTCATCATTCCTTCCTTCCTAATTTCCTTCATTCCTTTCCTACCTGGAGGCTACCTGGAGGGCATTCCACCTCTCTTCCTACATTCCTTCATCTGTCCTTCATTACTTTTTTCCTTCCTTTCATCTAGTCCTTCCTTCATTCCTGCCTTCCCTTCTTGCTTCTGGTTTCTATAATATATATACACATATATAGTCACTAGATACTTTCATAAAACTGCTATTATCACCCTTCAGCAAGCTTGTCTTGTGTGCGAGTGTGTGGCTTATAATTGTTTTGAGTTCAGGAGTCGGCAGCTGTCAAAATGACATATTGTCTCATTAGTCACTCCCCCTACCGCCTGTCAAAACAATGGGGTCGGATGCTGCTCCCCCCTCCATTCTATCTAATTATCTTTCTCCCTCATTCTATCTCTTTCAATCTGTCTCTCTTTCTCTCTCTCTGTCTATCTCTGTCTCACAGGTACACATAAATACAACTATACATAGTGTAAATTACCTAGGATAACCCAAAAAATCCAGACAAAGTGCTATACTCTGCTTGAAGATGTGAGTAAACGTGATGATGACACAGTCTTGTGGCTCTCTCTGAGACAGAGCTAGACGGATAGACAGGGAGTTTGTCAGACAGACAAATAGACAGACAGACAAATGTTTGTTCGTCATCATCTCCTCCTCCTCCTCCTCCTCCTCCTCCTCCTCCTCCTCCTCCTCCTCCTTCTCCTTCTCCTTCTCCTTCTCCTTCTCCTCCTTCTCCTTCTCCTCCTCCTCCTCCTTCTTCTTCTTCTTCTTCTTCTCCTTCTCCTCCTCCTCCTCCTCCTGGCTCTTGACAGATGGACAGCTGCCCCCCCTCCCTCCACCCTCGTTTACGCTCATCAAAGGTCAGCTCTTATCAGATGTTATCTCCCCTTATCTTGTCACTGTCATGGGGTGAACTGTTTTCATGCCTCAAGGGAACATATTATTACATATTATTATTATTAGGTATTATTATTATTATTATTATTATTATTATTCTTCTTCTTCTTCTTCTTCTTCTTCTTCTTCTTCTTCTTCTTCTTCTTCTTCTTCTTCTTCTTCTTCTTCTTCTTCTTCTTCTTCTTCTTCTCTTCTTCTTCTTCTTTCTTCTCTTCTTCTTCTTCTTCTTCTTCTTCTTCTTCTTCTTCTTCTTCTTCTTCTTCTTCTTCTTCTTCTTCTTCTTCTTCTTCTTCTTCTTCTTCTTCTTCTCTCTTCTCCCTCCTCCTCCTCCTCCTCCTCCTCCTCCTCCTCCTCCTCCTCCTCCCTCCCTCCCTCCCTCCCTCCTTCCTCCTCCTCCCTCCTTCTTCCTCCCTCCCTCCTTCCTCCTCCTCCCCTCCTTCTTCCTCCTCCCTCCTTCTTCCTCCTCCCTCCTTCCTCCTCCCTCCTTCCTCCTCCTCCCTCCTTCCTCCTCCTCCCTCCTTCCTCCTCCTCCCTCCTTCCTTCCTCTTCCTCCTTCCTTCCTCTTCCTCCTTCCTTCCTCTTCTTCCTTCCTCCTCCTCTTTCTCCTCCTCTCTCTTCCTCCTCCTCTTCTTCCTCCTCCTCTTCTTCCTCCTCCTCTTCTTCCTCCTCCTCCTCCTCCTCCTCCACCTCCTCTATTGCTTTTGGTCTCAAACTCCTCGAAATCATGAAATTGATCTTCATTGACACTTCCATCTGTGTTAGAGCATCACTTGGGAAGAGAAGAGTCCCAGATTTGCAGGGAAGTCACATATTTCTTACCGCTAGACATGCTGAAAAAGGATGACTGAAATGGTATTCCCACAATGCACCACTGGCTCCCCGATTTTTTTTATATGGTGCACACTGACCATGGAGACCCATTCTCCCACATGTGGGCCTACCAGCTTTCTCCTGCTTGATTTGAAGCCGCTAGAATTTATGCGTATAGATACGTCAAACACGGTATCTCCTATGACGTACATATACGACCGCGACAGTCAAAGGGTTAAAGTGTATGTAGGTGTCTGGGAGATGATGGTTCTCTTGAAACATGCTGTATTTTGGCATTATTGCTTTAAATTGTAGATGTAGCTCTGAGCCCATTGCAATAACACAAACTTCTCTTATGCTGACCTTACCATGGAGGATTTTATCTAAGGCTAGACAGTTTATTTTACAAGGAATTCTGGCCAGGGCCTTGTAAATCATATGAAATGTCCATGATCATGCCTTCTTTTTCCAGGGTCACAGCAGACGTTTCTGTTTCCATGCCTTTTGGTTTGTAAAGTAGGTCTCTTTAAAGTTACCGAGTATGTAGTATTGTAGATTTCTGTCTTTATAATATTTATCAATGAGGCTCTCGTACGATTTTAAAGCTTACCTGGTTGTTATAACTGAAGTTAGTTTGTAATATGTGGGATGAACCTGCGTCCCATTTTGAATATCTCTTGGAGAGATTTAGGACATTTCAAGTAAATGTAAATGACTAGAAGTCATCTGTTGGCCATTTTAGTATAACTTTGTTGGGTCATGACGTAGGTAGTGGCAAGAAATTTTGCCAAAGTTTTTGTTATTGAAAATTATCCATTTGCTCTTGATAAAAAGTTGCTACAAAGATTGTGGATTTGAAGAGGCTTTTAAGTATGTTAAATACCTCTTATAGAAATAATTCGTTTCTTAGATTTTTGAAAGGCATTTGTTTCTGTCTTACAGTTGATGAATGTGATTGTGAAGTAAGGGAAGCCATAGCCAAAAAGAGGTAGCCAGAAGCAGTGAGCCGAAATCACAGGGAGTGAGTGCAAACCTGAGGCAGCAAGTGGAAACTAGAATAGGAAGCCTGTGGAAAACTACCTGGTATGTATTATTGTTTAATTGTCAAAGTGAGGCAGATTGATGTCTTAAAAATATTTATGAAAGGTTACCTGACTGTTATAATTGTAGTTGTTCATACGTGGGATGAAAATGTGTCCTTTGTTCAATATGTGTTGGATAGGTTTAGGACATTTAAAGTAAATGCAAATGACTTCAAGTCATATGTTGGCCATTTGAATACCACTTTGTTGGATCTGGAAGGTAGTGGGAAAGTGCCATGTAAATTTGCCAAAGTGTTTGTTATTAAAAAATAAACACTCTGCCTGTGTGTGTTCCTCCCTCCCTCTGCCTGTGAGTGTCCCACCCCCCTCTCTGCCTGTGGGTGTGTCCCTCAACCCCCCCTCTGCCTGTGTGTGTCCCTCCCCCTCATCTGCCTGTGGGTGTCCTTCCTCTCTCTGCCTGTGTGTGCCTCTCTCCCCCCCTTTCTGCCTATGTATGTGTCCCTCCCTTCCTCCACCTCTGACTGTGTGTGTCCCTCCCTCACCCCCTCTCGGCCTGTGTGTCTCCACCTTCCCTCCCCCTCTGCCTGTATGTGTCCCTCCCTACCCCTTCTGCCAGTATGTGTCCCTCCTCCCTCTCTGCCTATATGTGTCCCTCCCCCCTCTGCCTGTGTATGTGCCCCACCTCTCCCCCTATCTGCCTGTGTGTGTGTGTGCTTCCCTCTCCCCTCTCTGCCTGTATGTGTGTGTGTGTGTGTGTGTGTGTGGTGTGTGTGTGTGTGTCCTCCATCCCCCTCTCTACCTGTGTATGTGCCCCATGTGTGTGTGTGTGTGTGTGTGTGTGTCCCTCCATCCCCCTCTCTACCTGTGTGTGTGCCCCTCAACTCCCCCCTCTGCCTATGTGTGTGTGTCCTTCCCTCCTCCCTCTCTGCCTGTGTGTCCCCCCCTCAACTCCCCCCTCTGCCTGTGTGTGTTAAGATAAGATAAGATAAGATTTCGTTCGGATTTTTAACCCCGGAGGGTTAGCCACCCAGGATAACCCAAGAAAGTCAGTGCGTCATCGAGGACTGTCTAACTTATTTCCATTGGGGTCCTTAATCTTGTCCCCCAGGATGCGACCCACACCAGTCGACTAACACCCAGGTACCTATTTTCTGCTAGGTGAAGAGGACAACAGGTGTAAGGAAACGTTTCGAATGTTTCCACCCGCCGGGAATCGAACCCAGGCCCTCCGTGTGTGAAGCGGGAGCTTTAGCCACCAGGCCACCGGGCCTCCCCCCTCTACATGTGTGTGTGTCCCTCTCTCCCTCCTCAGTTATTTTTAGTTATTTTTCAGTTATTTTTAGTTATTTTTCAGTTATTTTTATTATTTTTAGTTATTTTTTTAGTTATTAGTTAATTTTAGTTATTTTCAGTTATTTTTAGTTATTTTTGTTAATTTTTGTTAGTTATTCTTTATTTTTTAGTTATTTATTATTTTTAGTTATATTTAATTATTTTTACTTATTACCTTATTACTTCTTTTTAGTTATTGTTAGTTATTACTTATTTTTATTTATTTTTTTAGTTATTTTTACTTGTTTTTAGTTATTTTTTAGTTATTTTTAGTTATTTTTTTAGTTTTTTGTTATTAGTTATTTCCATAATTTATAATTTGTTTTATTTTTTTAATTATTTTAGCTATTAGTTATTGGGCAGTGAGTGAATGTAATTGTGAACCACCAGGTGGTTATCATGTAGTTAGTTGTCGGGGTGGATCAGGGAGATAAGATGTTTTCTAGCTGTAGTTTTGAAAGTGATGAATGTGTCTGCAGTTCTCGAGTTTTCAGGTAGACTGTTCCAGATTTTGGGTCCTCTGAAATACATTGAATTTTTGTAAAGGTTTAGTCGAACACAGGGAATGTCATAGAGATGTTTGTGTCTGGTGTTATGCCTGTGGATCCTGTCACAACTATCAAGAAAGCATTTAGTAAATATAGATTGCACTGTAGTAAGTGTGGATGTTCTGGCCCCAGGGCCAGACTCATGTAACTCCGTGTTCATCAAGAACTGCAAGAAGCCCCTATCACGAGCTTTTACCATCCTATGGAGAGGGAGCATGGACACGGGGGTCGTCCCACAGTTACTAAAAACAACAGACATAGCCCCACTCCACAAAGGGGGCAGTAAAGCAACAGCAAAGAACTACAGACCGATAGCACTAACATCCCATATCATAAAAATCTTTGAAAGGGTCCTAAGAAGCAAGATCACCACCCATCTAGAAACCCATCAGTTACACAACCCAGGGCAACATGGGTTTAGAACAGGTCGCTCCTGTCTGTCTCAACTATTGGATCACTACGACAAGGTCCTAGATGCACTAGAAGACAAAAAGAATGCAGATGTAATATATACAGACTTTGCAAGAGCCTTCGACAAGTGTGACCATGGCGTAATAGTGCACAAAATGCGTACTAAAGGAATACCAGGAAAAGTCAGTCGATGGATCTATAATTTCCTCACTAACAGAACAGAGAGTAGTCGTCAACAGAGTAAAGTCCGAGGCAGCTACGGTGAAAAGCTCTGTTCCACAAGGCACAGTACTCGCTCCCATCTTGTTCCTCATCCTCATATCCGACATAGACAAGGATGTCAGCCACAGCACCGTGTCTTCCTTTGCAGATGACACCCGAATCTGCATGACAGTGTCTTCCATTGCAGACACTGCAAGGCTCCAGGCGGACATCAGACAAATCTTTCAGTGGGCTGCAGAAAACAATCTGAAGTTCAACGATGAGAAATTTCAATTACTCAGATATGGTAAACACGAGGAAATTAAATCTTCATCAGAGTACAAAACAAATTCTGGCCACAAAATAGAGCGAAACACCAACGTCAAAGACCTGGGAGTGATCATGTCGGAGGATCTCACCTTCAAGGACCATAACATTGTATCAATCGCATCTGCTAGAAAAATGACAGGATGGATAATGAGAACCTTCAAAACTAGGGAGGCCAAGCCCATGATGACACTCTTCAGGTCACTTGTTCTATCTAGGCTGGAATATTGCTGCACACTAACAGCACCTTTCAAGGCAGGTGAAATTGCTGACCTAGAAAATGTGCAGAGAACCTTCACGGCACGCATAACGGAGATAAAACACCTCAATTACTGGGAGCGCTTGAGGTTCCTAAACCTGTATTCCCTGGAATGCAGGTGGGAGAGATACATGATTATATACACCTGGAAAATCCTAGAGGGACTAGTACCGAACTTGCACACGAAAATCACTCACTACGAAAGCAAAAGACTTGGCAGACGATGCACCATCCCCCCAATGAAAAGCAGGGGTGTCACTAGCACGTTAAGAGACCATACAATAAGTGTCAGGGGCCCGAGACTGTTCAACTGCCTCCCAGCATACATAAGGGGGATTACCAACAGACCCCTGGCAGTCTTCAAGCTGGCACTGGACAAGCACCTAAAGTCGGTTCCTGACCAGCCGGGCTGTAGCTCGTACGTTGGTTTGCGTGCAGCCAGCAGTAACAGCCTGGTTGATCAGGCTCTGATCCACCAGGAGGCCTGGTCACAGACCGGGCCGCAGGGGCGTTGACCCCCAGAACTCTCTCCAGGCAAACTCCAGGAAGGACCCAGACCAGTTTTTCCTGTTCAAAAGGATGGCCAGATCCCAAGATTGGCCTGACAAGGAATTCAAATTCAAAGTTTATTCTCTATAAGGATTACAATGCTGAGTTTACAGAATTTGGTTATTGTATTGTTTACATGTAGTAAAATAATAATTACAGAGTGTACCACTAGAACACCTAGCATGGCTAGGCATTTCGGGCAGACTTAAATTAAATCTTAAGTTTAAAATATTACAAAATTATGAGGTAAGTTGGTATTATGGCTAAGTGACTAAATACTAGTTTGTGAGTTTAGCAATGTGAATGCTTTTGTTTTGGCACTATACATAGTTTCAGTATTGGAGTATCACAGGCCAACTTATGACTAGTTAAGATTCATTATTTTGAGATTGAGATTGATATTTCTGTTTATGGTCAAATGGGTGAGTGAGTGTAAGTGTTAACCACCAGGTGGTATTCGTGTAATTAGTTGACAGGGTGTATCAGGGAGATAAGATGTTTTCTGATGGTAGTTTTGAAGGTGATGAATGTGTCTGCAGTTTTAGAGTTTTCAGGTAGGGTGTTCCAGATTTTAGGGCCTTTGACATACATTGAATTTTTGTAAAGGTTTAGTCGGACACGGGGAATGTCATAGAGATGTTTGTGTCTGGTATTGTGCCTGTGGGTTCTGTCGCAACTATCAAGAAAGCGTTTTAGGTCAAGGTTAATATTGGAATTTAAGGTCCTGTAGATGTAGATTGCACAGTAGTAAATGTGGATGTACTGAACAGGGAGTACCTGGAGAGAGTTCCGGGGGTCAACGCCCCCGCGGCCCGGTCTGTGACCAGGCCTAGTTTAGATCTATGAAGAGTGGGGGGGTGTGTTGCCAGGGATGGGATTTAGTGATTATTCTTACTGCGGCTTTTTGTTGGGTTATTATTGGCTTTAGGTGTGTTGCTGCAGTTGAACCCCAAGCACATATAGCATAGGTGAGGTATGGATATATAAGTGAATGGTATAGTGTGAGAAGGGCAGTTTGTGGCACGTAGTATCGTATCTTGGAGAGGATCCCAACCGTTTTGGATACTTTTTTGGTTATGTGTTGGATGTGGGTGCTGAAGTTGAGGTTGTTGTCGAGGTATAGGCCTAGGAATTTGCCCTCATTATGCCTGGCAATTAGAGTGTTGTTGATCTTAATGTTAATTTGCACATCTCCTGCTCTGCTACCAAACAGTCAGTGTTAAGTGTAAGTTTATTGGCTGTCATCCAAGTCGATATTTTGATCAGCTCCTCATTAACAATGGTGTTGAGGGTGGCAAGATTAGGGTGAGAGATGACAAAAGTCGTGTCGTCAGCAAAGAGAATGGGGTTCAGGTGTTGAGATACGTTTGGAAGATCATTGATGTATATGAGGAAGAGCAGGGGACCAAGGACACTTCCCTGCAGAACTCCAGTATCAAGTGGCTGTGTTGTTGATGCTGTGTCTTTAATGGTGACATACTGATACCTATTAGTAAGGTAAGATTTGAAATATGCAAGCGCATGGCCTCTTATACCATAATGGTCAAGTTTGTGGAGTAGGATGCTGTGGTCTACTGTGTCAAAAGCTTTTCTTAGGTCAATAAAAATTCCTAGTGGATAATCCTTATTTTCCAATGCTGTGTAAAGCAGATCTAGCATTTTTATGATTGCATCGTTAGTGCTTTTATTTTTCCTGAATCCAAATTGGCAGGGGTTGAGTATGTTTTTGTGCCGTTATAAATGAATATAGTCTCCGGTGCACGAGTTTCTCAAAGATTTTGGATAGCAATGGTAAGTTTGATATTGGCCTATAGTTGTTTAAATCTGTAGGGTCAGCACCTTTATGTATTGGTGTAACCCTTGCCGTCTTGAGTAGTTTCGGGAAGGTGCTAGTTTCTAGTGACTTGTTAAAAAGTAATGAGATAGCATGCGAGAGGACATGGGCCGCTCTCTTGTACAATAATGGTGGGACATGAGGCAGATTCCCTGAGTTATTTTTAAGTGACTTTATAATCTCGGTGACTTCCATGGGCTCAGTTGGAGCAAGATAGAAGGAATTTGGGAAATTCCCATCTAGGTAGTCCCCGGCATGGGCATTGGTGCGTGGGATTTTATTGGCGAGATTAGAACCTATGGTTGAGAAGAAGTCGTTTATCTTGTTAGCTGTGTCAGTGGTGTTTCATTAGGTTTAGTTAGGGCAATATTCTTGTTTTTTTTCAGTTTTGGGGTCCCTAGAATCTGAGAGAGTGTTTTCCAGGTCTTTTTTATATCTCCTCTTGTGTCATTGAATCTACAATGGACCCCCGCATAACGATATTAATCCGTTCATGAGAGCTCATTGTTATGCGAAATTATCGTTATGCGAATGAATTTTCCCCATAAGAAATAATGGAAATCAAATTAATCCGTGCAAGACACCCAAAAGTATGAAAAAAAAATTTTTACCACATGAAATATACATTTTCCTACACACAAAGAGAAGGATACATGCACAATAGTAGAGTAGTACATGCACAGTATATATTGTGCATGTACTACTCTACTAAATGAAGAATAAATGACACCTTGCAGCAATGACTGATGAGACAGTGTGTCCTGGGAGTGCCTTTTCCTCCTGAGTACTGTAGGTCCTGTTTGGCATTTTCTTCCAGAACAGGCCTTATCACACTGTGTATGCCACTATGATTCTTAAATCTCTCAAACCAACCTTTGCTGGCTTTAAATTCACCAATATGAGCACTAGTTCCAGGCGTTTTTCCCTGTTCACCTGGGTGTTAGTCGACTGGTGTGGGTTGCATCCTGGGAGACAAGATTAAGGACCCCAATGAAAATAAGTTAGAGAGTCCTCGATGATGCACTGACTTTCTTGGGTTATCCTGGGTGGCTAACCTTCCGGGGTTAATTGTTTCTCGGTAATTGTTTCACGTTAAGCCACACCAACAACACTCTCTCCACATCTTCGAGTAATACAGCTGAATGGTGGTGCAGCAACAACAACAGCTGTGGTGCAGCTGACCATGGTGCAGCACCAGCTGTGGTGCAGCAACAGCTGACCATGGTGCAGTTGTGGTGCAGCAGCAGCTTTGGTGCAGCAACAGCTGACTGGTCCAATTTATCAGCTGACCGTGGTAAAATAGTATTTATCACCCTTTTTACCACAGGGTTGGCACTAGAAGCTTTCTTTGGGCCCATGGTGGCTTATTTAGCAGTTACAAGCACTATAAATAATGGAATAATACAAAATGTATCGAATGTATGCATGCAACCAGCCACCCTGGCTTGTAAACAATGACGGCAAGGCAGGCGCTCAGGCTGGACGGACAGGTTCGGGACGAGTCATGTTCAGAAACAGCTGATGATGCAACAGCAGCTGACCGTGGTGCAGCAGCAGCTGACTGATCCAGCAACAGCTGACTGGTCCAGCAACAGCTGACTGATCCAGCAACAGCTGACTGATCCAGCAACAGCTGACTGATATAGCAACAGCTGACTGATCCAGCAACAGCTGACTGGTCCAGCAACAGCTGACTGATCCAGCAACAGTTGACTGATCCAGCAACAGCTGACTGGTCCAGCAACAGCTGACTGATCCAGCAACAGCTGACTGATCCAGCAACAGCTGATTGATCCAGCAACAGCTGACTGATCCAGCAACAGCTGACTGATCCAGCAACAGCTGACTGGTCCAGCAACAGTTGACTGATCCAGCAACAGCTGACTGGTCCAGCAACAGCTGACTGATCCAGCAACAGCTGATCGTGGTGCAGCAGCAGCTAACTGATCCAGCAACAGCTGACTGGTCCAGCAACAGCTGATCGTGGTGCAGCAGCAGCTGACTGATATAGCAACAGCTGACTGGTCCAGCAACAGCTGATCGTGGTGCAGCAGCAGCTGACTGATTCAGCAACAGCTGACTGGTCCAGCAACAGCTGATCGAGGTGCAACAGCAGCCGACTGATCCAGCAACAGCTGACTGGTCAAGCAACAGCTGACCGTGGTGCAGCAGCAGCTGACTGTGGTATGATAGTATTTCTCACCCTTTTTACCACTGGGTTAGCACTAAAGGCTTTCTTGGGGCCCATGGTCACTTATTTTGCAGATGAAATCACCAAAAACACTGTAATAATACAAAATGTTCTGATTGTGTGCTTGGATGTTACCGCGGAGGCTGGCTTGTAAACAATGCCACCGGCAGAACATGTGAAGCTGGCTCAGGCCGCACATTAGAAGCATCTCGGACAAATAGCGTTGAGCGAGTTTTTTAGCGATATGCGAGGCAAAATTTTAGTGATAAAATGTATCGGTATGCGGATTTAACATTATGTGATGCCAACGGTATGCGAGGGTCCACTGTACTGGAGTAGTATAGTTGTTTGGCTTTCTTTATTACTTTGGTGAGGACTGATGAATAGTGTTTAAGAATATCTTTGTGTATTAAGCCCTGTCTATATTGCTTTTCATATTGGTGTTTCTTATCAATGGATTTCAGAATGGTGCTGGTTAGCCATGGGCAACCAAGCCGTTTGTTTGTGATCTGTTTCGTTTTTATAGGACAATGTTTGTTGTATAGTCTAAGTAATTTGTTAAGAAAAATGTCTGTCCAGTCGTCAATACCATTGGCCTTGGAGAATTCTGTAGCCAGTCAACAGTCTCTAGGTCAGCTGTGAACTTCTTATTGAGGCCTCATCATGGAGTCTAAATGAAACTTTGTTGTATTTCAAGTGGTGGTTTACTAATGTTTGTCAAGAGGAAGGTAGGGTAGTGGTCTGTAGTGCTATCTGTGATTATCCCTGATTTAAGGGGGCTAGTATATTGGTCCATATGTGGTCTATTATGGTTGCACTCGTTTCAGTGAGCCTGGTTGGTTTAGTTATTGTTGGTATGAGAGTGTGTTGTTCATATTGTTGATGAAATCAGTTACAGGCTGATCATCTAGTAGGCCAAGGTTGATGTTGAAGTCTCCAGCTAAGAGAAGGTGGTGCTTATTCATTCGTCTGTTTGTTATTAGTGCCTTTAGTTTCTCACTGAAATTTGGGATGTTTGTGTGGGGTATCCGGTAAATGGCACCGATTGTTATAGGCGTCTTAAGGTTTTTTACAGTAAAATTAGCAAAAATTTATTCTCCATATTCATCACTAAAGCAAGTGGTGCTAATACAAGATAATTGGTTAGAGTAATAGATTGCAATACCACCCCCAACTTGGTATGGTCTGCAGTTGTGGATCGCTGTGTATCCTGGCAGAGGGTAGATATCTATTATGTCCTGCTTAAGCCAGGTCTCAGTAAGAATAATGCAGGAGAAGGGTGTCTTTAGTGATTCAAGGAGTGCCAGGAGGTCATCATAGTGTTTGCAATTTAACCCTTTGAGGGTTTTCGTCGTACTAGTACGTCTTACGCGTAGGGGTTTTTGACGTACTAGTACTCATAAATTCTAGCGGCCTCAAATCTAGTGGGAGAAAGCTGGTAGGCCTTCATATGAAAGAATTGGTCTATGTGGTCAGTGTGCACAGTCTAAAAAAAATCCTGCAGCACACAGTGCATAATGAGAAAAAAAAAATTTACCATTTTTTTTTAATAAATCAGCGACTTTGCAGTGTATTTTCGTATGGTATTTATTGTTGTATTCTAGTTTTCTTGGTCTCATTTTATAGAATGGAAGACATATTACAGAAATTGAGATGATTTTGACTGGTTTTACAAAGAAAGGTGCCTTGAAATTGAGCTCAAAGTAGCAGAAATGTTCGATTTTTACCAAACTTCAAAAGTAAACAAATTGTGCCAAGCGTGCAATACACGTCAACTGGTGAGTCTAATATTCTTTCTCAAGTGCACCAATAATATTTATACCATTTTTTACACTAATGCAGTAGTCTGCATAACAGTAAATCTTCTATTTTTTGTGAGAATAAAAATTCAAAGTGGGAAGCAAAAGAATATAAGAGGGGCCTTGAGACGTGACTAATGACCAGAGGAAATGTCATTTTAGTGCCAGGAATGTCTTTCTTGTTTATTCTGGACCCTATTCGGAAATTGGCATCTTTTGAAATTTGTGTGAAATTGGCAAAATTGCTAAATTCTGACCACTGTACTGGATAGTTGAATTTCATAAATGAGTGGTTTCTTGCACCCATTCGATAGAAAAAAATGGAGTTCTAGCGAAATATTCATGTTTTTTGTCGACTAGTACAGTGAAATTGGCCGAAAATGGGGCTCAAAGTGGGCCAAAATCGCCGAATGCGCAAACATCGCCGAGGACCGCTAACTTTGCGAGAGCATAATTCCGTAAGTTTTCTGTCAAATTTCAAACTTTTGGTGTCTTTATGATCGGGAAAAGATTCTCTATCTTTTCATAAGAGAAAATAATTTTTTTTTTTTTTTTAAATTTGGCCGACCCTGAGAACGAGTTTCGGAGAGGGCCTGTCGACCCTCAAAGGGTTAAGGACCTGATGTTGTAGTTAAGTACTAATAGACTTTTAGCATTGTTTAGGATAGTGCTGGCTTGTGATGCTGTGTAGTAAAGGCAGTTACTTTCCAATAGGTTTTGATTGTCAGATTATGGAGGTTTAGATCAGGATCAACGTAATCAATCATCTTCTAGGTTTAAATTATGGTTATTTATATCCTGAGTTGTGGGTTGAGTTTTAGTACTGATATCTGTAGTGGTGGGAAGTTTGGACAAGTATATAGCTATAGCATTTTGGTCATGTAGAGTATAGTCACTAATACACATAATGGAGTTGGTGTTGTCTATGTGTTGTGATGGAATGAGCTAAAGTACAACTAGGTATAAACAATATATAAAAATACAAATTAAAAATAGCACAGACTCTCACTTGTAATTGCACTAAGGTCTAATGTAATGACTTTGGTATAGTCTATGTATTGAGCTAGAATGAGCTATAGTACAACTAGGTTTAATTAATAATATAAAAATACAAATTAAAAATAGCACCAGACTCTCACTAGTAATTACCACATATGGTCTAATATAATGAATTTGGTATTGACTATGTATTGAGCTAGAATGAGCTATAGTACAACTGAGTTTAATCTAATGATATAAAAAAGGCACAAGACTCTCAATTGTAATTGCACTAAGGTGTTATATAAGTTGTTTACAAGAATTAGAGTATAACTAGATTTAAATTGACAAGATAAAATATGCAAGTTAAGGTAGCAAAATAATAAAAAAAAAGTAGAAAAAAAAATATATATGAGGTAGTTGGTACTAGTTAGCAAAAGATAGTTAAGGGCCTTGAACAATAATATAATTGAAATATACACTAATTGCACACACAATATAGTCACTAAGATATGAAAACAATCTTAGAATAGGACTTATAATATAAACTTATAATATAAAAATACAAATTGAAATGGTACTTGCAATTGCACTAAGGTCTGGTATAGGTTGTTGACAAGATTAAGAGTATAACTAGATTTAAATTGACAAAATAAAATTCACAAATTAAAGTACCAAAAGAATAATAAGTAAAAAATAACAATGGCAATGTCTTGGGCGACATTGGTATGAACTCAGTTAATTGGTAAAAAGTTACAAGCAGTTAGTTCTCTAGATGAATGGGACTTTTCTGATTGTAATAAACTGAAGGAGGTAGTTTTACTTGCTTATCAGATGTTGCCAGAAAGGTACTGGCAGAAGCTTAGAGGACTAAAGTTTCAGGCAGGCTAATCTGTGGTGGAATACAGTATGGAGAAGATGTCTCACAAAATTGTAATGACTATTGCAAACAAACCATACCATGGGTGGGGTTAGAAGATTTCACTTCTGAACAAATGGTATCACTCAAAAGGTGTGGTAGACTATTATGAAGGTTTATTTTCCCTAATTTTGTAGAGGATCTTTTGAGAAATGTTCCTCCTGACCTTAAGGCATATCTTGAGAAGAATCTTGATGATTTTAATCATGCTTTAGAGCTGGGTAATAGATTTTTAGCTAACTAAAAACTTGGTAGTAGTTACCACACAGAACCTATTAATAATGGTAAGTTTTCTCCACCCATCAGGAATAAATTTCAGAAGTTTAATTCACATTTTCCAGCCTAATAACCACCAGAGTTTTAATAAGCCTAATTCTCCAGTACGTACATGCCCAGGAAAGTTTTAAGTCAGCCGTCATAAATCCAGGACTACAGGGAACAGGTAGGAAGAGCCCAGTTCCCCAGGGTCAAGGGCCCCAGCCTATGCCTAGTGGGCTGGGGCTTTTAAACCTTATTACTGTACATATCACAATAAACAGGGCCACCTACAGCCATATTGCAGAAAGATGCTTAGGGACCAGGCTACAGCAGATGCATAACAATTTTGTTAAAACCAAGAATTACACTGGTTATTTAAGTGTATGTAGTTGTCTGAGGGATAATGGTTCTCATGAAAGATGCTGTTTTTTGGCATCAGTAGATGCAGTTCTGAACCCATTGCAGGAACAGACACCTGTTCTTCTATGTTAACCTTACCTTGGGGGAATTTTATCCAAAGCTTGACAGTTTATTTTACAAGGAATTCTGAACATGGCCTCATAAATCTAGTGAAAGTCCCTGCTCATGCCTTCCTTTTCTGGGTTAGCAGCAGACGTTTATGTTATGGGGCACAATGGAGCATCTGTCCTTCTGTCATTGAAGTTCCACAAGGACTCTCATGACAGCTCCTTGGTTGAACAAAGTCAATGAGAAGGAAGCCCACCAGAGTTGTGATGGTGTGTGTGGGACCCTTGTGAAGCAACAAATCTGGTCGAAGGCGGTTCCATCTGTGTCTTGCGACAGATGATTTTTTTTTGCATCATCTGTAAATATTGTCCATATAATTGCTGCTGTCATTAGCTCATTCATTTTTATCTATTTTACCATGCTATAAGCAAGTGAGCTAGGCAAAAGGCAACTCTTGTACTCTTTATATATAGGGAGAGGGGTAACATGGTATTTGAACCTGAGATTTGAGCTGTATTGTCTCTGCAAACCTTCCTACAGTATTGTGTTGCAAATCTGCAAAGTGATGTGGTTGTGATTTGAGGTGCAATAAGCATATTTAATGGTGGTGGGTGTTACACTCCAAGGGTTGTAACCACTCAATTTCCTTCTGGTTAGAGCATAACAACATTGGACAGAGAGGTTAGGGTAATAATAGTAATCCTCCGGAAATCTAATTTTAATGAAGTATATTTATAATACAACAAAAAGCCAAAAACAATATTATACGAATTATCGTATATAAGTTAAGAATGCTTGTTTGTTCTATATTGTCCAAAATATATAAGGCTTTTATAACACATGATTAGGAGGAGATCCTTGATATAACATATATGTACAGAGATTACTTTGGTGAATAAAGTCTTATTTCCCAATTGGAAGCCGTCAGAATAAAACAGAATATGTCCAGGCCGGATAATCAACCTTGGCCAGTTACCAGAGACGAGCAGGAGTGTTCTCGTTGGCTGCTACTTCTTCACTGCTCGTCCCTCAACCTTGAGCATACAGGTCAGGTGGGTCACGTGACGTGACTCACCAACACTCAGAGTAGTTGACCCAAAAGGGGGGGGGGGGGGGGGGTAACCACTGAACACCACAGATTAAACATACACCAGTACACCGGGCAGAAGGCATGTTACTATACCTTCAATTAAACTTATCATGGCCATGTTACATAAATAATTATAATAATTGATAATAAGAATAAGCCTTAATAATATAAGGACGTTCATTTCCAATTTAGCTATTAAAGGAAATAACCGCAATGTAAAATTAAAGAAAGGTTAACAATAGGGGCATGACAGTGGGTTATGCCACCCACATTATAAAGAACCTAAACAGGCTTCTTCAGAGGTTCTGTACCTGGATTTCCCAGGGGTAGTACATGTGGTTCTTGTTCTTTTTCAAAGACCATTATGGTCATAACTGGTATGAAGGGAGTTTAGACTTGCTGGTAACATGTTTGTGGCCAACTGCTTCTTGTGTGTGCAGTCTCTTAACCTTTTTTTTTCTTCCCAGGAACATTGTAGGGGCAGAGATCATCATAGATCATTGATGGACCTATGAATTGGAAAACAAATCCTTCCTGAAAACCAGCAATGATGAAAAGACAAGAAAATGACCAAAGCAATCTTCACTGAATCACATGAAGGCCACTGTCCCAACAAAAGTCAACTAGAGGAAAGAACTGATGGTATGCATGTTTTTGTGTAGTCAAATCTCCCTTAAGCCATAGAAATGTGCCCCATTGAAGCATCAAACTTCAGGAATAATGGACCTTACTGCTTAACGGTTTTGTTAAAATCAAGGATTACACTGGATATTACAGTCTATGTAGTTGTCTGGGGATGATGGTTCTCTTGGAGCATGCTGTGTTTTGGCATTATTGCATTAAATTGTAGATGAAGTTCTGAGCCCACTGCAAGAACACAAACTTCTTCTCCTTACCATGGAGGATTTTATCTAAGGCTAGACAGCTTATTTTACGAGGAATTCTGGCCAGGGCCATGTAAATCATATGGAAAGTCCATAATAATGCCTTCCTTTTCCAGGGTCACAGCAGACATTTCTGTTTCTGTGCCTTTTTGCTTGTAAAGTAGGTCTCTTTAAAGTTACCAAGTATTGTTGATTTCTATCTTTGTAGGATTTTAGAGCTTACCTGGTTGTTATAACTTAAGTTAGTTTGTAATATGTGAGATAAACCTGCATCCCATTTTGAATATCTCTTGGAGAGATTTAGGACTTTTGAAGTAAATGTAAATGACTAGAAGTCATCTGTTACCCATTTTAGTATAGCTTTGTCGAGTCATGATGTAGGCAGTGGCAAGTAAATTTGCCAAAGTTTTAGTTTTGAGTATTATTCATTTGCTCTTGATTAGAAGTTGCGGTAAAGATTGTAGATTTGAAGAGGCTTTTAAGTGTGTTAAATATCACTTATTTGGTGCAGGCAATAGTTTGTTTCTTAGATTTTTGAAATGCATTTGTTTCTGTCTTACAGGTTGATGAATGTGATTTTGGAGTCTGGGGAGCCTTAGCCAAGAAGACGTAGCCAGAAGCAGCGAGTGGAAACCAGAGGCAGTGAGTGCAAACCTGAGGCAGCAAGTGGAAACTATAATAGGAAACCTGAGGAAAGCTACCTGGTATATATTATTGTTTAATTGTTAAAGCGAAGCAGATTGATGTCTTAGAAATATTTATGAAAGGTTACTTGGCTGTTATAATTGTAGTTGTTCATGCGTGGGATGAACACGTGTCCTTTGTTGAATATCTGTTGAATAGGTTTAGGACATTTGAAGTAAATGTGAATGACTTCAAGTCATGTGCTGGCCATTTGAGTACCAGTTTATTGGGTCTTGAAGATAGTGGGAAAGTGCCATGTAAATTTGCCAAAGTGTGTGAAATTAAAAAATAACATACACTCTGCCTGTGTGTGTCCCTCCCTTCCTCCCCTTCTCTGTCTGTGTGTGTGTTCCTCCCTCCCTTCCCTCTTTGCCTGTGGGTCCACCCCCCCTCTGCTGTGTATGTCCCTCCCCCTTGCTGAGCTTGCCAGGCTCAGGGAAAACCAAGTCGCCCATCTGCGTTACTGTCCTGCCAAGAAAGACAAATCAGGAGCTGATGTTGCGAAAGTGTTAATATGCTGGAACCACAAAAAGACCATAAAAGTTGATAGGTGGAAGTTTTGCTGGTTGTTAGAAGGATAGAAAGAATGGCAGTGATAGTGTTTCAAAACGATTGTTTGCAAAAAAGGCAAATAGTTGCATGCCGATCTGGTACAGAAAAAGCCTGAAACCAGTGCTGAAGTGAAGTTAAGCCAAGGGTGGTTTGACAGATTTAAGAAGAGTAGTGGCATACACATGTGTAAGACATGGTGAGGCAGCCAGTTCAGACAAACGGGCAGCTGAGAAGTTTCTACAGGAGTTTAAAAGGAAAGTACATAGACAATGAAAAATCAACCCCAGCAAGTGTCGTTGTGACAAAACAAGCTTGTTTTGGAAATGCCGAAAGGACTTACATCACACAGGAGGAAAAGGCACTGCCAGGACACAACTATGAAGAGTAGGCTTACTCTTTTGTTGTGCTAAGCTAGTGGTGATTTAAGTGAAGCCTTCTTATGTAATCAGAAAATCCCAAGTGCTTAGAAACAATGTTTTTAAGAACAAGTGTGTCTTGTGGAAAGCTAATAAAGGCATGGGTCACAAGACAAATTTTCAAAGAATGGGTCCATGAAGTGTTTGGCCCCAGTGTGAAAAATACCTCCTGGAAAAGAAATTGCCACTCAAGGTGCCTTCTGTTAATGGACAATGCTCCTGCTCATCCTCCAAACTTATTAGACCTCTTGTCTAGGGACTTCAGTTTTATAAAAGTGAAGTTCTTGCCTCCTAACACCACTCCTCTCCTCCAGCCCATGGACCAGCAGGTCATTTCTAACTTCAAAAAACTCTACACAAAAGCAGTGTTTGAAAAGTGCTTTGAAGTGACCACAGACACTCAGTTGATGCTTAGAGAGTTCTGGAGGAATCACTTCAATATCTATAGCTCCATAAGCCTTATAGGTAAGGCTTGGGAGGGAGTGACTTCCAGAACTTTGAACTCTGCTTGGAGACAGTTGTGGCCAGATTGTGTCCAAAAGAGGGATTTTGAATGGTTTGAGACTGACCCTGACCCTGACCCAGCTGACCCTCTGCCTGCTGTGGACTCTATTGTGGCATTGGGGAAGTCCCTGGGGCTGGAGGTGAGTGGTGAGGATGTAGAAGAGTTGGTGGAGGACCACAGGGAAGAGCTAACCACTGAAGAGCTTCATCTGGAGCAGTATCAGACCACAGCTGAGAACCTTGCTTCAGAGGAGGAGGAAGAGGGAGTGGATGAGGTGCCTTCTTCAAAGATTAAGGAGATTTGCGCCAAGTGGAATGATGTCCAAATGTTTGTGGAGAAGTACCACCCTGAGCAAGCTGAAACAAGCCATCTTTGCAACAAGTTCAGTGACAAAACCATGTCCCATTTTAGGGAAATGTTAAAGAGGCACCAGAAACAGAGGACTGTGGACAGTTATTTTGTGAGACAGATGTCCAGTGACTCTCAAGCTGGTCCTAGTGGCATTAAAAGACAGAGAAGGGAAGTAACCCCAAAGAGGACTTTACCTGAAGTCCTCATGGAGGGGGATTTTCCTTCCAAACACTAACCCGAACTCCCTCTCTCCTCCTCCCTGTCTTCCAGATGCCATCACCAATCTTCAATAAGGGTAAGTAAAAATGTTATTTTATATTTATATACATAATTGAACACTATAGTATTTGTTGTGTGTATGTAAAACTGTAATTAATCTCAATAAAATGTATTTTTTTGTGAATATTTTTGGGTTTTTGGAACAGATTAATTGTATTTCCATTATTTCTTATGGGAAATATTGCTTCGATTTTCAGACTTTTCAAATGTAGAACTAGCTCCTGGAACTGATTAAGTTCGATATTTGAGGTTCCACTGTAGAATGAATTGGAGAGTGTATAAATCTGCAATGGAGGGAAAGGGGGGGTAGGTGTCGGCTAGGAAAGGCGGAGGGGTCGGCATAGGAAAGGAGGTTTTGTGTACGAGGGACTTGAACTTCCAGCAAGCATGAGTGAGCATGTTATATAGGAGCGAATGGTTTTTAGGACTTGATGTGCAGGGGAGTGTGAACAAGGAAATTTTTATGAAGGGATTCAGGGAAACTGGTGGGCCATATTTGAGTCCTGGAGATGGGAAGTACAGTGCCTGCACTCTGAAGGATGGGTGTTAATGTTGCAGGTTTATAATTGTAGTGTAAGCATGCCTCTGGAAAGACAGTGATCGAGTGAATGATATAAAATTTTTTTTTTTTTGTGGGGGGGGGCACCCTGCCTTGGTGGGAAATGGCTGATATGTTAAGAATAATAATAATTTGGTTTACTTGTCTGATAACATTGAGGTTGTGCCAAAGTAGTGGTATTGGCTAATGTTATTGCTGTTATTATCAGCTAATTTTGATGGCATGGGTATCAGTCTAAACTTTAATATTGATATGTGTAGGTAGTGGGTTGGTAGACAGCAACCAACCAGGGAAGTATGTATAAATAAGTTTCTAAAAAAAAATCCCAATGCCTATATAACAGACATTGCTCCAGAAAAATTAAACAGACTGAATAATCCCTGGCTAACACCAAGCATCCTCAAATCCATTAACACAAAGCATAAATATGAAAATCAGTATAGAAGGGGTCAAATAACTAGAGAAACAGTCAAAAAGTTACCATCACCCACTTACCAGCCTGATAAAAAGGGTTAAAAAAATTGTTTATGAAAATAGTTTACATAACATCAAAGGTGATTAAAAAACCCTGGAAACTCTATCTGAAATTCTTGGAACTAAAAAGTTATCCAAAAATAAAGAAATAAAAACTAACAAAATCGTTTAACCCCTACTCACTCCAACCGAAACAGCAAACAGACTTAATGTTTTCTTCTCCACCATAGGTAAAAATCTAGCAAACAAAATACCAAGCACAAACACCCGTCCATCAGACTGCCTCATAGGTACCTACCCAAATACGCTATTCCTAGCTCCAACCAACCCCATTGAAGTTACGCTCATCATAAACACCCTTAAAAACAAGGCAGGAGACATAAACAACTTGCCTGCTTTTATGTACAAAAAAGCTTCTCAAGTATTGTCACCAATTATTGCAACGCTCTTTAACAAATCCATTGAATCATCTACCTTCCCAACAATCCTCAAAATAGCGAGGGTCACTCCGATCCATAAAGGAGGTGACCAAGCTGACTTGAATAACTATAGACCAATATCTAACTTACCACTGCTCTCTAAAATCTTTGAAAAATTAATTCATAGACGGATCTATTCCTACTCGTTTCACACAACATATTAAACCCTTGTCTGTTTGGATTCAGGAATAATAAAAGCACAAATGATGCTATCATACACATGCTAGAACTAATATATACCGCACTTGAAAAGAAAGAAGTCCCGCTGGGCATTTTCATTGATTTACGTTAAACTTTCGATACAGTCGACCATGAACTGCTGTACTCCAAATTAATGCACTATAGTATCAGAGGCCACTCCCTCAACTACCTAAAGTCATACCTAACTAACATAAGAAACTTGCTAGCGGTACCCCTGTGGTAAAGAAAGTGAGAAACACCATAGATGTGAAGAAGGAAATAATACAGAAGTATGAGATTGGAGTGAGACTTGTTGAGCTTGCCAGGATGTACAGAGGACTGTGGACAGTTATTTTGTGAGACAGAAACAGATGACTGTGGACAGTTATTTTGTGATACAGAAACAGACGGCTGTGGAGTTATTTTGTGAGACAAACAGACGATTGTGGACAGTTATTTTGTGAGACAGAAACAGACGACTGTGGATAGTTATTTTGTGAGACAGAAACAGAGGACTGTAGACAGTTATTTTGTGAGACTGGGGTCCAGTGACTCAAGCTGGTCCTAGTGGCATTAAAATACAGAGAAGGGCAGCAACCCCAGAGAGAGCTTTGATACCAGAAGTCCTCATGGAGGGGAATTCTCCTTCCAAACACTAACCCCAACTCCCTCTCTCCTCCTCCCTAAATTCCAGATGCCATCACCAATCTTCAATAAAGGTAAGTAAATATGTTATTTTATATGTATTACTATACATAATAAAAAACTTTAGTATTTATTGTATGTAAAACTGTAATTAATCTCAATAAAATGTTTTTTTTTTTGTGAATATTTTTGGGTTTCTGGAACAGATTAATTGTATTTCCATTTTTTCTTATGGGAAATATTGCTTCGAATTTCAGACTTTTCGAATTTAGAACTAGCTCCTGGAACGGATTAAGTTCGAAATTTGAGGCTCCACTGTACATTATATTATTATTATTATTATTATATTATACTATTATTATACATATTGTTATTATTCATATTATTATTATACATATTATTATTATTATCATTATTATTATTATATAAATTATTTGTAATTTTTATTCACACAAAAAATATAAGATTTACTGTTATTCATTATTGCAATAATTGTATAAATATGTCAACCCATTCACGACTGCATATTGGAATGGACAGTGACGTCATTTGTTTACTCTGAAACAGCTAACCAATGGACCATTTCTCCTAGGTTGAGCTCAATTTCAAGGCACTTTTCGTCATGAAAGCAATCAAAATCGTATCTATTTCTGTAATATGTCTTCCAAAAAAACGAGAATACAACCATAAAAACCATTCAAAATTACCACTAAGGGGTGGCTAATTCCTGAGAAGTGAACTCTGTTATTTATGCTTAGATTTTTTTCATTTTAAGTGTAGGTTAAGAAGCATCTTTCCATCATACATTGCCCAAGTTTCAATAAGATAGTCCAACAAACAGATGAGATACAATTCCCGAGATCAAGAGCAAGAGCCCCTCACCAGTGTCAAGGAACCTGCCTTGAGGTCTGCTCACTTGTGGAAATTTTGCTCGCGTATGGAAGCAAAAAATCGACCCATCGACTGCTCGTATTTGGAAAAACTCGCACGTGGACACGCTCGCAAGTAGAGGTTCCACTGTATATACTATTGAAGGGACTGTTACAATATGGTAAGGCATCATTGTTTACTCCAAAATCCTCTTCTCAAGATCTTTTTTAAGTGACAATTCAAGCATTTTACCAATATCCAGGATTTCCTCAAGTAGCTCCTACAGTGTTAAGTAGTTTATCTTCAAGTTCTTCTTAATCATACTATTTTTTATTGGCTTCTTTCCTATGAATTTGGTTCCTCAGGCAGTATTTCATTTGCATCTTCAAACTCCTCATAACTTGGTTCTTGCCAGATCCACAATTTCCTCAACCTACCTCCATCCTTACTTAGAGGAAAATGAAATAAATTATTCACCACTGAAGGGCATAATTAACCCTACCCTTCATTTACACAAGAACATCTGCGATGTTAAATTTATGCCATTACTTTGGCGCAACAGTCTCGGAACCACCATCCATTACTCTGATGAGTTTTTACATAACGGGGCACATGTATTTGTGCTGAAATGTCTTTCTGACTTCTCCATTATCAAGAGTGAGTGAGGAGAACCTTGAATACAAGATTATCTTTCTGGCCAGGTATATCTTGACTGCAGGAATAAAATAATGCTTTAATTAACAGACAGGGTTTGTCTTGATGTTTTACAGCACTGTAAATTACCCTTGCCTTGCATTGAACTGTTACATTTGTTCAGAGAAGCAAGGTAATGTTTACTTCCTTTGCAACAAGCTGCACTTTTTACTTGCTCGTTAATGTAGGTTCTTGATGGCATGCACCTTCAAGGTTGTCCTGTCTTGTCACCATTAAACACTCAGTTTAGATTGGAACCGTTCTCAGAAATTTAAATTTTCTTAGAGTATGCAGGGGAAATTTTGCATGGCAATATGATCAGCTGCTGTACTCTTGACTCCACACCTTGTATTATGAAGTTGATTGTCCTTTCCTAAAGTTTTCAAGTAGTCACACAAACATACTGTTGTAAACACTCTCCTTAAGCAATGTTTTGCAGTATTGTACATGAGGGTTTTGTGTCTTACTTTCTGAGTATTAAGTAGGGACACTTTCCTTGTTTTCTTCTTAGTCTTTACATTTGTTAACATTTCCTTGTGTTTTTGTCTAATTGTAAGTATGGTGAATTATTTTTATTTATTTTATTACACATTGGCCAGTTCCCCCCAAGGTGGGGTGGCCCCCAAAAAAGAGAACCTTCCATCATTCAAATCCATCACTGTCTTGCCAGTGGGGTGTTTACACTACAGTTATAAAACTGGAACATTAACACCCCTCCTTCAGAGTGTAGACACTGTACTTCCCATCTCCAGGACTCAAGTTCAGCCTGCCAGTTTCCCTGAATCCCTTCATAAATGTTACTTTGTTCACACTCCAACAGCATGTCGAGTATTAAAAACCATTTGTCTCCATTCACTCCTATCAAATACGCTGACACATACTTGCTGGAAGTCCAAGCCCCTAGCACACAAAACCTGCCTTTACCCCCTCCCTCCAACCTTTCCTAGGCTGACCCCTACCCTGCCTTCCCTCCACTACAGATTTATACACACTCGAAGTCATTCTGTTTTGTTCCATTCTCTCTACATGTCTGAACCACCTTAACAACCCTTCCTCAGCCCTCTGGATAATAGTTTTGGTAATCCCACACCTCCTCCTAATTTCAAAACTACAAATTCTCTGCATTATATTCACACCACACATTGCCCTCAGACATGACATCCCCACTGCCTCCAGCCTTCTCATTGCAGTATTAACCACCCATGCTTCACGCCCATATAAGAGTGTTGGTATAACTATACTCTCATACGTTCCCCTATTTGCTTCTACGGACAAAGTTTTTTGTCTCCACAGACTCCTAAGTGCACCACTCACTCTTTTCCCTTCATCAATTCTGTGATTCACCTCATCCTTCATAAACCCATTTCCTGACACATCCACTCCTAAATATCTGAATACATTCACCTCCTCCATACTCTCTCCCTCCAATCTGATATCCAGTCTTTTTGTTATCCTCACCACCTTACTCTTTCCTATATTCACTTTGAATTTTCTTCTTTTACATACCCTACCAAATTCATCCAGACAAAACATACAAGCATTATGCATCACATATGCATATTTAACCCTTTGACTGTTTACGCCGTATAAATACGTCTTACACGCCACTGTTTCTGACGTATATACAGTGGACCCCCGGTTAACGATATTTTTTCACTCCAGAAGTATGTTCAGGTGCCAGACCGGACGAACTGTATCCCATTAAGAGAATATTGTAGTAGATTAGTGCCCCATTCAGAACTAAACATCTCACGTACAAATGCATACAAAAAACAACTTGACATTAATTGGTCACTTGGAGGTAAACGATTTGGGGAGGTGCACTGTATACTCATAAATTCTAGTGTATTCAAATCAGCAGGAGAATACGGTGCACATGTGAAGAATGGAGTCTGTGTGGTCAGTGTGCACCACATAAAAAAATCTGCAGCATCACATGCATAATGAGAAAAAAACTCTGACCGTTTTTGGATAAACTGCCGAATTGAGGGCATTCATATGTATTATCGTTGTATTCTCATTTTATGTCTTAGGGATAAAATGGAAAACATGTTACAGACAAGAGTATTTTCATTACTTCACGTGAAAACGACCTTGAAATCTTCAAGTACGGAAATGTTCGATTTTTACCAATGTTCGGAGTAAGCATTCACACAAGTCCATACACGTCAACTGGGGGTCATATTTTTCACTAGTGCAATGATATTATTTATACATTTTTAAAATAATGTAGTAGTCTGCATACCAGTAAATTTTGTATTTTTTTGTGTGAATAAAAAATCAAAATAGAAAGCAATAGTAATATAAGAGGGGCCTAGAGATGTGACTAATGAACAGAGGATGTTATTTTAGTGCCAAGAATGTCTACCTTGTTTATTCTGGACCCTATTTTGAAATTGGCATCTTTTTTGATTTGCGTGAAATTGGCCAAATTGCCAATTTCTGACCACTTTATTGGGTAGTTCAAATCGGTAAATAGATGGTTTCTTGTACTCAACTGATAGATAAAATGGAGTTCTAAAGAAATAGCTATGAGTTTGGTCAACTGGAAAAACAGAATTGGCTAGAAACAGGGCTCAAAGTCGGCGAAATCGACGATACGTATATGTCGCCGAGACCGCTAACTTCGCGGGAGTGTAATTCCGTGAGTTTTCGACCAAATTTCGAACTTTTGGTTTCATTACCATCGAGAAAAGATTCTCTATCATTTCATAAGAAAAAAATAGTAGTTTTTTTTTCTTCAAAAATTTTGCGGCATAGAATGACAGTTTCAGAAAGGGGCCTGCGACAGTCAAAGGGTTAAAGTTTCCATCTTCTGTACCCTTGGAGCTGATTATTATATTCTGCTTGATACCTCTAGCATCACTGATATTCCTCTTGGGTGCCATGTTGAATGTCCAGAATAGAGATGATGTGAGAAAAAAGATACAAAATACTTTGATGACACTGTGAAAGGAACAAGACAAACCCAACTTGTGTTGAAGGGAAGGAAATCAACTATGCAAACTTAAGTGATTTTTACATATAACTTGAGTATTCTGTGCCTAAAAAATTTTTTCAAATGGTAATCAAGAAAAGAATTCAGTTAATTAGTTGTATTTACACAGAAGCCATACTACAAGTTTGAGTTCATATTATCTCATTTTTTAATCTATTTCAGTGCTAACTCTGTAGCTGACATCTTGATCAAACTCTAAAAATCTTACCTTAAATTTGGAAACTACATGAACCTCCTGTACTTCACCTCTTGTTTGTGCTCTAATAATCTTGCCTGTAAATTCTAACTCATGTTACATTCAGTTTTAAGCCTAGAGGTCTCCCTCACTAGTGTAGAGTTTAATTCAGAATAGGCTCATTGGATTTGCCACACTCAAATTGCTTTCTTTTATATGAATATAAACCCACAGACTGCTTTTTGAAGAGGTATCCCTCAAATGGTACCTCACCACCACAATGATGCACACTGAACACCAACCATCCGTGGTACCTCACTACCACAATGATGCACACTGAACACCAGCTGTCCGATGGTACCTCACCACCACAATGATGCACACTGAACACTAACCATCCGATAGTACCTCACCACCACAGTGATGCACAGTGAGGAACAACTAGTTTGGGGGGAACCAAGTCCCAAAATTTGGGCAGGAAAAGGCTAGGGAAACCCTACCAGACCTTTTCCCTGATGGTTCCACCATGAGAAGTATGGCTCATGATCATGCTACCAATAATCTTCATGATATTTGTCATGAGGATGGTAAGGGCTTAAGTCTGGAAACTCTGTTCTCTTGTTGAACTACGTCAACGAAAAAAGGGGGATGTTCCAGCAGAGTTTGAGCATGATTGGGCAGGATCAGAAAGTGAGTGAGAGAGGCTGCAATACTGGGTGCAATTTTTTTCTCACAGGGAATGATGTCACTCTTAAGCTGATCGGGGCCTCAGCTTGGTGAGGAAAAGATTTTACAATTAAATAAGTTTTTTTCAGGGAAAAAACTTTTAAAAAGAATCACCTCTGTTTGCAGTATCAAGGGAAAGGAGAAAAAGGGTTTTGTCCCAGAGGGTGAGTCCAGGCATTTTTCTGGCCTTGCTGTGAAGACTGATGAGAGTATTTTAAAGACCATCATATCTGTCAAATTTTAGGGACACCTAGTAAAAAGTATTAAACCTGTTTCCTTCAGCTTATTTCAGCACCAAGTGAACCCTTCAGCAAGCGGGAGGGGAGTTTGGTCCTTTTAAAGGACCAAAAGGGGGAAAATGTTATTTATCACAATTTTTGCTCCCTACCAAGAAAACCGGAACAGTCCCTCTACATAAGTAGTCTTAAACCCTTGAGAATTCTTTTTTCAGGGGGTTTTTTTCCCTCAAGAGATGCAACACACTAAGGGCCCTTTAAATTTTACCAGATTTAAAAAACTCTGTTTTAAAGGGATTAAATAAGTTAAAACTTTCAACTCCCTAAATCCTCAATTCGGGGAAAAATGGGAAAAATTTCCCATCAAACCTTTTAAAAAAAATCCCCACATCCCTGGGGTATAACAATACTAACAACTGGGATAGAGGATCCCTCTTTTTGTATTTGCTGAGTGGGAAAATTTGGAACTCTGAGCTGTTGGCTTGGGGGGGGGGGATGTGTTGTCCCCTCTAGGAGCTTTTTCTCAGTTTCAGACACTGTTTGGCTCGTTGAAGGGGAAAGGTACCATAACGTCCCCACAAGAGACCGGGGGATGTTTGGGGGCCCGAAATGTGGACCGTGTGCTCTGGAAGCTGGGAGAAAAGGGGGGGGAATTTGGGACCCATTTGTGAAAATCTTTTTGGAAATTTTCTGTGCCCAAACATGGGTGGGGAAGTTCTCGGGTTAAAAAAAAATCCACACATCGAGCGGGAAAAAATGAGTGTAAAGTAACGAAACTTTAAAAGGGGTTTAAGTTTTCAAACCAGAGAGACGAATATTTTTAATGGAAATGTAAAGGGGTGCAAAACAAGAGTTGTAGTTTTTCCTGTTTTTGAGTCCTCAGGCAAAAGGAAACTGGCAGTGGCGGGAAAGGGGAAAAGTTACGATAAGAGGACAATGGAAAGGTAGAAACAAGAAGAAGAAATAGACGCTTGGAAACTTTTGGGGAAAACATCTAATACTTTCCATGCTACCCATAAATGGGTCGATAGGGAAAACGTCACGATGAACGCTTTAAAGGGAAGGGAAAGAAATTTTTGTTGGGGTAGCCAGTTGGGTATATGGATAGGGCTTCTGCTTAAAGGACAGGGGTGGAGACAGGAGTTTGCTTTCCTGGGGCTGGATGGAGGGAAATTTTTAGCCCTCGGGGTGACCTGAGAGGGAATGGGGGCAAAAATTTATCGTCCGTGCTGGAGGCACGTGTTGGGGAGTAGGGGGTGAAACCTGTTACAGGTATAGGTCAGCAATAGAAATAATTTGAAGTAAAGGGGGGGAAACCCGTCATTGTGGGGTTTTGCCAAGGAGGGGAGTTGGAAATGAATGGTTGTCCCCGGGCAAATTTGGGTCAATTTTGGCGGGCCCAAAAAGTGGAAAATGCGGTACATTCATTGACAAATGGGACCCTTTTTATGGCAAAATGACTGTATGCCAGAGTGGGGTTTACTTATCTGGTCTGGAGCAGTAGCACGGCAACTGAGGGGGGAGCAGTTGGACTTTTTAATAGGAAAATAGTTTTGGGATGGTTTTGGCAGGAAAAAGTGAAGTCCCATTTATAATATTTCAAGTTCGGGGGAAAGTAATAAGCAGAAAGAGGTAGTATTAAAAGCCAGTGACTTTGGGGGATAAGGGCATAAAAGGTTTTTGTAAAAAACGAAATGAGCAGGAATGGAAAGAAAGGAGTGTCTTTCAATGTTTATTAGTAATTGCCATATGCTAGAAAAAGATGGACGAGTTTTAGATTGTTTCTATGCAGGGAACATTTGCCTTAAAATGAGACGTGGTTTTAATTCAAAAAGTTGGGGCATGCCCCCGGAACTTTAATTTAGGGTTTTAAATTTTTCGGTAATAGAAATTCGGGGGGGGTGGGGTGGCATTGTATGTCCGGATTCCCTTGAATGCTGATAAAAACGGGATTAATAGTTCAGGATTGTTTTTTGAGCGTTTGTGACAGAACCTACAAGGGGAAAAAAACCCGCTTTCTTAGTTATGGCAAAAAAAATGAAAACCTTTTTAAAAATTTAGAAAAATTTAGAGGAATGGGGGCTGCGACCACAAATCAATTACATTTAGCTTTAAAGGAAGTACATAGTAGCGAAACTCGTAAAGTCCCAGATTTTCGTTTCAGATTACGATGGGCTTAGAGAACCTTATATCAGTTTATGGGGGTAAAAGAAGAGGGCTATCGTATACAGTTTTTTGAACCTATACATGCTCTCAAAAAAACGTTTATCCATATAAGAAAAAAGATTTAAAAAGAAATGACCCAAAAAGGATGAATATAGGCTCAAATTTACTAGGGCATAAGAAAGGAATTATGGTGTACAAAAAGGGGAGGGGCATCTTTTGACGTTATTGACATTAAGGGGACATTAAAAAAAGGGGGTAAGAAAAACAAAACATGAAATTAAAGTTGCTAAGGGTTCTAAAACTAAAACCCCAAAAGGTTTTTTCCCGGTTTATAAACAAAGTTGAGATAAGATAGGTCCCCAAAAATTACTATGGGCCCTTTTGACAAAAAGAAAAAAATGTGCTCGATTTTAATAATTATTTTTTTCCCGTTTTTACAAGGGAAAACACTAACAATATTCAGTAATTTAAATTTTTTTAGTGGGGTAGAAAAAGATAAATTATGTAAATCACATCATATGAAATGGTTGGAAAATGACAGACGAAGCAAAATAAGTCCCGGGTCCCGATGAGTTTTTCAAGGGGGTTTTTAAGGGAAAGCAAAATGGAACTCTGTGAACCATTAACTAATATTTTTAATTTACTCTTCAAACGGTGTAGTGTCTGAATGTAAAATGGCTAAAGTAATTTCCCATTTTAAAAAAGGGGACAATCGTTACCCCTCAAAATTTCCGCCCTAAGCCTGACCCCAATTGTAGGCAATTATAGGTCAATTATAGTGAGATTATAAAAAGCCCCCCCTCGATAAGCCAAGCGATTATATACTCAAAGGATTCACAAAAGGGGGGTCTTTTTAACTAATTTATTAAAATTTGCAGAAAGCTTTTGACTTTACCCAAATAAAGAATTTGATATTTTTTACTTAGATTTTTGTAAGGCTTTTGATAGAGTTCCGCACCATAGACTGTTAAAGAAAGTGGCAGCTCATGGCATTGGGGGAAAAGTGCTCTCGTGGATCGAGTCATGGCTCACTGACAGGAAGCAGAGAGTGTCCATAAATGGGGTTAAATCCGAGTGGGGATCTGTAACAAGTGGCGTTCCACAGGGATCAGTCTTGGGCCCGTTGTTGTTTATAATATATATCAATGATCTTGATGAGGGAATTACTAGTGATATGAGCAAATTCGCCAATGACACAAAGATAGGTAGGATAATTGATTCAAACGTAGATGTTATGGAACTTCAGGAGGATTTAAACAAACTCTATTCTTGGTCAGAAAAGTGGCAGATGCAGTTCAATGTAGATAAATGCAAGGTTCTGAAGCTTGGGAGTGCCCATAACCCTAGTACTTATAAGTTAAATGATGTAGAACTTAGCCATACAGATTGCAAAAAGGACTTGGGGGTTATGGTGAGCAGCAACCTTAAACCAAGACAGCAATGCCTAAGCGCACATAATAAGGCAAATAGATTACTGGGATTTATATCAAGAAGTGTAAGCAACAGAAGTCCAGAGGTCATACTGCAGCTTTATACATCATTAGTAAGGCCTCACCTAGATTATGCAGCTCAGTTCTGATCTCCATATTACAGAATGGACATAAATTCGTTAGAAAACATTCAGCGTAGGATGACTAAATTAATACATAGCATTAGAAATCTTCCTTATGAAGAAAGATTGAAGACTCTTAAGTTACATTCACTTGTTAGACGAAGAATGAGGGGAGACCTGATTGAAGTGTATAAGTGGAAGATAGGTATTAATAAAGGGGATATTAATAAGGTCTTGAGGATGTCTCTCCAAGAGAGAACCCGCAGTAATGGATTTAAATTAGATAAGTTTAGATTTAGAAAGGACATAGGAAAGTATTGGTTTGGAAATAGGGTAGTTGATGAGTGGAACAGTCTACCTAGTTGGGTTATTGAGGCTGGGACTTTGGGTAGTTTCAAATTTAGGTTGGATAAGTACATGAGTGGGAGGGGTTGGATTTGTGTGGGACTTTCACATCAGAGCTTATTTCTTGGGTAGCATTGAAAATTGGGTTGAGCAAATGTTTTGTTAGTGGGATGAATTGTAAAGGACCTGCCTAGTATGGGCCAACAGGCCTCCTGCAGTGTTCCTCCTTTCTTATGTTCTTATGTTGCAAGCCCATTTCTGAAACTGCCATTCTATGTCAAAAAATATTCGAAAAATAAAAAATTTTTTTTTCTTACCAAAATGTTAGGATTATTTTGCTGAGTGTTTTAAGCCTAATTGTTTTTTTTTTTTTTTTTTGCGATCAGTACTTACCGAGATATAGAGGCGTAAAGTTGGCAGAAAATGAGCAGCATATGGCAACAAACGTAATGTGCTCACCCAGTACACAAAGCACTCACATGTG
>NC_069416.1:66580630-66596696 GCF_026875155.1 Cherax quadricarinatus | reverse complement strand
GAAAATTTAAAAATCGAAATGAAACACATGTGAAAAGGGCCCTGTTCGGGAAGAAAATCCAACGGACCTACAGTACTCAGGGGGAAAAGGCACTCCCAGGACACAGTGTCTCATCAGTCATTGCTGCATCTTCAATAAAGGTAAGTGTCATTTATTCTTCATTTAGTAGAGTAGTACATGCACAATATATACTGTGCATGTACTACTGTACTATTGTGCATGTATCCTTCTCTTTGTGTGTAGGAAAATGTATATTTCATGTGGTAAATTTTTTTTTCATACTTTTGGGTGTCTTGCACGGATTAATTTGATTTCCATTATTTCTTATGGGGAAAATTCATTCGCATAACGATAATTTCGCATAACAACGAGCTCTCATGAACGGATTAATATCGTTATGCGGGGGTCCACTGTATATAAACGTCAAAACAGTGGCGCGTAAGACGTATTTTACGGCGTAAACAGTCAAAGGGTTAATACTCAGTGTAATCGTTGGTTTTAACAAAATAGTTAAGCAGTAAGGTCCATTATTCCAGAAGTTAGATACTTCAATGGGACACATTGTATGGCTTAAGGGAGATTAGAATATACAAAAACATGCATACCATACAGTTCTTTACTTTAGTTGACTATTGTTGGGGCAAGCAGCTTTCATGCAATCAGGTGAAGACTGCTTCAGCCATTTTGTTTTCTTTTGATCATTGTTGGTTTTCAGGAAGGCTTTGTTTTCCAGTTCACAGGTCAATCAATGATCTATGATGATCTCTACCCCTATAATGTTCCTGGGAAGAAAAAAAAAGGTTAAGAGACCGCACACACAAGAAGCGGTTGGCCACAAGTCTAAACTCCCTTCATACCAGTTATGACCAAAATGGTCTTTGGAAAACACAAGAACCTCTGGTCCAACTGGTACTAACCCTAGGAAATCCAGGTACAGAACCTCTGAAGAAGCCTTTTAGGTTCTATATAGTGTGGGTGTCATAAGAGTCCTTGTTGAACTCTTCAATGACCGAAGGACAGACGCTCCATCTTGCCCCTTAACATAAACGTCTGCTGCTAACACAGAAAAGAAAGGGATGAGCATGGACTTTTCACTAGATTTACGAGGCTCTGTCCAAAATTCCTTGTAAAATAAACTGTCTAGCTTTGGATAAAATTTCTCCAAAGTAAGGTCAACAGAGGAGAACATGCTTCTGCTCCTGCAATGGGCTCAGAACTGCATCTATAATTTAAAGCATTGATGCCAAAAAACAGCATCTTTCATGAGAATCATTATCCCCCAGACAGCTACATACACTTAAATAACCAGTGTAATCCTTGATTTTAACCAAATCGTTAAGCATCTGTTGCAGCCTGGTCCCTAAGCATCTTTCTGCAATATGGCTGCAGGTGTTTCTGTTTATTGCAACTTGTACAGTAATAAGGTTAAAAAGCCCCCAGCCCACAATGGGTGGGGCCCTTGACCCTGGGGAACTGGGCTCGTCCTACTTGTTCCCTGTAGTCTTGGACGTGTGATGGCTGACTTAAAACTTTTCTGGGCATGTACTGGAGAATTAGGCTTATTAAAACTATGGTGGTTATTAGGCTGGAAAATGTGGCTTAAACTTCAGAAATTTCTTAACCCTACTTAGTAGGTTAGGAGTGGTAAGTACAGTGGACCCCGGCATAGCGACTTTAATCCATGCAAGAGGGCTCTTTGTTATGCGAAATGGTCGGTATGTGAATGAATTTTCCCCATAAGAAATAATGGAAATCAAATTAATCCGTGCAAGACACCCAAAAGTATGAAAAAAAAAAATTTACCACATGAAATGTTAATTTTAATACAAACTGAAAAAGGCATGCACAATTACATGACACTTACTTTTATTGAAGATTTGGTGATGATTGATGGGATGGGAGGAGGGGAGAGAGAGTGTTAGTGTTTAGAAGGGGAATCCCCTTCCATTAAGACTTGAGGTGTCGAGTCCTTTTCTGGGGTTACTTCCCTTCTTCTTTTATGCCACTAGGACCAGCTTCAGAGTCACTGGACTTCTTTCGCACAACATATCTGTCCATAGTGGCCTGTACCTCTCGTTCCTTTATGACTTCCCTAAATGTGTTTACAACATTGTCAGTGTACAGGTTGCCAACATGGCTTGCAATAGCTGTTGTGAGGGTGATTTTTCATCCATGAAGTTTACACTTCAAGCACTTTGCACAGATTTCCTTAATTTTGTAGTAGGCAACTTCTTCAATTTCTCTCTCCCCTCCTCTGAACCAGTTTCCTCAGGTCTGGCCTCTTGCTGTTGAAGTTGATCTATCAGCTCATCAGTGGTTAGTTCTTCATTGTCCTCCTCCACAACTCTTCCACATCCTCCCCACTAACCTCCAACCCCAAGGACTTTCCCAATGCCACAATGGATTCCTCAACTGGCATAATCCTCTCAGGGTTAGCCTCAAACCCTTCAAAATCCCTTTTGTCTACACATTCTGGCCACAGTTTCTTCCAAGCAGAGTTCAAGGTCTTCTTAGTCCACTCCCTCCAAGCCTTACCTATAAGGTTTACACAATTGAGGATATTAAAGTGCTCTCTCCAAAACTCTCTTAGAGTCAGTTGAGTTTCTGAGGTCACTACAAAGCACCTTTCAAACAGAGCTTTTGTGTACAGTTTTTTGAAGTTTGCAATAACCTGCTGGTCCATGGGCTGCAGGAGAGGAGTGGTATTAGGAGGCAAAAACTTCACCTTAATGAATTTCATGTCCCCATAAAGTCGCTCTGCCACGTCTGTAGGATGACCAGGGGCATTGTCTAACACCAAGAGGCACTTAAGTTCTAATTTTTTTTCAGTTAGGTAATCTTTCACATTGGGGGCAAATGCATGGTGTAACCAGTCATAGAAAAAGTCCCTAGTGACCCATGCCTTACTGTTTGCCCTCCAAAGCACACACAAATTCTCCTTGAGGACATTCTTTTGCCTGAATGGTCTTGGAGTTTCAGAGTGATACACTAATAAAGGCTTCACTTTGCAATCACCAGTAGCATTGGAACACATCAACAAAGTAAGACTGTCTTTCATAGGCTTATGTCCTGGGAGTGCCTTTTCCTCCTCAGTAATGTAGGTCCTGCTTGGCATTTTCTTCCAAAACAGGCCTGTTTCATCACAATTAAACACTTGTTCAGGTTTCAGTCCTTCACTGTCTATGTACTCCTTGAATTCCTGCACATATTTTTCAGCTGCTTTGTGGTCCGAACTGGCAGCCTCACCATGCCTTATCACACTATGTATGCCACTACGCTTCTTAAATCTCTCAAACCAACCTTTGCTGGCCTTAAATTCACTCACATCATCACTAGTTGCAGGCCTTTTTTTAATTAAATCCTCATGCAACTTCCTAGCCTTTTCGCTTATGATCGCTTGAGAAACGCTATCTCCTGCTAGCTGTTTTTCATTTTCCACACCAATAAGAGTCTCTCAACATCTTCCATCACTTGCGATCTCTGTTTCGAAAACACAGTTAAACTTTGGCAAGAACAGCTTCCTTGATTGCCTTTCTGTTGCCCACAATAGTAGCGATGGTTGATTTGGGTTTCTTGTACAACCTGGCCAGTCGGCGACACGCACTCCACTTTCATACTCATCAATGATCTCTTTTCTTCATCTCTATTGTAATTCTCACCCTTATTGCTGTAGGGTTGGCACTAGAAGCTTTCTTGGGGCCCATGGTCACTTATTTGGCAGATAAAATCACCAAAAACACTGTAATAATATGAAATGTTCCGATTGTATGCTTGGATGTTACCGCGGAGGCAGGCTGGTAAACAATGCCACCAGCGGCACATGTGAGGCTGGCTAAGGGCGCACATTGGACGCATCTCGGACGAAGAGCGGTGAGCGGGTTTTTGAGTGGTATGCGAGGCAAAATTTTTGCGATAAAAGCGAGCGGTATGCGGATTGTACGTTATGTGATGGCGACGGTATGCGGGGGTCCACTGTACTACCAAGTTTTTGGTTAGCTAAAAATCTATCACCCAGCTGTAAAGCATAATTAAAATCATCAAGATCCTTCTCCTCATGATATACCTTAAGGTTAGGAGGAACATTTCTCAAAAGATCCTCTAGCCAAATTAGGGAAAGTACACCCTCATAATTGTCTACCACACCTTTTGAGCGACACCACCTGTTTAGAAGGGACATCTTCTCCTGACTGTATTCCACTAAAGACTGACCTGCCTGAAACTTTAGTCCTCTGAACTTCTGCTGGTACCTTTCTGGCAACATCTGATAAACAAGTTAAAGTACCTCTTTCAGTTTATTATAATCACAAAAGTCCCATTCCTCTAGAGAACTAACTGCTTGTAACCATTTACTAATGAAGTGAGTTCATACTAATGTTGCCCATTCCTAGTCTGTCCTATCTTAGGATTTGGCCATCCTTTGGAACAACAGTAAAAACTTATCTTGGTCTTTCTCTAGGAATCTGGGCACAAATTTTATGGCTTTGTCCAAATGAAATGCCTCACCCATATTTATTGTGGCTTGTTGAGAAGCAAACTGCCTCTCCTTGTCTCTTTCTTGAGCCCTAAACATTTCTAACTGTTTCTGTTCCTGGAACTTTGTACGTTCAATCCCTAACTGCTCTTTTCTTCCCCGTTTTAAAAAAACTTTTTTCAACCCTTATAAATTTGCTTCTTTATTCATGTTTTTAGCTTTGGGGATGTAATTAAATTACAAACCATGGGATGTGTTTTATTACTAGCAGGGGGATGTGATTCTTTTACAAACAGGGGGATGTGTTTTCATTACTAGCAGTGGGATGTGATTCATTACAAGCATGGGGTGTGATTAAATTACTAGCAGGGGGATTTTATTCTTTACTAGCAGTGGGATGGGATTCATTACTAGCAGGGGGATGTAAACATTACAAGCATGGGAGTGATTCATTATACAGTGGGATGTGTTTCCCATTACTGGGATGGGATGTGATTCATTACTACATGGGATGTATTCTTACTAGCAGTGGGATGAAATTTTCCTTTACGGCAGGGGAAAATTTGATTCAGGGTCTTCTACAAGATCCCTGTCAGTACTACTCTCTCCAAAGATAACAGACTTTTTGGATTCACTAGCACTTGCTATTTTACACCAGAATTACAAATATAAAATAATAAACCACACAGCATAGCACATACACTAAATAAATATTTCATTCACAAGGAATAACAAAAAAAGGCACAATACCGTGACTGGAACGATACACAAATAACCTGCACATAGAAGAGAGGAGCTTACGAAGACGTTTTGGTCCAAAACATCATCGTAAGCTCCTCTCTTCTATGTGCGGGTTATTTGTGTATTCACAAGGAATTATTATCACATAAATCCCTAAAAATAAACAGGATTGGACACAAAAACTTTGCAGAAAAACGGGAGTATTTACATGTGCAAAGGTAAATTATTCCCAGAAAATTACTGTTATTAATAACACCGGGTTGTGGTTCATACATCAGCTTGTGTGTAGCCAGCAGGAACAGCCTGGATGATCAGACCCTGATCCACCATGAGGCCTGGTCTCCGACTGAGCCACAGGGGCATTGACCCCGAAAACCCTCTCCAAGTAAACCCTAAAAAGTCAGCAATATTGCACACAACACAGGCAGAAAACTTGCTTTATTGCACCAGGAAAGGTAAATTATTCCCAGAAAATTACTGTTATTAATAACACCCAAAAAAATCAGAAACATTGCATCCATTGCAGCTATCCATACTATTACCTGGAGAACCTGGAGACCTGGAGAAAGAGTTCCGGGGGTCAACACCCCCATGGCCCAGTCTGTGACCAGGTCTCATTGTGAATCAGGGCCTGATCAACCAGGCTGTTACTGCTGGCTGCATGCAATCCAACATACGAATCACAGCCCGGCTGGTCAGGTATCGACTTTAGGTGCTTGTCCATTGCCTGCTTGAAGACAGCCAGGGATCTATTGATAATCCCCCTTATGTATGCTGGGAGGCAGTTGAACAGTCTTGGGCCTCTGACACTTATTATGTTGTATATTAACATGCTAGTGACACCCCTGCTTTTCATTGGGGGAATGTTGCATCGTGTGCGAGTCTTTTGCTTTCATAGGGAGTTATTTTCGTGTGCAAGTTTGGTACTAGTCCCTCTAGGATTTTCCAGGTGTATATAATCATGTATCTCCCCCACCTGCATTCCAGGGAGTACAGGTGTTTTATCTGAGTTATGCGTGCCATGAAGGTTCTCTGTACATTTTCTAGGTCAGCAATTTCACCTGCCTTAAGAGGTGCTGTTAGTGTGCAGCAATATTCCAGCCTAGATAAAACAAGTAACCTGAAGAGTGTCATCATGGGCTTGGCAGCCCTAGTTTTGAAGGTTCTCATTCACCATCCTGTCATTTTTCTAGCAGATGCGATTAATACAATGTTATGGTCCTTGAAGGTGAGATCCTCTGGCATGATCACTCCCACTTCATTCTGCCTATAACTGGTTTCCCTAAAACTCACAATATCACTACACTCATATTTCATTGCTTTCCCACAAAAACCCATGCTACTAACTATTTTTTAATATAAAGCCCTAACAGCATTGGTCACTGACCCCCCCCCCCCTGACCTAGACAAGTGAACCCCATCCCTGGCATACATATTATTTCTGCCTTGTATGGCACTTTCCCATATTATTATTATTTTGACTAATGCTTGATAATACAAGAAATCACTGTGGATATTATGCATATTGTGATATTACATGTTTACTGTAACCTTATTGCACATTACTATTAACCCTTTCAGGGTCCAAGGCCCAAATCTGGAGTCACGCACCAGTGTCCAAGAATTTTCAAAAAAAAAATTTGTTATTTTTTCTTATGAAATCGTAGAGAATCTTTTTGTGAAGGTAATAAAACAAAAAGTACGAAATTTGGTGGAAAATTGACGAAATTATGCTCTCGCGAATTTTGATGTCTCAGCGATATTTACGAATCGGCGATTTTGCCGACTTTGACTCCCATTTTAGGCCAATTACATTATTCCAATCAACCAAATTCTTAGCTATTTCACTAGTATTACTTCTATTCTATCGATTGAGCACAAGAAATCGCCAAGTCAACTGTTTCAACTACAAAATAAAGTAATCGGAAATTGTTAATTTGGCCAATTTAACACAAAGTTCAAAATATTCCAATTTCAAAATAGGGCCCAGAATGAACAATGTAGGCATTCCTGGCACTAACATTTCCTCTGTTCATTAGTTATGTTTTGAGGCTTTACAAATAAATTCCATTTTGATTTTTTATTCACATAATGAGTTTTTATTCACACCAAAAAATAGAAGATTTACTGTTATGCAATATTGTAATAATTGTATAAATATCATCACCATATTTGTGAATGTATATTAGACCCACCAGCTGATGTGTATTAGATGTGTGAGGTCGTTTGTTTACTCTTGAATATCGGCAAAAATTTAACATTTCTGCTACTTTGAGCTCAGTTTCAAGCCATTTCCAGTGCTAAAACCAATCAAAATCATCTCTATTTCTGTAATATGTCGTCCATTCTATCAAATGAGACCAAGAAATCGCAAATACAACTATAAAAAACATACGAAAAAACACTGCAAAGTTGCTGTTTTAATCGAAAAATCATGTTTCATTTTTTTTCTCTCATTATACACCGTGTGCTGCAGGATCTGTTTTATGTGGTGCACACATACCACATAGATGTATTCTCTCATATCTAGGCCCAAATGTACCACTCACAGTTTATCAGAGTGAGCTGAGCTCATGGCGTAGATCTACGGTTTGGACCCTGAACGTAAAGCCGTAGATCTACGGGACGGACCCTGAAAGGGTTAACTGGTCTTTCACCTTATAAAAGACTTGTTGCTCTCAAAATTATAAGTTGTTATAAACAACTCGAGACCTTAATGCAGTAAGCCAGGCATAGATATACAATGTTATTATTATAATAAAGAATTATTGTATATATGACCTACAAGGTCACATATACAATAATTTAGGAATTACTACAGATAATGTTGTTAATTTCCCCTCACATAGGCCTCCAAGAGGCCTATGTGAGGTCAATATCTAATATGTACAATTTTGATAGTTGACGCAAGTGTAAATCAAGGTCTGTAATGGAAATAATTCACTTTTATGGGTTATCCTGGGTAATTTACAGTGTAAATGTGTACCTAAATAAACTTACACAAGTTGAGGAAACTGTCATAAAGCAGGTAACAAGCTTGAATAAAGTTGAACTACACAGACAGCATCTAATTGTAGCACCTCAACTATAAGTATGCAAGTATTTATGAAAGTATTTGATAAATGCTTACATTTTTCACTCTACTGCTTCTGGCATGCCGACAGGCATATAACGCAGAACTGGACTGCTCTATTTCCGCCTTTTGCATACTAAACAATAAATTTTAAGAAATCAATGTTACTAATTGAGATCCATGAAAAAATTGACTAACATAACAAATCATTTCTTTGCAAAGTCATAACATATTTGTGATGAATGTATGGTTAATGTTATTACACCATATAGTACTGGCAGGCCCCACTTCACAGCACTGTACTTTACGACATTTCACCAATGCAGCAGTTTTCATTACAGTGGAGCCTCGACTTACGAACTTAATGAGTTCCATGACCTCGTTCGTATCTGGATTATTCCATCGTATGCTGAGTCAATTTTCCTCATTTAAATTAATTGAAAAGCCATTATTCTGTTCCAGCAGAATTCCTGCTCTCAGAGGCAGGAAAAATACACTTGAATATAATGCTAATATCAAGTCTACAGCTTATTTATCTATCACACTTGATCTAATATAATAAACAATATAAATACCATAGGAACTTGGTATGTACTCTAGCATTATGTGACAAAGTGGAGGCAGCCATAACTGCTCCAGCATTGTTCTGGTATTCACTGCCATCTAGTGACGGCCTTTCGAAGGTGTCTATTATTATAATTATTATAGTACATTATTATTATATTATTATATGTATTATTATTGCATTACATTATAATTACATTATTATTATAATGGGGAAGTGCTTGTGTGGGTGAAGGGGCTGGAAGGTATTCAGGTTTAATTTAGGGAACTGGAACACACATCCAATTCCCTAGATCAAGAGCCCCTCACCACGTACGTACGTACTAATAATAATAATTATTATAACAATAATAGTAATACAATATAATAACACATTATAATAATTATAATAATCACAATAATACAGTGGACCCCCGCATAGCGACTTTAATCCGTGCAAGAGGGCTGATTGTTATGCGAAATGATCGTTATGTGAATGAATTTTCCCCATAAGAAATAATGGAAATCAAATTAATCCGTGCAAGACACCCAAAAGTATGAAAAAAAAATTTTTTACCACATGAAATATACATTTTCCTACACACAAAGAGAAGGATACATGCACAATAGTAGAGTAGTACATGCACAATATATATTGTGCATGTACTACTCTACTAAATGAAGAATAAATGACACTTACCTTTATTGAAGATGCAGCAATGACTGATGAGACACTGTGTCCTGGGAGTGCCTTTTCTTCCTGAGTACTGTAGGTCCTGTTTGGATTTTCTTCCAGAACAGGCCTTATCACACTGTGTATGCCACTACGATTCTTAAATCTCTCAAACCAACCTTTGCTGGCTTTAAATTCACCAATATGAGCACTAGTTCCAGGCATTCTTCCCTGTTCACCTGGGTGTTAGTCGACTGGTGTGGGTTGCATCCTGGGAGACAAGATTAACCCTTTGAGGGTTTGACGTCTTGTACATACGTCTTCGGCGTAGGGGTTTTTTACGTCTTGTATCATAAATTCTAGCGACCTCAACAATCTAGTGGGAGAAAGCTGGTAGGCCTTCATATGAAAGAATGCGTCTATGTGGTCAGTGTGCACAGTCTAAAAAAAATCCTGCAGCACACAGTGATAATGAGAAAAAAAAAACTTTTTCCATTTTTTTTAATAAATCAGCGACTTTGCAGTGTATTTTCGTATGGTTTTTAAATTGTTGTATTCTAGTTTTCTTGGTTTCTCATTTTATAGAATGGAAGACATATTATAAAATTTGAGATGATTTTGACTGGTTTTACAATGAAAGGTGCCTTTGAATTGAGCTCAAAGTAGCAGAAATGTTCGATTTTTACCAAACTTCAAAGTAAGCAAATCGTGCCAAGCGTGCAATACACGTCAACTGGTGAGTCTAATATTCTTTCACAAGTGCACCAATAATATTTATACCTTTTTTTTACACTAATGCAGTAGTCTGCATAACAGTAAATTATATTTTTTGTGAGAATAAAAATTCAAAGTGGAAAGCAAAAGAATATAAGAGGGGCCTTGAGAACGTGACTAATGACTAGAGGAAATGTCATTTTAGTCCCCAGGAATGTTTTTCTTGTTTATTCTGGACCCTATTCCAAAATTTGGGCCCATCTTTTGAAATTTGTGTGAAATTGGCAAAATTGCTAAATTCTGACCACTGTACGGGATAGTTGAATTTATAAATGGGTGGTTTCTTGCACCCATTCGATAGAAAAAATGGGGAGGGTTTTAGCGAAATGTTCATGTTTTTGTCGACTGTACAGTGAAATTGGCCGAAAATGGGGGTCAAAGTGGGCAAAAATCGCCGATCCGTAAACATCGCCGAGACCGCTAACTTTGCGAGAGCATAATTCCGTAAGTTTTCTATCAAATTTCAAACTTTGGTGTCGTTATGATGGGGAAAAGATTCTCTATCTTTTCATAAGAGAAAATAATTTTTTTTTTTTTTTTAAATTTGGCCGACCCTGAGAACGAGTTCGGAGAAGGGCCTGTCGCCCCTCAAAGGGTTAAGGACCCCAATGGAAATAAGTTAGACAGTCTTCGATGACACTGACTTTTTGGGTTATCCTGAGGGGGCAAATCCTCTGGGTTAATTTTTTTCTTGGTTTCTCAATAAGCCCACCAACAACGGTGCTACAGCAGCAGCAGCAACAGCTGACAGTGCTACAGCAGCAGCAGACGATGCTACAGCACAGCAGATGGTACTACAGCAGCAGCAGACGGTACTACAGCAGCAGCAGACGGTACTACAGCACAGCAGCAGCAGCTGATGGTGGTACAACAGCAGCAGCACTGACAGTGCTACACCCAGCAGCAGACAATGCTACAGCAGCAGCAGCAGACATGCTACAGCAGCAGCCAGACGGTACTACAGCAGCAGCAGCAGCTGACGGGGGTTTACAACAGCAGCAGCAGTGACAGTGCTACAGCAGCAGCAGACGATGCTACAGCACAGCAGATGGTACTACAGCAGCAGCAGCAGCTGACGGTGGTACAGCAGCAGCAGCAGCTGACGGTGCTACAGCAGCAGCAGCAGCTGACAGTGCAGCAGCAGCAGCAGCTGTACCACCAATAGTAGCGATGGTTGATTGGGGTTTATTATACAACCTGGCCAGCTCGGAGACACGCACTCCTTTTCATATTTATCAACGATCTTTTTCTTCATCTCTATAGTAATTCTCACCCTTATTGCTGTAGGGTTGGCACTAGAAGCTTTCTTGGGGCCCATGGTCACTTACTTTGCAGATAAAATCACCAAAAACACTGTAATAATACGAAATGTTCCGATTGTATGCTTGGATGTTACCGCGGAGGCCGGCTGGTAAACAATGCCACCGGCGGCACATGTGAGGCTGGCTAAGGGCGCACATTGGACGCGTCTCGGACGAAGAGTGGTGAGCGGGTTTTTGAGCGGTATGCGAGGCAAAATTTTTGCGATAAAAGTGAGCGGTATGCGGATTGAACGTTATGCGATGCGTACGGTATGCGGGGGTCCACTGTACAATATAATAGTAATAATAATAATAATAGTAATACAAATATAATAATTACTATAACAATAATAATATAATAATAATAGTAATACAATATAATTATTATTATAACAAATACAATAATACTATATAATAATAATAATAACAGCAAAGAGAAGTTTCAAAAGGCTGGCAGTAGTTGGAGCCACCATCAACAAAACATTGGTAACCACTACTTTTCACCTGTTGAGACTTAAGTAGTCTATAAGTATTAGGTTAAGTGTGTGCGAAATGTCTCGGTATGCTTCATGTTATGATACGTAAACACACATTGTAACCCTTGCAAAGAAATATTTATTTATTTATCTATTTATTTATTTACAGAACTTCCCTTGAGGGGGAAATTTCGTTCATATCCAGAAGGAAAAAAATCGACCGAACGATGGTTCATATCCTGAAAAGTTCGCAGGGTGGGGCGTTCGTAAGCCGAGGTTCCACAGTACAGTGGACCCCCGCATAGCGATATTAATCCGTGCAAGAGAGCTCATTGTTATGCGAAATTATCGTTATGCGAATGAATTTTCCCCATAAGAAATAATGGAAATCAAATTAATCCGTGCAAGACACCCAAAAGTATGAAAAAAAATTTTTACCACATGAAATATACATTTTCCTACACACAAAGAGAAGGATACATGCACAATAGTAGAGTAGTACATGCACAATATATATTGTGCATGTACTACTCTACTAAATGAAGAATAAATGACACTTACCTTTATTGAAGATGCAGCAATGACTGATGAGACACTGTGTCCTGGGAGTGCCTTTTCCTCCTGAGTACTGTAGGTCCTGTTTGGCATTTTTCTTCCAGAACAGGCCTTATCACACTGTGTATGCCACTACGATTCTTAAATCTCTCAAACCAACCTTTGCTGGTTTTTAAATTCACCAATATGAGCACTAGTTCCAGGCATTTTTCTCTGTTCACCTGGGTGTTAGTCGACTGGTGTGGGTTGCATCCTGGGAGACAAGATTAACCCTTTGAGGGTCGACAGGCCCTCTCCGAAACTCGCTCTCAGGGTCGGCCAAATTTCAAAAAAAAAAAAATTATTTTTTCTTATGAAAAAATAGAGTATTTTTTTTCTAAACATTATAGGCTTAAACAAAAAAATTTTAACGTCAATACTTACCGAGATATGGAGGTGTGAAATTTGCCAAAATTGAACAACATATGGTAACATCGCCGACTGCCGTCACCCGTGTATTTTTCTATTTACTTTTTATTGTACTATTTTCAATTTTTTTTCAATTTTTCTTTTTCTGAGTAACTTTTATGGCCTCTGAGGCCAACCATGATCAGTATTTTTAAGTTTATTTCTTTTTCAATACTACACAATAAGGGCGTAAACACTGTTGTCATTATTTTGTTTACAGAAAATATTTACACAAACAAACAATAGAAATGTTGTTTATTACTATTTTCTATATTTTATATACACATATACAGTCACAGGGAATGTTTCAGAAGTTCTGCAGCCTGTGGAAGTCTCTTTGAAACATGGTGTCATGCACAGTGCTGATTTTACATTCCTCACACATAAAACGAGTGTCTCTGCGTTGTTGTGGGCGTTTTTTTTGTATGTGAACAGACGTACACCTCTTCTGAGCCTTTTTCTTCAAAGCAGTAGCAGGCAGTTTTACCAGGAAGTGATCACCATGCTTCAGACGAGCAGGTAGTTGTTGATAATTTGGTGGGCGGTCAATTGCAGGTGCATTTCCTTGGTACTTGAATACTATTTGTCTGATGACAGACAAACAGAATTCGCCGTACTGTGGTTTGTTTCTGGTGCTCATCTTATACATATTATAAGCATTGAGCATGGAAATGTCCAGAAGATGGAAAAACAGTTTGATGTACCACTTATAACTCTTGCGAACACAATCAGTAAACCCAATCTGCATGTCACATTTGTCCACTGAACGCATGTTGAAGGTGTAATCAATCACAGCTGCAGGTTTTAGAATGGGTTCATTTCTCTCTTATGCTGCCTGCCACTGTCTGCCATTTCATTAGGGTGAATTGATTGACAACAGTGTGACATCTCGTTTGTCATGCCACCGAAATGCCATGATGTCATTGGCAGCAAAACGCCTGCACCTCACCTCTGCGAGTGCCAGCATCAAACCTGGGCATATGTTTTCGATTTGCACGCACTGTGCCACACACATCTGTCATGTTCACTCGCAAAAAATCACTGAGTGAGGGGCTTGTGTACCAGTTATCTGTATATAATATATGCCCCTTACCAAGGTATGGTTCTATCATTGTTCGAACCACATCACCTGAGATGCCCAATAACTTCCTGGTATTTTTCAATGTATAACTTCCAGTGTACACAATAATATCCAATACCAGACCACTGTAACAATCACAAAGCACAAACAAAATTTATACCAAAGCGTTTCCTCTTGCTTGGTATGTACTGCTTGAAAGAGAGTCTTCCTTTGAACAGAATCAAAGACTCGTCAATTACAAGCTTCCCGAAGGGATAAAAATGAGTACTGAATTTCTGTTTCAGATACACAAACACATTCCTAATCTTATATAACCCGTCAGTTCTGTCAGGCCTGGTTTTGTCTGAGAAGTGAAGCATACGTAACATTAGCACAAATCGATTCACTGGCATTATATCACTGAAACCTGGTGTTGCAATCAGGGGGTCTGTTGACCAGTATGATTTCACTTTGTGCTTATACACATGTGGCATAAGCATTATTGTGGCAAAGAAAAGATACATCTCAGCCACAGTTGCCTCCTTCCATTGGTGTAGACGTGATTTTGGTGAAGTATTGTGTTTGCCATGGTGTACTCGTAGTATGTGTTGCTTTCCATGACAATACTTTTCATCAGTGGTTCGTCAAAGAATAACTCGAAACATTCCAGTTCAGTGGCATTGTTCCCAAGTGCACAAGATGGCCGTATTCCACTTTGGCTGCCATCAAACTGGTGGGGATTTGGAACAAAATTGACAGCTTCCCGCCAATCCCAGGGTGGGTCTGCTGGTGGGTACTGGACAATGACAGGGGTGTGGTTGTGGAGTTGTGTTGTGGAGGTTGTGGTTGTGGAGGCTGGTGTGGTGGGGGAGTGGGGGATGGTGGCCTTTGTTCTAGATCAGCTGAGGCAGGCGGCGTGGGTGGCAGCGTGGCCCACTGCTGGTGCCTCACCGCCGGCACCACTACCACCACCACATTTTCCATCCCAATTGCAAAAAGTATCTTCGTCATTTTCACTGTCTGTTCCTGTTGTACAAAGACCTTCCCCCGGGTGGAACATGTGGGGGCTGGCTCAGGCCGCACATTAGACGCGCCCCGGGATGAATAGCTTGAGGGGGTTTTTTAGCATTGCGGGGCAAAATTTTAGCGAAAAATGAAATGGGACGGTTTAAAACGTTATGGATGCCAACGGTAGGGGGGGGGTCCACTGTTCAAATTCTTTATTTATTAAAACTTCCACAAAAAATTTTTTTTTAAAGGGTAAGTTTGTGTGTACTGTACAACCTTCCTCATTAGGAGGGGAGTTCCTTTCCCTAAAAAGGGTCCCCACAAAAACCGGAAATATTTTCGGTTCCTTTCGTTATTCGGCACTCTTTTGGCTACAAATTTCAAATTTCCGGGGTCGCCACCCCAACCTGCTGGTACTGTTTGGGGGCGCTATTTGCTGCATAAGTCATTCCAAATTTTTTTTTTCTCCATTTATTTTTTAAAACCTGCTTCTTTTAGCCCTAGCCTTTTTTTCCAATGAATAAAAAAAATGCCTCATTATTAAAGCCAACACGTACATTTCCTTTAAAGATAAGGTGGCTTTGAAGCCACTGTCGGTTGCCATGAGCTCAGTCTCATGAAGCGGAAAATGCTTTTATTACGTAATACAACACACAGTTTATTTGCCTATCAAAAATTGATTAATATGACATAGAAATTATATAAATAACATAATACATGTTAAATGCTACAGAATGAATCTTCTTTTTCTCTGTTGGGGTTTTCGGGGCCACTGACAGCATACCCGTATCGAGCCCAGCCCCCAGTGCAGGAGGGGGAATATCACCAAAGGGGAAGAAGCTTGACAATATATATGTCTTGATACTCCTGAACCCACCGGGAAAGGGACAGGAACAACCAATACCCTGATGGTCCAGGCAAAACCCCCCCGTTGAGGAGGACAG
>NC_069416.1:66541920-66580130 GCF_026875155.1 Cherax quadricarinatus | reverse complement strand
TTAAAATTTTTTAACGGTTTTTTTGGGCAGCCGTTGTGTGTAGGTGTCTGGCCCTGCTGGGGTTAGTTAGGTGCTCCACCTATCTAATTAGAACTTTTATTCCCGGTTTCTTTTAAACTTAATTTTGTTCTTTTTCTTTCCTGGTTCAGTTTTGTGCAAAAAATTTTTGCGGTGTGATCGACAAGTTTGGCGGGAGATACACTCACACCTTACTCACCCTTATAAACCCAAAAAAACAAACATCCCCTTTGGGGGCAAAAAAAAATTTTTCCGGGCCCAAAAACACAACAATGGGAGAAAATTTTCCTACAATACGGAAATTTGCTGCAGAATGCGTCGGGCAGCCACAAAATGTTCTTGGGGGAAGAAATGTCTGAAAGGCAAGTTTAAAGGCCTTTTCAAGTAGTGGCCAGAATTATTTCAATATGACCCCCAAGGAAGGCTTCTTGACGCTGGTGGGGGGCCCTTTTGATCTAGGGTTTTGGATCTGTGCTCCATTTGGGATCTGTGCCCATTTGGTCTTTTCCCATTTTTCCCGAATTAACCTAAACCCTTTCCTCCCCCCATAGGCGCTGTATAATCTTAGGGTTTTAGTGCTTCCCCCTTGTTTATAATAAAATTCGATATAAATAAAAATAATTTTTTTTATTTCTATAAAACATTTACAGCCCACAGCTACATCAGTGACATGATGACCACCGACATCAGTGACATAACAACCACAGCTGACTCATGACATGATACAGACCACAGCTGACATTAGTGACTGTACAGCCCAAACAGCTACATCATTTTTACCTGGAAGTTTCGGGGTCAACGCCCCGGGGCCCCGGTCTGTGACCGGGCCCCCCTGGGGATCAGCGCCTGACAACCAGGCTGTTGCTGCGGGCTGCACGCAAACCAACGTACAGCCACACCCCCGCTGATCAGGAACTGATTTTAGGTCTTGTCCTTGCCAGCTTGAAGACGCCGGGGGTCTTTTGGAAACCCCCTTTTTTTGGGTGCGGAGGCAGTTGAACAGTCTCGGCCCCCTGACATTTATTGTATGGTCTTTTAAAACTGCTAGGACACCCCTGCTTTCTTGGGGAGGTGCATCGTCTGCCAAGTTTTTTGCTTTCGTAGGAGTGATTTTCGTGTGCAAGTTTGGTACTAGTCCCTCTAGGATTTTCCGGGTGAATAACATGATCCTCCTCCTCGTTCCGGGGAATACAGGTTTAAAAACCTCAAGCCTCCCAGTAATTGAGGTGTTTTTCTCCGTTAGCGCGCCGGAAAGTTCTCGTCATTTTCTATGTGGGGCAATTTCCCTGCCTTGAAAGGTGCGTTAGGGGGCAGCAAAAATTCCAGCCTAGATAGAACAAGTGACCTAAGAGTGTCATCATGGGCTTGGGCCCTCCCTATTTTTAAAGGGTTCCATTACCCATCCTGTCATTTTTTCTAGCAGAGATTGATACAATGTTAGGGCCTTGAAGGTGAATCCTCCCACATAATCACTCCCCCAGGGCTTTTTACGTTGGGGTTTTTTGCTCATTTTTTGGCCAGAAAATTTTTTTTGTACTCGATGAAGATTTAAATTTCCTCAGTTTTCCAATCTGGTAATTGAAATTTTCTTCGTTAACTTCATATTTTTTTCTGCAGCCCACGAAAGATTTGGTTGATGTCCCCTGGGCCTTGCAGGTCTGCAATGGAAGACACTGTATGCGATTCGGGTGTCATCTGCAAAGGAAGACACGGTGCTTGGGTGACATCCCCGTCTAGGGCGGATAGAGGATGAGGAAAAGATGGGAGCTAGTACTGTGCCTGTGGAACAGAGCTTTTTTCACCGAGCGCCCCGGACTTTACTCTGTTGACGACACTCTCTGTGTTCTGTTAGGGGGAAATTATAGATCCATCACCGACTTTTCCTGATTCCTTTACGCGCATTTTGGCGGTTTATTACCCAGGGCCACTTTTCGAAGGCTTTTTGCAAAGTCTGTAATATTACATCGCATTCTTTTTTTCTTCTAGGCATTTTGGGCCTGTCGTGTGACCAGTATTAGACAGACAGGAGCGACCTGTTTTTAAAAACCCTGTTGCCCGGGGTTGTGTAACTGATGGGTTTCTAAGGTGGGATCTTGCTTCTTAGGACCCTTTCAAAGATTTTTTTGATATGGGATGTTAGTGCCCATTGGCTGTATTTTTTTGCTGTTCTTTACTGCCCCTTTGTGGAGTGGGGGTAGTCTGTTTTTTTTAGTAACTGAGGGCCCACCCCCGTGTCCATGCTCCCTCTCCATAGGATGGAAAAGGTCTCGTGAAAGGGGCTTCTTGCAGTTCTTGAAGAACACAAGTTCATGGTTCCTTCCGGGCAGAGTGCATGGGCATGTCGATATATATCGCCGGTTCGAAGTCATGTGGCGTCAGATAACATCGGATAGGCTTGTGTTAGTCAAATTTTGTGGCCACTCATGAAAAAATTCATTTTGGTCTTCGACTCCAGTCTGGTAAGCGCTTGCTTACATGAATACAGACCACAGCTGACATCAGTGACATGATACAGACCACAGCTGACATCAGTGACATGATACAGACCACAGCTGACATCAGTGACATGATACAGACCCAAGGCTGACATCAGTGACATGATACAGAACACAGCTGACATCAGTGACATGATACAGACACAGCTGACATCAGTGACATGATACAGACCCACACTGACTCAGTGGACATGATACAGACCACAGCTACATCAGTGACATGAGACAGACCACAGCTGACATCAGTGATCATGATTCAGACCACAGCTGACATCAGGTTACATGATACGACCACAGCTGAAATTCAGTGACATGATACAGACCCACAGCTGACATCAAGTACATGCTTCTATATAGAAGAAAGTCCCTTCTAAGCAGAGCATTTCCCATAAATTAGCAATGTGACCCCACAACCACTACCTAACACCCACAGTGTGGGCCCACACCAACACTAACACCCAGGGTATACCCACACATCACCTAACACCACCACAGTGTGAACCCACACCAGCATCACCTAACACCCACAGTGTGGCCACACCAATCACCTACACCCAGGGTATGACCCACACCAGTCACCTAACACCCACAGTGTGACCCACACCAGTCACCTAACACCCACAGTGTGGCCACACCAATCACCTAACACCCGGTATGACCCACAACCAACACCTAACACCCAGGGTGTGACCCACACCAATCAGCTAACACCAGGGTGTGACCCACACCAATCACCTAACAACCAGGGTGTGACCCACACCAATCACCTAACACCCAGGGTGTGACCCACACCAATCACCTAACACCCAGGGTATGACCCACACCAATCACCAAACACCCAGGGTGTGACCCACACCAATCAGCTAACACCAGGGTGTGACCCCAAAAAACAAAAAAAAACCAGTCACCTAATACCCACAGTGTGGCCCACACCAGTCACCTAACACTCAGGGTGTGACCCACACCAATAAGCTAACACCCAGGGTATGACCCATACCAATACCACACTAAACACTGGGTGTGACCCACACCAATCCACTAATAACCAGAATGCAACCCACACCAGTCCATTAATAACCAGGATGTAACCAACGTCACTCCACTAACACCCAGCATGCGACCAACAACATTCACCTAACACCCAGGGTGCAACCCACACTAGTCCACTAATACCCAGGATTAAACCAAAATCAGCTCACTAATACCCAGGATCAAACCCAAATCAGCTCACTAATACCCAGGATGCGACCCACAATAGTCCACTAACACCCAGGTACCTATTTTACTGCTAGGTCAAACTGGACAGCAGGTGTCTTAAGGAAACACGTCCTATGATGTTCCAGCTATACCAGCGATCTACCCCCCAGGCCTTCAGTGTGTGAGGCCAATCTGCTACCAACCCAGCCACAGGGGTGGAAGAATGTAATTATTTAATTGTAATTGTCTATTTCACTCACATATACATTGTAGCATTAAAATAACAATTAACCAAATCAGCAAATGATGACCACACTAGCAAAGGACACAACACTTCCACAGAACAACTGTACATTGGTTCTCTCCTGCGAGTCTGTTGCCTATTGCAATTTAACCTTTATATGCTATGTAACAACCCTTGACCTTGCAGTCTAATGCCAAAATAAATCAGGCACCTTGATGCGTCCCTCATTGTTAAGGTGGCCTAAAGACACCTGTAATATATATTTTTGATGGTACTGGTAACATACACATTCATGCACAAAGTATCGCACGTATGGTGGAAGGAACCTCAATACTCGAACACCTCCTACTTGAACAATTCAGTATTCGATCTTACTTTGGTAAAAACATTGCTCATGGTTGCCAATTTGCTGCAACTCTACCAAACAAACACTACATGCCAGAACTTCCTGTGAACTATTTTGTGTTTATTCCACATTTTTTGTTGCTTTATTAATTTTTTATATTTCTATAAATAAAAATTTCACTGTGTGGCCTAAAGAGTGATAACAGCACAAAAAAGACAATGGTTGGAACTAAATTAAAAAGATAATCCCTTTTGTTTTTAGAGATCACCCCAACTGGTGCATACAGCCAGTTTGTATGAAAAAATATTAACGTTACCCTTACCTAGGATAACACAAAAAGTCATAGCCCATTCATTCATTATGAACTTAACGTAATCCTCCTACTTGCCTGCCTAATTTCAGTAATTTAAAGCAGGGCATTATGGTGCACTATCATGGTCTCTATTAAATTTGTAAAAAAATACATATTAAAATGTGTATAAGTACATTCCCAATATAAGTAAATAAGGTCAAGTGTGTTCCGAGAATTATAGAAAATGCATTTATACAAAAATTAATGAACAAATATACAGTGTCACTCTACTTTCTTAAATAATTAATGTCAAACCATTATGGTGTTGATAGCAGTTGCCACTGCTTCAATTCTTATAATTTTGGTGTTTACTGCCAAACTACTGTTCACACCAACCAACTGCCAATTTTCTACAGTAATCAACATAAAAATTAGACAATTCCATATCGATTTACATTTCACAAATACCATACAACCGGTGGTATGGGTTTTTTGCAGTTGTTATTCCTGTAAAGCTTCTTCTATGTTAATGTAATAACTGTTATTCTAAACCTATACAGTAATATAATGAAAAACAACCCAGGTTCTCCATATAATAGCAGCCCACTTTAAACAGCAGTATAGGTTCCAGGGTAATGAGCATAAAAAAAAAAAATTCTGAAAAGTGAAACAGCCGTTTTCCACTTTCCATGAATGTAAAAGCTTGATAACATATTACTATATCAATAGAACTAGGTGTAAAAAATGCATATACAACGCCACTCCCATGTGCGACATAACCTTAACCAATGCCTCAAACTTAAGACAAGCTTTCTAACCACCATAGTACGGACCATAAATAATTCATGCAACCCTTGGTTATCGGCCGCTCTGTTATTGGCCAACTCATGATCGGCCGTTTTTCTCGGCTCCCGTGATCGCCCATTTACTTTGTGATCAGCCCTTTCGGACAGCGTCCGACACCGGCAGGGGGCTGCATGCATGTCTGTTTTGAGCTGTCTTTCAGTGCGTGAGGAAGCCTCTGCTCATACATCCAAACATTTTGCTTTCTTTCCATTGTTTTTTTAGTGTTTTTTTGGCAGTGCAACTGCAAAATAAATAACCATAACCCATGCTCCAAGAAAGTCCTAGTAAAAAGTTCTGTGTCAAGAAAGTGAGAAATACCATGGAATTTAAGCATGAAGTGTAGCAGGCATGCAGAGAGTGTAGCAGGCATGCAGAGAGTGTAACAGGCATGCAGGAAGTGTAGCAGGCATGCAAGGAGTATAACAGGCATGCAAGGAGTGTAGCAGGCATGCAGGGAGTGTAACAGGCATGCAGGTAGTGTAGCAGGGATGCACGGAGTGTAACAGGCATGCAGGGAGTGTAGCAGACATGCAGGAAGTGTAGCAGGCATGCAGGAAGTGTAGCAGGCAGGCATGCAAGAAGTGTAACAAGCATGCATGGAGTATAACAGGCATGCAAGGAGTGTAGCAGGCATGCAGGGAGTGTAACAGGCATGCAGGTAGTGTAGCAGGCATGCATGCAAGGAGTGTAACAGGCATGCAGGGAGTGTAGCAGACATGCAGGAAGTGTAGCAGGCATGCAGGAAGTATAGCAGACATGCAGGAAGTGGGGCAGACATGAAGGAAGTGTAGCAGGCATGCAGGAAGTGTAGCAGGCATGCAGGAAGTGTAGCAGGCATTCCAGGAGCCAGCATGAGTCCTCAGCAAACGTATGTAATACTGATTTAATAGTTAAAAATATTATTTTTTGGTGAATATTCTTGTCTAGAACGGATTGATTGTAATTACTACATTAATTCTTATGGGGACATATTATTTCGGTTTAGGCCGAGGCTTTGGAACGGATTAACGCCGATAAAACCAAGGGTCCCTCTGTATATTACAGCTGATTTCCTCTATTCTTTTTATTTCAATATACAGTACACTATTGTATAAGCAGTTAAAAATATGCCAGAAAGGTTATAAATGGTGCAAATGTGACATTAAAACAATATCAAAGATGAGAAACACAAACTCACTACTACTATAGTATGCTCCCTCACTTAGATGAACACATTTCGTTTAACGATGTGGTACAGGTCTTCCATCATAAATCCGGCATCATTGGGATCTGTAGTGTGCTGGATTACTGAGTTTGCCAAATTATAGAGTGGTTAGGTTAGAATACACTTAATAAAATTAACCAACTTGACTTACACAGTTCATTGAACATCGGCAAAAATCGAACATTTCCGCTACTTTGAGCTCAATTTCAAGGTACTTTTCGTTATGAAAGCAATCAAAATCATGTCTATTTCTGTAATACACCTACCATCCGACTTACGACCAAGCTTGGTTCCGAACAACCGGTCGTAAGTCGAAATGGGCGTAAGTCGAACCTTTGAAAATTGCCGACATATTGGGAAGGGCATAAACTACCTACCTACATAATACTGTAATGTAATGTACAATCATTATTTCATTCTTTTTACCATAATTTACTTCTATTGTTGTATTTTAATTATTTATGTACTGTATATAATGTATACATGGTAGTGATATGTATTGTAAATTTTACATTGCATACAGTATCATATGTTACTATTATCTTTATGTATTGTCGACACAGTGGAATGGTAGAATACCACTGGTAGTGTCATCCTGCCAGAATGTTGTACGTATAACCTTTACCCTAAGTAAAGAGAAACAACTCTGGAACATGTGTATAAGTATCGGTCCGGCCTGTCTGGCTGGGCTGGCTGGCTGGGTGGCCGTCCAGTGGTTATGGCCGGGTGGGTGCTGGCTGGCTGGATGGCTGTGGGTGGCTGGATGGTGGGTGGCTGGGTGGGTGGGTGATGCTGGAATAGGTGGGTGCTGGCTGGATGATGGGTGGGGTGAGCATCGTGGGCTGATGGGTGGCGGCTGGATGATGGTGGGTGAGCGCTGGATGGGTGGGTGGGCGGCTAGATGGGTGGGTGGGAATTTCGGCTGGATGGGTGTGGTGAGCGGCTGGATGGTGGGTGGGTGGGCAGCTGGATGGGTGGTGGGCGGCTGGATGGGTGGTGGGTGGCGGCTGATGGTGGTGGTGGCTGGGATGGGTGGGTAAGTTGGCTGAACCAAATGTGGTTGTCTCTCTGTATCTCTCTCTCCAGGTACAGCGTAAGTCAAGTTATCATACATAGTCTAAATTTACCTAGGATAACCCAAAAAATCCAAAGTGGCAATAACAGTGGATCTGTGCTCCAATGCCCTAAATTAAATAATATTATATAATCATTATTATACAATAATCCATATGTAACTAATATTAAATATTATTATCTTAACCTTTGAGGTCGACAAAGGCCCTCTCCGAAACTCGTCTTCAGGTCGCCAATTTCAAAAAAAAAAAATTATTTTTTCTTATGAAAAAATAAGTTTTTTTTTCTAAACATTATAGGCTAAACAAAAAAATTTTACCGTCAATACTTACCGAGATATGGAGGCGTGAAGTTTGCCAAAATTGAACAACATCTGATAACAAATCCGACTGCCATCACCCGGTATTTTTCTATTCAAATTCAAAGTTTATTCTCTATAAAGATTACAATGTTGAATTTACAGAATTTGGTTGTGTGGTTTACATGTAGTTAAATAATGATTACAGAGTGTAAAACCACCAGACACCTAGGCATGGCTATGCATTTCGGGCAGACTTAGTTTAATTCTTTATTTTAAAATATTACAAATTATGAGGTAAGTTGGTATTATGGCTAAGTGACTAAATACTAGTTTGTGTATTTACTTTTTTATGTACTATTCTTCAATTATTTTTTCAATTTTTCTTTTTCTGAGAACTTGTATGGCCTCTAGGCAACATGGATCAGTCTTTTGTAAGTTTTTCTTTTTCAATACTACACAATAAGGCTCAACACTGATGTCATTATTTTGTTTATAGAAAATATTTACACAAACAAACTATATGAAATGTTGTTATTACTATTTTTCTATATTTTTATATACACATCACAGGTCCCCTCAACATTCACGTTTTCAACTTTCACGGGCTTCCACATTCGCGAATTCCCAACCCGCCAAATTCCCAAGCCACCAAATTCCCAGCCGCCAATTCATTAAGTTTCCCCGCCACCTGCGAGTCCCTACTACCCTCCCTCCGACCCCGGCAACTGCAGCCAGCCCCTCCCACCACTCAGTGTGGTGAGTGTTTTGATTTTGTTCATTATTTGCTATTAAACTACAGTATAAATAATGTAAACCCATTCATACAGCATAGTGGAATGGCTAATTCGGACCAGGTATTAGATGGTGACATCATGTGTTTACTCTGAAACTGCAAGAATTCAACATTTCTTTCTGCTACATCTAATATTAACAATATAATATAATAATAATAATAATTATAATAATAATAATAACAATATAATATAAATAATAATTATAATAATAATAATAAATATGATTATAATTGGAAGAAGGAAATTTACAAAAATACGAGGGATGTTGACACATCGCAGTGTGACTGTGTTATGCTGAGTAAACATTAGTCCCCCTTGCTCTTCCAAACATTTCAATCAATAATTCATTGTGTTTTGGTGCTTGTAAGATAAGTGTCATGCCCCTATGGTTAACCGTTCTTTAATATGACATTGCGGTTATTTCCTTTAATAGCCCTTTTAAATTGGAAATGAACGTCCTTTGTAATATAATGGCGAATTCTTATTAACAATTGATTATAATTTTATGTAACATGGCCATAAGTTTTATTGGAGGTATAGTAACCTGCCTGCCGCCCGGTGGTGCCGGTGGACGGATTAGCTGTGGATGTTCGATGGTTATACCCCCCTTCCCCCCCCTTTATGTTTTCAACTACACAACTGGAAGTGTTGGTGAGAGTTCACGTCACATGACCCACTTGACCTGTATGCTCAAGACTTAAGAAATCGTAATGACACGATTGCAAATAAACCATACCCCCAGCCGGGATTGAACCCGCGGCTCATAGAGTCACAAAACTCCGCCCGTCGCGCTAACCACAAGACAGCAAGCCACAATAAGATTCATCCAACTAGGTATATTCTACACCATAGGAAAGTTAGCACAGTGGCACCTCTGTGACCACAAATGCAAAAGTTTTTACAGACGAATCTCCCAGCTAGCGTGGCCGTGACGAACTCTACTCAAGTCCCTTCACGCCGTCCAACCATGACTTTAAGAAATCGTATGACACGATTTGCAAATAAACCTACCCCCCGGCCGGGATGAACCCCGCGTCATAGAGTCTCATCAAACCCACCCGTGCGTAACCACTAAACCAGCTACCTCAATAAGATTCATCCAACTAGGTAATTTCTACACCATAGAAAAGTTAGCACGGCACCTAGCTGATCAAGTGGTTAGCGCGATCGGCCGGAGTTTTTGAGACTCTAATGACCGCGGTTCAATCCCGGCCGGGGTATGTTTATTTGCAATCGTGTCATTACGATTTTCTTAAGTCATGTTTTGACGGCAGAGGAAGGACTTGAGCTAGAGTTCGTCACGGCCAGCTAGCTGGAGATTCGTCTGTAAAAACTTGCATTTGTGGTCACAGAGGTGCCTGTGCTAACTTTCCTATGGTGTAGAAATATACCTAGTTGGATGAATCTTATTGTGGCTAGCTGGTCTAGTGGTTAGCGCGACGGGCTGGAGTTTTGAGACTCTATGCCCGCGGTCAAGCCCGCCGGGGTATGGTTTTTTCTGTACTGCTCCACGGTGAGGGACCGAGCAGTGAACAAGTAGCAGCCAACGAGAACACTCCTGCTCGTCTCTGGTAACTGGCCAAAGTTTATAATCCGGCCTGGACATATTCTGTTTTATTCTGACTGCTTCCAATTGGGAAACAAGACTTCATACATTAAAATAAATCTCTATATACATATATGTAATATCTAGGATCATCCTCCTAATCAACTGCTATGAAAGCCTTATATAATATTTTTGGAAAGATAGAAACAACATTCGTAACTTATATATGATAATTCGTATATTATTTCTGGCTTATGTTGTATTATGAATATATTATTTTTTTTTTTTTTATTAGCACACCGGCCGATTCCCACCAAGCAGGGTGGCCCGAAAAAAAAAAAGAAAAAAAAAAAAAACCTTTTCACCATCATTCACTCCATCACTGTTCTTTGCCAGAAAGGGTGCTTTACACTTACAGTTTTTAAACTGCAACATTAAACACCCCTCCTCAGAGTGCAGCACTGTAACTTCACCATCTCCAGGACCTCAAGTCCGCCTTGCAGGTTCCCTGAACCCTTATAAATGTTACTTTGCTCACACTCCAACAGCCACGTCAAGTATTAAAACCATTTGTCTCCATTCACTCCTACAAACAACCGCTCACGCATGCCTGCTGAGTCCAAGCCCTTCCGCACTACAAAACCTCCTTTACCCCCTCCCTCCAACCCTTTTCCTAGGCCGACCCCTATCCCCCGCCTTCTTCCACTAACAGATCTGATACACTCTTGAAAGTCCTTCTGTTTTCGCTCCATTCTCTCTATCATGTCCGAATACCACCTCAACAACCCTTCCTTCAAGCCCTCTGGACAACAGTTTTTGGTAATCCGCACCTCCTCCTAACGTCCAACTTATGAATTCTCTGCATTATTTTCACCTACCACACATTGCCCTCAGACACGACAGCTCCACTGCCTCCAGCCCCTTCTCCTCGCTGCAACATTCATCACCCATGGCTTCACACCCTAAAGAGCGTTGGTAAAAACTAGACTCTCCTACATTCCCCTCTTTCCTCAAGGACAAAAGTTCTCTGTGCACACAGACTCCCTAATGCACCACTCAATCTTTTTTCCCGCAGCAATTCTATGAATTCCACCTCATCTTTCATAGACCCATCCGCTGACACAGTCCACTCCCAAATATCGTAATTAAAATTAGGCATTCCAGGATCACTATTATTACCCTAAACTCTCGACCAAAGTTGTTATGCTCCTAAAACGGGAATAGTGGTTACAAACTTGGAGTGTAACAAGTGGGGGCCTGTGTCCGGACATAACACGATATTTCCTTAAAATGAATGTAGAAATGCAGAGAGTTTGAAGATAGAACAAAGGAGAGATTACAAGAATTTGACGCTTCAATCTTGTTGGCAATTAGCAGAAGCTTGGGCATAAAATACGACAGGCAGTTCACGCCCAGACAGTCAGATGTATGATACAGAATGTCCTTTTTCCAGATGAGCAGGAGACGGAGATGGAGAAGCAGATATTCCTTTTCCGTTTTGAATTCTTTACGTACAGACAACCAGGCCTGAAACTACGACGCCAACAACCCCTACTGGAGACGACGGACAATGACCCATCCCGATACTTGGAAACTGCTACGCTGCTACAACGACTCCACTTCCATTCTCCAAGGACTACAGTGGGGAACAGAACTCCATCAGGCTAAAGAAAACGGTTTTTCCGGTCCACCCCGTTACATAGTTTTTTGAAACAGAACAAGAGGAAGTCCATTGATGATGAACACATGCCAACCTCAAATCTCTTTAGGGCCCTTTTGACTACTATTCAATCTAAGGAGACTTCGAACGTCAGAACTATTTTATGCTTCAAACCTCCTTTGTAGAAGCCCAGAGAAAATGAAAAAGTGAGAATTTTGAACGTGGAACTTTGCTTTATGAACGGAATTACTGAGGGAAGAAAAGAGAATCGAGAATATATTATACAACCCTTCATCTTGACCTTAGTAAAGGCAGCCCTCTTTGATGCCAAATTTACTGAGATAAGTTAGATTCATTTTTGAAGCATTCGTAAATCAGGCGAAGGGTGATGCAATGCCTCCTAAATATTGGCTGCTTTAATAAATTCATCTTTAATAGGAAAACTCAACCATAATTGGAACTTACCTTTTGAACAATATTCTGATTATCCTCGGGTAAAAGATTGTCTTTAGAAAGCTTACGATATTACCTGTTAGTTACTTGAAGATGTTTAGAACTCTGAAGAAATAACCCTCGAGCAGTTCGTTGGTGGACTGTGCCAGAGAAAAAAATCTCTGCTTTCGAGCGTTGGCGGAGGGCTGCGGGAAGCTGCCTCAGCCGAGTCACTTTCCCTCTGATATTGCATGAAGACCTTTTAAAAATATTTTCCAGGAGAGGGTTCATACTTATCTTTTTGACATTTCCTACTATTAACTTGTTAGATACGCTGCCACGCAGATCACTTTGAAATGCCCCATGGCTATAACCAAGAAATGTTCTAAGACCCCGGAAAAGAAATCTACCTCACCAAGGTTTTAGTTCAAGATTGACTGCTCGAAAGCTCCAGCTGCAAACCTTTGAAGGTGTATTCAGACAAAAAACAGGTGAAAACGGATCTTTCTCCCAGGCCTTACCCTACAGAAGATCATTACCACAGTGGCCTCTTTTGTAAAAAGTTAGGTCATAGACCAGTTCCAGTGTTGCAAACAGCGGGAAGATAAACCCAACCAAGAAGGAGATATCCTACCTCAGGTAATAAATTCCAGCTCGGAAGTATAAACTCTGATGATAATCTTACCTTCCAGGCCTCGTCTAGCAACCGACTAATAGATACTTTACCCACGACAGTGCCTTCCAGAAGAAAAGGTCCAGTAGCTATGGAGCCCTACTTTTCCCAGGGAAGTTCGACTCCTGTAAAGAGAGGTAGTAAATATCACGACCTTTCGAGATACTCAGCTATCTCTCTTTATTAAGATCAAACCTGGTAAAAGTTACCTACTATAATGAACCCCGTCTAGACCTATTAATTTAAGGCTTACGGAGGCACAATAATAAAGGTCCCTATTATAAGGATTTATGTGGAACTGCCTGGATATGTAGGCTGGATCAATGTGGGACAGTTCAGATAAACCTTTTCCCCATTGCCGGCGTGGATCTATTAATCGGGAACGACATGATCGAAGAAAAAAAAAAAATAAAAAATCAATTGGAGATCCCAGAGAGCCTCTGGTTTTAGATAAGCGCATGTGATGTAAATTAATGCATTAGAAGGGCCTGAGGCAGGCTAGATTTAATTCCCCTTAATGGTGGTCACTCAGAGCCATGGCTAAGAACTCTAAAAATGTGATATCACAGCCTTTAGAACGTCCGACGAATTAGGTTTGAACTTCCTGTTAGCGAAGCAATTCCGTCGAGAACCCACAGGTGACCAAAGTTTTTACCATCCCTGGGCGGACCTAGCTAAAAAATGTAATAAAGAAGAATTTCTTATAGCTCTAAAGGACGATAAAAGTTTAAACCCATAAGGATAAAGAGGCAGGTTACCTTTTTAGATGAAACGTTTTCTTGGAAGAAAATAATATAATGATGTGAGTTCAAAAGGAAACCTGTTAGTGGTGCATCGCCTTACGTAATATAGTAAAATTTGCACTAGCACATGATTAATCCACTGGAGGTCATTTAGGGTCTCGAAAGACGAGAAAAAGATTAGGAAATATTTTTTGGGCCTCAGATGAAGGACTCTCACATTGCTGACAAACTACGGAAATGCCACGTTCTGTCAAATAATACGGCAAAAGGCACATACAATCCCCGCGTCGCACCCTTTACTTACAATAAAAGACCTGAAGAACCTTTTTGAAAGATTATTATTGATTGGTTAGGACCGTTGCCCCGCCCAAAAAGGGGTAAACCCGTATATCTTCACTATCGAAGATATGGCAACGCGGTACCCTGTTGCTATCACCCAATGTACAAAATTAATTCCAGAAATATAGTGGAGAGCTTTTAATACGCTTCTTTGCTCAAGTAGGCATACCACTGAAATTCAATCTGACCAAGGTTCTATATTTATACGTCTAAGATTTTTAAAGAGGCTAAGTCTCAATTAGGTGTAAGACCGATCCTCTCTACAGCATTATCATCCCTACCCTAGGATGCCTAGAAAGATTCCACCAAACCCTTAAATCTACTTTACGTGCTTACTGTGAGCAAGATTCTCGTGAATGGGACGAAGGTTTAACACCCTTTCTTCTCTCGCCCTCCGTGAAGCTGAACAAGAAAGTACTCAAATTAGCTCTCCATTTGACTTGATTTTTGACATCAGGTACGAGGGACCCCTAGCCATAATACGCGATTCTTGTATAGGGAAGAGAGGACCTCTTCATCCCCAGTCCGCTGCTTTGAAAGAACATCTCTCCAAATTAAAAAGCTTAGCTCCATGAATCTGACAGAAGCTCCAGCCAAAATAAGAAATCTTACGACTCAAAAGGCTAAATTCTCGTTCATTCTCTCATTCCAAATGAATTAGTGTTAGTTTTAAAACTTAATTCAAGGACATTCTTTAAAACTAGATATTTGGGGCCATATGAAATAGTAGACAAAGAACAATGAGGTGAAATTATCTGGTCCGTAACCAGGACGTCGAAGAAAATTAAGAGGTAATCACAATAGAATAAAACTTAAGAAGTATGAGTCTAAGCATTCCTCCTACTATTATTACCACTATCCAACTACATCACTGAATAAGGAATTACCTGTAAGGGAAGTAAGGGAATTTAGACTAATAATTCTGAGTTTTAAAACTAGAAACCAGTTCCTCGAAGTTCTTCCTACCTCCCAAAAATCTCAAATAAAAGAGTTAATCACTAATAAACTCTATCTTCAAAGCTATCCCCTACTATCCTTGTACATTGGGTTTCCACCCACTGAATGTTAAAAAGTCCAATAAAGGCAATCCCCTTACACTGGGTCTCTCCTGCTAAGCAAGAATTAATTCAGCAAGAAATAAATACATTACTGGAATATAATTTGATCGAACCCAGTTGGAGACACCTTGGCTCTCCCTGTTTATTAGTCCCAAAACCCGATGGGTACCGTACGCCTATGCACGGATTATCGTAAAGTAAATTCCATCCACCAAACCAGATGGTTTCCATTACCCAGGATTGATGATTTAATAGATGCTGTAGCCAGTGCCCACTTGTGACCAGATTAGACGTACTGTGAGGGTATACCAGTCCGTAACTCCTAGGGCCCAAGAGATTTTCCGGTTTCGAGTTAAGAACGACTATTTAACTATAAGGTTATGCCTTTCGCTTGTGTAACGCCGCCTCCACTTCCCAGAGAATTATGAATCAATTTTAGTCCCACCCATAGAAGGTGTAGAGGCATACTTAGACGACCTGTGTTTTGTAGTGATGATTGGCAGTCGCGTTGTAGAAAGATTAGAGCAACTACTGAAGGGCATTGCAGAAATACAATTTCACTGTAAATTTACAAAAGGTACTTTGTAAAGCCCCGATTTAAATCTCCTCGGTTTAAAAATAGGGAAGGGACTAGTACCCCCACCAGTTAAAGGACCAACTATTTTAATTTTGTCCCGACGCCTCAAGGACAGGAAAAGCCCTTCCAACGATTTTTGGAATGGCTACTTATTACAGGCGTTTTTGCCCAAACTTTTGCTCAAGTTGCCTCCCCCCTGCTAGATTGACCAGTCCTGAAATATACATTTAATTGGGGACGAGAATTGTGAAAAAGCCTTTTAAACGTAAAAACGTTCCTTTCCTCCGCCCCAGAATTGCGTGCACCCAATTTCCCAAAAACTTCCTTTCAACCCTCCAGTTGATGCCAGTGATGCTGCAATAGGTGCTGTCTTATTGCAATCCTTCCAAAACGGAAATATTCTACATCAAATATGTTATTTTTCCTATAATATTGAAAGACTATCAAAGATCTAATTCAACCATAGAAAAAAGAAGCCCTGGCTTTAGTATTGTCCCTTAAGAACACTTACGATACCTCGGTTATCCTCATGTGATAAATATTACTCAGACCATAATCCTCTAACTTTCATAATATTCATGAAATCAAAAAATGTTAGAATATTACGCTGGGCTTTAAGGATCCAACCTTACCGGATCTCTATTTTTCACATAAAGGGTTCGAGCAACGTTTTAGCCGATGCTCTCTCTCGCTCCTAATATATTGCCTAACTACGGAAATTCTTTGCAGTCTAGCAGTGTTTCTGGTCCAGTTCTAGCAAGTGGATGACTAAGCTTGGAGAGATGTACCTCCATCCCTATACCAGCTAGTTGCTTTCTTCCACACCATCAGCATCTTAAACGCAGAGATATTTGCTTGTGGGCCGGGGTGTCATGCCCCTGTGGTTAACCTTTCTTTAATATTACATTGCGGTTATTTCCTTTAACCCTTTGAGGGTCGACAGGCCCTCTCCGAAACTCGTTCTTAGGGTCGGCCAAATTTAAAAAAAAAAAAAAATATTATTTTCTCTTATGAAAAGATAGAGAATCTTTTCCCGATCATAAAGACACCAAAATTTTGAAATTTGATAGAAAACTTACGGAATTATGCTCTCGCAAAGTTAGCGGTCTCGGCGATGTTTACGCATCGGCAATTTTGCCCACTTTGAGCCCCATTTTCGGCCAATTTTACTGTAACTAGTCGACCAAAAAACATGAATATTTCGCTAGAACGCATTTTTTCTATCGAATGGGTGCAAGCAACCACCCATTTAGGAAATTCACTATCCAGTACAGTGGTCAGAATTTAGCAATTTTGCCAATCACACAAATTTCAAAAGAAGCCATTTCCGAGGAGGGTCCAAATAAACAAGAAAGACATTTCTGGCAGCTAAAATGACATTATCCTCTAGGCATTAGTTTTACGTCCAAAGGCCCTCTTATATTCTTTGCGTTCCACTTTGAATTTTATATTCTCACAAAAATATAAGATTACTGTTATGCAGACTACTGCATTAGTGTAAAAATGGTATAAATATTATTGGCGCACTTGTCAAAAGAATAGTAGACTCACCCATTGAAGTGTATTGCACCGCTTGGCACATTTGTTTACTTTTGAAATTTGTAAAAATTAAAAATCGAACATTTCTGCACTTTGAACTCATTTCAAGGCACCTTCCATTGTAAAACCCAGTCAAAATCATCCTCAATTTCTTATATGTCTTCCATTCGATAAAATGAGACCAAGAAAACGAAGAATACAACAATACAAATACCATACGAAAATCACTGCAAAGTCGCTGATTTATTCCAAAATTAATGGTCAAAGTTTTTTTTTTCTCATTATGCACTTGTGGCTGCAGGATTTTTTTAGACGTGCACACTGACCAAATTAGACCCATTCTTTCATATGAAGGCCTACCATTCCGCCACTAGATTTAGGCCGCCTAAATTTAAGCCATACTAGTACGTCAAAAACCCTACGCGTAAGACCGTACAGTACGACCAAAACCCTCAAGGGTTAATAGCTAAATTGAAATATGAACGTCCTGTATATTAAGGCGAATTCCTTATTAACATATATCATTTATGTAACATGGCCATTAAAGTTTTATTGAGGTATAGTAACCTGCCCTGCCCCCGTGTGCCGTGTAGTTAGCTGTGGATGTTCGATGGTTATGCCCCCCCTTCCCCCCCCCCTTATGTTCAACTACTCTACTGAGATGTTGGTGAGTCACGCCACGTGACCCACTTGACCTTTATGCTCAAGTTGAGGAACAGCAGTGAACAAGTAGCAGCCAACGAGAACACTCCTGCTCGTCTCTGTAACTGGCCAAAGTTTATAATCCCGGCCCTGGACCTCTTCTGTTTATTTGTTGACGACTACTCTCACTCTCTGTGTTCCTGTTAGTGAGGAAATTATAGATCCATCGACCGACTTTTTCCTGATTCCTTTAGCGCGCATTTAGGCGCTAATTACCCATGGTCACACTTTTCGAAGGCTTTTTTGCAAAGTCTGTATATATTACATCGCATTCTTTTTGTCTTCTAGTGCATTAGGATCCTGTTCGTAGTGATCCAGTAGTTGAGACAGACAGGAGCGACCTGTCAACCCATGTTTGGCCCTGGTTGTGTAACTGAATGGGTTCTCTAGATGGTGGTGATCTTGCTTCCTAGGACCCTTTCAAAGATTTTATGATATGGATGTTAGTGCACTATGGGTCTGCTGTAGTTTCTTTGGCTGTTGCTTTACTGCCCCCTTTGTGGAGTGGGGCTAATGTCTGATGTTTTTAGTAACTGAGGGCCGACCCCCGTGTCCATGCTCCCTCTCCATAGGATGGAAAAGGTCTCGTGAAAGGGGCTTCTTGCAGTTCTTGAAGAACACAAGTTCATGGTTCCTTCCGGGCAGAGTGCATGGGCATGTCGATATATATCGCCGGTTCGAAGTCATGTGGCGTCAGATAACATCGGATAGGCTTGTGTTAGTCAAATTTTGTGGCTCTCTCATAAAAAATTCATTTTGGTCTTCGACTCCAGTCTGGTAAGCGCTTGCTTACATGAATACAGACCACAGCTGACATCAGTGACATGATACAGACCACAGCTGACATCAGTGACATGATACAGACCACAGCTGACATCAGTGACATGATACAGACACACAGCTGACATCAGTGACATATACAGAACACAGCTGACATCAGTGACATGATACAGACACAGCTGACATCAGTGACATGATACAGACCCACACTGACTCAGTGGACATGATACAGACCACAGCTACATCAGTGACATGAGACAGACCACAGCTGACATCAGTGATCATGATTCAGACCACAGCTGACATCAGGTTACATGATACGACCACAGCTGAAATTCAGTGACATGATACAGACCCACAGCTGACATCAAGTACATGCTTCTATATAGAAGAAAGTCCCTTCTAAGCAGAGCATTTCCCATAAATTAGCAATGTGACCCCACAACCACTACCTAACACCCACAGTGTGGGCCCACACCAACACTAACACCCAGGGTATACCCACACATCACCTAACACCACCACAGTGTGAACCCACACCAGCATCACCTAACACCCACAGTGTGGCCACACCAATCACCTACACCCAGGGTATGACCACACAGTCACCTTTTAATATAGAACATGAAATTCTTAACTTATATACGATATTCCCGTATATTATTTCTGGCTTATGTTGTATTATGAATATTTTTTTTTTTTTATCCACCCGGCCAAATTCCCACCAAGCAGGGTGGCCCGAAAAGAAAAACTTTCACCATCATTCACTCCATCACTGTCTGCCAGAAGGGTGCTTTACACTACAGTTTTAAACTGCAACATTAACACCCCTCCTTAAAGAGTGCAGGCACTGTACTTCCCATCTCCAGGACTCAAGTCCGGCCTGCCGGTTTCCCTGAATCCCTTCATAAATGTTACTTTGCTCACACTCCAACAGCACGTCAAGTATTAAAAACCATTTGTCTCCATTCACTCCTATCAAACACGCTCACGCATGCCTGCTGGAAGTCCAAGCCCCTCGCACACAAAACCTCCTTTACCCCCTCCCTCCAACCCTTCCTAGGCCGACCCCTACCCCGCCTTCCTTCCACTACAGACTGATACACTCTTGAAGTCATTCTGTTTCGCTCCATTCTCTCTACATGTCCGAACCACCTCAACAACCCTTCCTCAGCCCTCTGGACAACAGTTTTGGTAATCCCGCACCTCCTCCTAACTTCCAAACTACGAATTCTCTGCATTATATTCACACCACACATTGCCCTCAGACATGACATCTCCACTGCCTCCAGCCTTCTCCTCGCTGCAACATTCATCACCCACGCTTCACACCCATATAAGAGCGTTGGTAAAACTATACTCTCATACATTCCCCTCTTTGCCTCCAAGGACAAAGTTCTTTGTCTCCACAGACTCCTAAGTGCACCACTCACTCTTTTTCCCTCATCAATTCTATGATTCACCTCATCTTTCATAGACCCATCCGCTGACACGTCCACTCCCAAATATCTGAATACGTTCACCTCCTCCATACTCTCTCCCTCCAATCTGATATTCAATCTTTCATCACCTAATCTTTTTGTTATCCTCATAACCTTACTCTTTCCTGTATTCACCTTTAATTTTCTTCTTTTGCACACCCTACCAAATTCTTTCCACCAATCTCTTGCAACTTCTCTTCAGAATCTCCCAAGAGCACAGTGTCATCAGCAAAGAGCAGCTGGGGACAACTCCCACTTTGTGTGTGATTCTTTATCTTTTAACTCCACGCCTTTTGGGCCAAGACCCTCGCATTTACTTCTCTTAAAACCCCATCTATAAATTATTAAACAACCACGGTGACATCACACATCCTTGTCTAAGGCCTATTTTTACTGGGAAAAAATTTCCCTCTTTCCTACATACCTAACTTGAGCCTCACTATCCTCGTAAAAACTCTTCACGCTTTCAGTAACCTACCTCCACACCATACACTTGCAACATCTGCCACTTTGGGCCCCCCTATCCACCCTGTCAAAACGCCTTTTCCAAATCCATAAATGCCACAAAGACCTCTTTAGCCTTATCTAAATACTGTTCACTTATAGTTTCACGTAAACACCTGGTCCACACAACCCCCTACCTTTCCTAAAGCCTCCTTGTTCATCTGCTATCCTATTCTCCGTCTTACTTTTAAATTTTCTTTCAATTATAACTCTACCATACACTTACCAGTACACTCAACAGACTTATCCCCCTATAATTTTTGCACTCTCTTTTATCCCCTTTGCCTTTATAAAAAGGGAACTATGCATGCCTCTGCCAATCCCTAGGTACCTTACCCTCTTCCATACATTTATTAAATAATTGCACCAACCACTCCAAAACTATATCCCCACCTGCTTTAAACATTTCTATCTTTATCCCATCAATCCCCCGCTGCCTTACCCCCTTCATTTTACCTACTGCCTCACGAACTTCCCCCACACTCACAACTGGCTCTTCCTCACTCCTACAAGATGTTATTCCTCCTGCCCTATACACGAAATCACAGCTTCCCTATCTTCATCAACATTTAACAATTCCTCAAAATATTCCTTCCATTTTCCCCAATACCTCTAACTTTTCCATTTAATAACTCTCCTCTCCTATTTTTAACTACAAATCCATTTGTTCCTAGGCTTTCTTAACTTGTTAATCTCACTCCAAAACTTTTTCTTATTTTCAACAAAATTTGTTGATAACATCTCACCCCCCTCTCTCATTTGTTTCTCTTTTACATTGCTTCACCACTCTCTTAACTTCTCTCTTTTTCTCCCATAACTCTTCCCTCCTTGCATCACTTCTACATTTTAAAAACTTCTCATATGCTAACTTTTTCTCCCTTACTACTCTCTTTACATCATCATTCCACCAATCGCTCCTCTTCCCTCCTGCACCCACTTTCCTGTAACCACAAACTTCTGCTGAACACTCTAACACTACATTTTTAAACCTACCCCATACCTCTTCGACCCCATTGCCTATGCTCCATTAGCCCATCTATCCTCCAATACTGTTTATATTTTTACCCTAACTCCCTCCTCTTTTATTTTTATAAACCTTCACCTCTCTCTTCCTGATGCTTCTATTCTCCTTGTATCCCATCTACCTTTTACTCTCAGTGTAGCTACAACTAAAAGTGATCTGATATATCGTGCCCCTCTATAAACATGTACACCCTTTAAGTCTACTCAACAGTCTTTTATCTACCAAATACATAATCCAACAAACTACGGTCATTTCGCCCTACATCATATCGGGGTATACTTATTTATCCTCTTTTTCTAAAATATGTATTACCTATAACAAAACCCCCTTTTTCTATACAAAGTTCAATCAAAGGGCTCCCATTATCATTTACACCTGGCACCCCAAACTTACCTACCACACCCTCTCTAAAAGTTTCTCCTACTTTAGCATTCCCAAGTCCCCTACCAAAATTTACTCTCTCACTGGTTCAAAGGCTCCTATACATTCACTTAACACTCCCAAAATCTCTCTCTCTCCTCTGCATTCCTCTCTTCTCCGGGTGCATACACACTTATTATGACCCACTCTCGCACCCAAAACCTTTACTTTAATCCACATAATTCTTGATTTAAAACATTCATATCTCTTTTCTCCTTCCCATAACTGATCTTTTAACATTACTGCTACCCCTTCCTTTGCCTAACCTCTCAGATACTCCAATTTAATCCCATTTATTTCCCCCCACTGAAACTCTCCTACCCCCTTCAGCTTTGTTTCGCTTAGGGCCAGGACATCCAACTTCTTTTAAATTCAAAACATCAGCAATCAATCTGTTTCTTGTCATCCGAAACTACATCCACGCACATTTAAGCAACCCATTTTATAAAGTTTTTCTTCTTCTCTTTTTTAGTAATTGTAAAAACAGGAGAAGGGGTTACTAGCCCATTGCTCCCGGCATTTTAGTCGCCTCATACGACACGCATGGCTTACGGAGGAAAGATTCTTTTCCACTTCCCCATGGACAATAGAAGAAATAAAAAAGAACAAGAGCTATTTAGAAAAAGGAGAAAAACCTAGATGTATGTATATATATATATGCATGTGCGTGTCTGTGAAGTGTGACCAAAGTGTAAGTAGGAGTAGCAAGATATCCCTGTTATCTTAGCGTGTTTATGAGACAGAAAAAGAAACCAGCAATCCTACCATCATGCAAAACAGTTACAGGTTTTTGTTTCACAGTCATCTGGCAGGACGGTAGTACTTCCCTGGGTGGTTGCTGTCTACCAACCTACTACCTGTTACATGTTATTAATAATAACAATAATAATAATAACTGGCAGCCAGCCCTCCCACCCGCCACTCACTCAGTCAGTCAGTCTCCAGCCACTGTGCGAGTCGGTCATTGCTGTTTGTGTGGTGGTGAAAGTATGTCTCATGCCATGCAGTTACACTCCATATAATCATCTCCATTCAACTGTCATCAGTAACTGCATGTAATATCAATAGAGAAATAAAGAATTATAATTTAAATTTTTTTTAATCATCACAAGTCATCAGAGTTCGTCTGCCTTACGAGTGGTGAGTGTTTTTTTTTGTTCATTATTTATTAAACTACAGTATAAATAATGTCAACTCATTCATGACTGCTAATAATAATAAAATAAATAAAAATAATAATAATAATAAATACGAGGGTTGAAGCAGTGGGTGGTAGAGGCATCGTCAGTCAGTATGGCTTTGTTTATGCTGGAGTGATATTATCCTCTGCGCGCTTCCAAACATTTCACAATAATTCATTGTGTTTGGTGCTTGTTGATTGACTGTGACTGCTACATAATTAACCATGGGCCCAAAAAAATTTTTGGTAAAGAAACTGAGAAGCACGAAAGAATTGAAGAAAGTAATTATATAAAAATACGAGGCAGTGGTGGAGGCAGTACAATATTTTACGATGTTTCTCAGGTACGTTTTTTATGATTGTTTCATGAGAAAAAGAAAGGAGGAACACTGCAGTAGACCTGTTGGCCCATACTATTCAGGTCCTTTTTTTCACAAATCCAGCCCATAACAGAATAAATCTACCCAGAAATTTAAGCTTTGAACATTCTATTTACCGCATGCAAGAACCCATTCAATCCACCACCTCCCCACTTGTTGTATTTTATCCAACCAAAATGTGAACTACCCAAAGGTTTAGCTTGATAGGACCTTGGTAGCTTTAAAAGAGATTGGAACAAATATATGAGTGGGAGGAGCATGTACGTATATACATGAAATATACATAATTATTTCATTTTATTATTTTATTATACGTATTTCCCTGCAATATATTGGGCACCAAACATTCACTTTTTCAACATTCATGGGCCTTGATCCCCTAACCCCTGCGAAAGTTGAGGGAGACCCCGTATACAGTCACAGGGGAAAGTTTCCAGAAGTTCTTCAGCCTGTGGAACTCTTTGAAACAGGGGGTCATGCACAGTGGTGTTTTACATTCCTCACACATAAAACAGTGTCTCTGCGTTGTTGTTGGTTTTTTTGGTATGTGAAACAACGTAAAACCTCTTCTGAGCCTTTTTCTTGAAAGCAGTAGCAGGCACTTTTACCAGGAGTGATCACCATGCTTCAGACGAGCAGGTAGTTGTTGATAATTTGGTGGGCGGTCAATTGCAGGTGCTGTTCCTTGGTACTTGAATACTATTTGTCTGATGACAGACAAACAGAATTTGCCGTACTGTGGTTTGTTTCTCGTCCTCATCTTATACATATTATAAGCATTGAGCATGGAAATGTCAAGAAGATGGAAAAAGAGTTTTATGTACCACTTATAACTCTTGCAAACCCAATCAGCAAACCCAATCTGCATGTCACATTTGTCCACTGAATGCATGTTGAAGGTGTAATCAATCATAGCTGCAGGTTTTAGAATGGGTTCATTGCTCTCTCTATGCTGCCTGCCACTGTCTGCCATTTCATTAGGGTGAACTGATGATGACAGTGAAACATCTCGTTTGTCATGCCACCGAAATGCCATGATGTCATTGGCAGCCAACGCCTGCACCCACCTCTACAAGTGCCACCGTCCCAAAACCCGGGCATAGTTTCCGATTTGCAACGCACTGTGCCCCACACATCTGTCATTTTCACTCGCAAAAAATCATTGAGTGAGGGGCTTTTGTACCAGTTATCTGTATATAATTAGCCCCTTACCAAGGTATGGTTCTATCAAAGTTTCTAACCACATCAAACCCGAATGCCCAATAACTTCCTGGGATTTTGCAAAAGTATAACTCCAGTGTACACAATAATATCCAATACCAGACCACTGTAACAATCACAAAGCACAAACAACTTTATACCAAAGCGTTTTTCCCCTTGCTTGGTATGTACTGCTTGAAAGAAAGTCTTCCTTTGAACAGAATCAAAGACTCGTCAATTACAAGCTTCCTGAAGGGATAAAAATGCGTACTGAATTTCTCTTTCAGATACATAAACACATTCCTAATCTTATATAACCTTGTCGTTTCTGTCAGCCTGGTTTTGTCTGAGAAGTGAAGCATACGTAACATTAGCACAAATCGATTCACTGGCATTATTCACTGAAACCTGGGGTTGCAATCAGGCGGTCTGTTGACCAGTATGATTTCACTTTGTGCTTATACACATGTGGCATAAGCTTTATTGTGGCAAAGAAAAGATACAGCTCAGCCACAGTTGCCTCCTTCCACTGGTGTAGACGTGATTTTGGTGAAAGTAATGTGTTTGCCATGGTGTACTCGTAGTATGTTGCTTTCCATGACAATACTTTCCATCAGTGGTTCGTCAAAGAATAACTCGAAACATTCCAGTTCAGTGGCATTGTTCCCAAGTGTACAAGATGGCCGTATTCCACTTTGGCTGTCATCAAACTGGTGGGCATTTGGAACAAAATTGACAGCTTCCTGCCAATCCCAGGTGCGGTCTGCTGGTGGGTACTGGACAATGACAGGTGGTTGTGGTTGTGGAGGCTGGTGTGGTGGGTGGGTGGGGGATGGTGGCCTTTGTTGTAGATCAGCTGAGGCAGCAGCATGGCCCACTGCTGGTGCCTCACCGCCGGCACCACTACCACCACCACGCACATTTTCCATCCCAATTGCAACAGTATCATCGTCATTTTCACTGTCTGTTCCTGTTGTACAGCCACAGGATGTACTCTGAGATGCACTCCTTCCCCTTGGAATAGCATATGGCACACTACCAGTTTGAAGAACTTGTAGTTCATATTCACTATCACTATCATCACACATGCTCTCATCTGAGTCTGGGATTTGGGAAAATAGAAGTTTCCTCTTGGATTCTGGTACAACTGAACGTGAACAAGACGACCCAGCACCAGAGGTGGAAGGCTGAGGGTCGTCTGGGTTTCCTCACTATTACCGATATTATGGGAATTAGTTTCGGTCAAAACCTCACCAAAACCTGAAACTCATTTCACTGGCACTTCCATCTGTATTAAACTGTCACTGGGGAACAAAAGTGTCCCAATTTACCGAGGAGTGAGGAGCTTCTTACCGCGAGGCATGGTGGATATTGTTTACTAAGATGGCGTTCCCACAATGCACCACTGGGTCCCCCGATTTTTTTCTACCGCGCACACCGACCCACACAGAAACCCCTTCTCTCACTTGTAGGCTTACCAGTCTTTTCCCGCGAGATTTGACGGCGCTAGAATTTTTGCGTACTATACGTCAAAAAACCCTGCGTGTAAGACGTACAGTACGCCGAAACCCTCAAAGGGGTTTAAACTATAATATAATAATTGTGTCCACTCATTACTTACCTTAAAATATCTGTATTTTAATGTAGAGTAAGAGGTGAGTAAACAAGAAATTTAAAAGAATAAATGAAAAGAGAAATGTGAATATACAATTCACGAGTTATGTAAACAAACGTTGTTGTTCTTGTTGTTGTTACCAGCCCGGACACAAACGGTTCCTGTTCACTGTCAAGCCGACCAAAAAAACATCTCATATTTGTTAATTTATATGTTATGTAGCATGTTTATTATATAATTTTGAAAAAAAAATCGTAGATGGATTAAGGAAAATGTCTATACAGTGGACCCCCGCTTAACGATCACCTCCCAATGCGACCAATTATGTAAGTGTATTTATGTAAGTGCGTTTGTGCATGTATGTTTGGGGGTCTGAAATGGACTAATCTACTTCACAATATTCCTTATGGGAACAAATTCGGTCAGTACTGGCACCTGAACATACTTCTGGAATGAGAAAATATCGTTAACCCGGGGTCCACTGTATAAACGTTTTATACACATTTAATGCGCCTCAGTGATTATTATTGTTTTTTTTTTATTATCACACTGGCCGATTCTCACCAAGGCAGGGTGGCCCGAAAAAGAAAAACTTTCACCATCATTCACTCCATCACTGTCTTGCCAGAAGGGTGCTTTACACTACAGTTTTTAAACTGCAACTTAACCCCCTCTTTTCAGAGTGCAGGCACTTACTTCCCATCTCAGACTCAATTTCCCTCCTGCCGGGTTTCCTGAACCCTTCATAATTGTTATTGCTCACATCCAACAGCACGCAAGTATTTAAAAAAAATTTACTCCAATTTACCCTATCAAACAGGCTCACGCATGCCTGCTGAAGTCCAAGCCCCTCGAACACAAAACTCTTTACTCCCTCCTCCAACCTTCCTAGCCGACCCCTACCCCGCCTTCCTTCCACTACGGACTTTTTCACTCTTGAAGTCACTCTGTTTCGCTTTCCATTCTCTCTACATGCCAAACCACCCAACAACCTTCCTCAGCCCCGACAACAGTTTTTTGTAATCCTGCACCTCCTCCAACTTCCCAATACGAATTCTCTGCATTATGTTCACCCACACATTTCCCTCAGACATGACATCACTGCCTCCGCCTTCTCCTCGCTGCAACATTCTCACCATGCTTCACACCCATATAAGAGCGTTGGGAAAACATACTCTCAACATTCCCCTCTTGCCTCAAGGACAAAGTTCTTTGTCTCCACAGACTCCTAATGCACCCCTCACCCTTTCCCTCATCAATTCATGATTCACCTTTTTTCAAGACCCATCCGCTTGACAACGCCACTCCCAAAATCAATAATTTTCCCCCCTCCATACTCTCTCCCTCCAATCTGATTTTCCAATCTTCTCACCTAACTTTTGTTATCCTCATAACCTTACTCTTCCTGTATTCACTTTAATTTTGTTCTTTGCCACCCATTCCAGATTCATCCACCAATCTCTGCAACTCTCTTTACAATCTCCAAAGCACCCGTGTCTCAGCAAAGAGCAACTGTGACAACTCCCACTTTATGTGTGATTCTTGATCTTTTAACTCCATGCCTCTTGCCAAGACCCTTGCATTTACTTCTCTTACAACCCCATCTATAAACCATGGTGACATCACACATCCTTGTCTCAGGCCTACTTTTACTGGGAAATAATTTCCCTCTTTCCTACATACTCTAACTTGAGCCTCACTATCCTCGTAAAAACTCTTCACTGCTTTCAGTAACCTACCTCCTACACCATACACCTGCAACATCTGCCACATTGCCCCCCTATCCACCCTGTCATACGCCTTTTCCAAATCCATAAATGCCACAAAGACCTCTTTAGCCTTATCTAAATACTGTTCACTTATATGTTTCACTGTAAACACCTGGTCCACACACCCCCTACCTTTCCTAAAGCCTCCTTGTTCATCTGCTATCCTATTCTCCGTCTTACTCTTAATTCTTTCAATAATAGCTTTACCAGGTATACTCAACAAACTTATCCCCCTATAATTTTTGCACTCTCTTTTGTCCCCTTTGCCTTTATACAAAGGAACTATGCATGCTCTCTGCCAATCCTATTGGCTACTCTGCATTCCTCTCTTCTCCAGGTGCATACACGCTTATTATGACCCACTTTTTGCATCCAACCTTTACTTTAATCCACATAATTCTTGAATTTACACATTCATATTCTCTTTTCTCCTTCCATAACTGATCCTTCAACATTACTGCTACCCCTTCCTTTGCTCTAACTCTCTCAGATACTCCAGATTTAATCCTATTTATTTCCCCCCACCGAAACTCCCCTACCCCCTTCAGCTTTGTTTCGCTTAGGGCCAGGACATCCAACTTCTTTTCATTCATAACATCAGCAATCATCTGTTTCTTGTCATCCACACTACATCCATGCACATTCAAGCATCCCAGTTTTATAAAGTTTTTCTTCTCTTTTTTAGTAAATGTCTACAGGAGAAGGGGTTACTAGCCCATTGCTCCGAGCATTTTAGTCGCCTCATCCGACACGCATGGCTTATGGAGGAAAGATTCTTTTCCACTTCCCCATGGACAATAGAAGAAATAAAGAAGAACAAGAGCTATTTAGAAAAAGGAGAAAAACCTAGATGTTTGTATATGCATGTGCGTGTCTGTGAAGTGTGTCCAAAGTGTAAGTAGGAGTAGCAAGATATCCCTGTTATCTAGCGTGTTTATGAGACAAAAAAGAACCACAATCCTACCACAGCAAAAAAAGTTCGGGTTTCTGTTTCACAGTCTTTGGCGGGACGGTATACTTCCCGGGTGGTTGCTGTCTAAAAACCACTACCTAATTTTTAATAGGGCATCTTCAAGCCCAAGTAACTTTTAATAAAGGGGCTTTGAACGACACCAGAAAAAGACAGCATAGGGGAAACAGAAAGACAGACAAAAAAGGTAGAAGAAAAAAGACAGCACACAGGTAGACACAGGTGAAAAAGACAGACACACGAGACATAAAGACAGACCGGGTAGACAGAAAGAGACACGGGTGACGAAAGACACACGGTAGACAGAAAGACAGACACAAGGAGACATAAAGACAGACACACAGGTAACAGAAAGACGACACCTATAACAGACAAACAGACAACAATACGACAGATAACAGGCAGCAGATACAGACAGGTTTATGTGCACAGTGAAAAAAAATAGAGGTTTGGAGTAAGAGCCTTTCTTCCCCAAAATCTCCTGCAAGACTCAGACTTCTTTGGGGCCCATGGTAAAATTTTTACTGTCCATTATACAGTTAATACAGTATGGCGGAGGGGCAGGGTTTTGTAAAATGATTTCTGCCTGCATGACACTTGCCCCCCCATATTGTAAAATTTTTGTACTGGTGGCATCCCCGGGCCCCCCCCACTGCCAAATCAGGTCGTAAGTCAGGGGACGTATGTCGGCAGGTCTAAGTCGGAGGGTAGGTGTACATCTTCCATTCTATCAAATGACCCAAAAAAAAGAAATCAACCATAAAAACCTATAAAAATTTTAACTGCAAAGAGGCAGCTAATGGCTGAGAAATAACCCCTTATTTTTCGTCCCCTCTTTTTTATTTTTTTTTGTAGTTTAAGAAGCATCTTTCCATCTACATTTTCCAAATTTTTAAGAAAAGCCCCCCGTGGGGGGGGGGGGGGGGTTTTTTTGGGGGGGGGGGGGGGGGGGGACGGAAAAAAAAAAAGTGACTTGTCTGATTTTCTGGTTATCCCCCGGTTCTTATAATACACGCTATGTATGATAAACTATGTAATGTATTTGTGTATACCGAATAAACTTTTTACTTCTAGTCTGTCACGAGTACAAGAAACTGCCCATTCACTTTTTCAAAATACCCAATAAAAAGGTCAGAAATTGGCAAATTTGGCCATTTTACCAAATTTTTAACAGTCCCCAATTTTAAAAATAAAGGGCCAAAAAAACAATGCGACATTTCCGGCACTAAAATAACATTTTTTCTGTTCATTTTCATGGCTATGGCCCCTCTTAATTACTCTTGCTTACCATTTGGAATTTTTTTTCCAAAAAAAAAGAAGTTTACTGTTATGCAGACTACAGTGGACCCCCGGGTTTACGATATTATTTTATTCCAAAAATATGTTCAGGTGGGCCCGACTGAACGAATTTGTTCCCATAAGGAATATTGTGAAGTAGTTGTCCATTTCAAACCCCCCAAATACTACAAATGCACTTACTAAATACACTTACATAATTGGTCGCTTGGGAGGGATCGAAAGCGGGGGTCACTGAGCATTTTTTAATAAATTTTAAAATAATGTCAATCCATTCTTGACTCCTCCGGAATTTAGACTGGCAGGCGGGCAGGATTGGACGTGACGTCTTTGTTTCCTTTTAGCTTCGCTAAAGAATAGAACATTTTCGTACGTGATCGCAATTTCCCGGACTTTTCGTCATGAACAATCAAATCATATCTATTTCTGTAAATATCTTTTATTCTATCAAATGAGACCCAAAAAATGAAATAAACCATAACAACCAACAAAAACTACCGCTAAGCAGCCGTAATGGCTGAGAAGTAACTCCGTATTTTTGGTTGATTTTTTTTCATTTTTGGTGTGTGTGAAGAATATTTTCCATATACATTGCCCCAAATTTTTAAAAAGATAAACCCCAAAAAACAACTGAGAAAATAATAATAATAATATAAAATTTTTAATATCTTTATTTTCTACAGTACATGTACAAGGTATACAGCCTAGCTGACATCGGACATACACTGTATAGAAAAGGGACTTGTTTTGCTGATATTTTAAGAAAATTAGGTCGGTCCCAGGATAACACCCACACCCAGTCGCTAACACCCGGGGACCCCTTTATGAGGGTAAACAAGACAACAGGTTAAAAAAACACACCTAATGTTTCTACCCAGCTGGGAAACGAAAATTTTAAAAACCAAAAAACATTATGGGGAACCCCAAGCCCGGTACTAAAAAAAAAGACATTTACTTTTTTGGGTTTTTCCAGGTTCTTACACTATGCGCTATGTGTGATAATCTTACAGTGGTATTCATTGAGCGAAATTGCGGTGACCAGTTCACGCTTCGAAAAAAAAAAGGGGGAAAAAGGGGACCAGGCCTATCCCAGGAGGGGAAACCCCCATTAAGAATGCCCCCAAAAATTACCCGGTACATTGTTTGGGGGGGCCCAACCACCGGACAAAGCTTCGGCCAAATAACCCCCCAACCCTATGTTTTCCCCTTTTTAAAGCCCAAGTTTGGTTATAATGACTTGGTTTTTTTTATTAACGTTGGGGGGGGGGGGGTTTTTTTTTTGTTTATGGGGGGGTTTTTTTTAATATTTAAATAATTGGTGAGGTTTTTTGCTCCCTCGCGCAACACTTCTATGTTACCCTCTTGCCTGGGCCCAGTGATTTCGCAAGGGCTAACGGAAAGGGAATCGTCATCAGTGGCAAGAGGGCCTTGAAACACTCCCCTTCTTCGGCGTTGGCTCTGTCCGGATCTTTTAAATGGCCCTTTGCCCTTGGGCTCACATCCAACCATCGGTGGACTTGTACTAAACTCGCCTTCGAGTGGGGGGCACTCCGATTGGCATTAATCCCTTTTGGGTTTGACGGACTCTCGTATGCCAGTGGTGTCCCTCACAGCTTGAGATGGTGGAACATTCTGCTTGGTGCCAGTATCACTCTGCATGGACTATTCCGTGGGGGCCCTTGCGCACACTTGGGGTGAACACTTTCACTCTACGTCTCTCAAACAGGGGGGTTTGCCCTGGACCATCAAGGAGTATTGGTTTGTTCCTGCTCCTTCCTGGTGGCTTCAGGACGTTATAGAGACATATGATATTAGTAAAGGACATTTTTCCATTTGGTCGATATTCCTCTCCTAGAAACTGACGGCTGGGCTCGATACGGCGTATGCTGTCAGTGCCCTAAGCCCAACAGAAGAAGAAGAAATTCTTTCTGTAGCATTTAAAAAGTTTATGTTATTTATATATTTTTTGTCATATTAGATCATGGTTATGGGCAATTAAGCTGTAGTGTTGATTTAGCGTAAAATAAAGCATATTTCCTGTTCATGAGACTGAGCTCTGGCAACGACGTGGCTTCAAAGCCACTTATCTTTAATGGTAATGTACTGTGTTGGGTTTACATATGAAAAGCATTTCTTTTATTCATGGAAAATGGCTAGGGCTAAAAGTAAGCAGGTTAAAACAATAAATGAGAAAAAGAAATTGGAATGACTTATGCAGCAAGTAGCGCCACCAAACAGTACCAGCAGGTTGGTGTGGGGACCCTGGAAATTTGAAATTATGCTAAAAAACTTCTGCTGCTGTTGTAAATTAGGGGGAAATGTCGTGCTGCTGAAACACTGTCGCTGTTTCGCTGCTTTTTAAACCCCCGTCAGCTGTTTCTGTGCTGAAACCACCGTCAGCTGCGCTCCCTGCTTTTAAGTACCGTCTGCTGCTGCTGAAAGGCCCCTTTCGGGCTGCTGTTGTAGCCTGTCGGGCTCCCCTGCTGTAGCACTGTCGCTGCTGCGGGCGGCTTTTTGCCCCGTCAGCTGTTTTGGTAGCACTGTCAGCTGCTGCTGCTGTTTGTAGCACTGTCAGCTGTGCTGTGCTTATCACTGTCTGCGCTGTACCCCCTTCAGCTGTTTGGGGCTGCTGCGTTTGCTGCGAAACCACGGGCAGCTGCTATTTGCTGCTGTACCACCATCAGTTCTGCTGGCTGAAAACCACCGTCAGCGGCTGTGCTGCTGTAGAAACCGTTGCTGCTGCTTTTGCACTGTCAGTGCTGCTTTTGACTTTTTAGCGGGCTGCTCCCTGTAGCCCCGTTGTTGGGGGGTTTATTGAGAAAAACCAAAAAACAATTAACCCCAGGGGGTTTTGCCACCCGGGGAAAAACCCCAAAAAAAAGTCAGTGCCCCATCGAAGACGGTCTAACTTTTTTCCTTTGGGGGCCCTTTAAACCCCTTTGGGGGTTTTTTCCCTCGTACTAGTACTCTTACGCGTAGGGGTTTTTTGACGTACAAAGTACCCTTAAATTCTAGCGGCCTAAAATTTCTCGCGCGAAAAAGGCGGGTGGGCCCTAGGTGTGGAGTTTGGGTCTCCCGGGGTCAGTGTGCGGGGGTTAAAAAAAAAATTGGGACCCAGTGGTGAATTGGGGGAATGCCCTTTTTGTAAACAATGTCCCCCATCCCTCGGGGTAAAAAGCTCCTCACTCCTCGGGGGTTTTGGGACATTTTTGGGTTCCCCAGTGACAGTTCAATAGTGATGGAAGTCCCAAAGGAAGATGAGTTTCGTGGTTTTAGTGGGGTTTTTGACCGAAACAAAATTGACCATAATACCCGGTAATAGTGAAAAAAACCCCGACGCCCTCACCCTTTCCACCTCGGGTGCGGGGCCCCGTGTTCAGTTAGTTTTTCCCAAAAACCCAAGAGGAAACTTCTATTTTCCCAAATAACAGACTCAGATGAGACAGGGGTGATGATAGTGATAGGAATATGAACTACAGTTTCTTCAAACTATTTTCCAGTAGTATATTGAAGTGCAATTTCCCCCAAAGTGACCGTCAGTATATAGACGATATATGCGTTTGGGAAAGTGTCCCCATATGTTATCCCAAAGGGGGAAGGGAAGTGTATTGGAGTACATCCCGGGCTGTACAACAGGAACAGACAGTGAAATGCGAAGTTTCTGTTGAAATTGGGAGGGAAAAAGGGTGCGGGTGGTAGTGGTCCCGGCGGTAAAGGCAACAGAAAGGGGGCCATGCTGCCACCCACGCTCCCACCCACGCCGCTGCCTCAGCTGTTTAAAACAAAGGCCCCAAACCCCCCACTCCCCCCCCACCCCAGCCTCCAAAAACCACAACCTCCACAACCAAAACCCCCAAACCCACAACCACCTGTAAATTGTCCAGTACCCACCGGGCAAAACACACCTGGGTTTTGGCGGGAAAGCTGCCCATTTTTTTTCCCAATTTCCCCCACCTTTTGATGGCACCCAAAAGGGTGGAAAAAACGGCCATTTTGTGCTTTGGGAACAATGCCACTAAAATTGGAATTTTTTCGAGTTATTCTTTGACGAACCACTGATGAAAAGTTTTTTTCTTTGGAAAAAAAACACATACTAGATAAAACCATGGCAAACCCAATATTTTCCCCAAAATCAGTCTAAAACCAATGGAAGGAGGCAACTGTGGCTGAGATGTTCTTTTTCTTTTTTCCCCAAAATGCTTATGCCCATGTGTATAAGCACAAAGTGAAATCATTTTGGTAAAAAAGGGCCCCCTGATTGCAACACCCCGGGTTTTAGTTATATAATGCCAAATGAATCGATTTGGGGCTAATGTTACGTATTCTTTATTCTCAGATAAAAACCCGGGCCCGACAGAAAAAAACCCGGTTATATAAGATTAGGAAAAGTGTTTTTGGGAACTTTAAAAAAGGAAAAATTTAGTACTCATTTTTATCCCCTTTAGGAAGCTTTAATTGACGAGTTTTGATTCTGTTCCCAAAGGGGGACTCTCTTTTAAGCAGTACATTTCCCAAACAAGGGGAAAAGCTTTGGGATAAAATTGGGTTTTTTGCTTTTTGATTGTTAAAAAGTGGTCTGGTAAATTTGGGTATTATTGTGACCTGGGAAAATTATTCATTGCCAAAAAAAACCAGGAAGTTTTTGGGGTCTCAGGTGATGTGGTTCGAACAATGATAAAACCATACCTTGGTAAGGGGGATAATTTTTTATTTTGATAAAAATGGTTTCACAAGGCCCCCCACTCAGTGATTTTTTTTCGGGAAAATGAACATGACAAAATTTTGGTGCACAGTGCGTTGGGAAAACGAAAAAAATAAAGCCCAAGTTTTATGGGTGGCACTCGCGAGGTGGGGGTGCGGCGTTTTTCTGCAATGACTCATGGCATTTTTGGTTTGGGTGACAAACGAGATGTCCACTGGTTTTTCATCAATTAACCCCAATGAAATGGCCGACAGTGGCAGGCAGCATAGAGAGAGAAAAAGAACCCATTTTTGAAACCTTTCAGCTGTGATTGATTACACCCTTTAACATGCGTTCAGTGGACAAATTGACATGCAGATTGGGGTTTTCGATTGTGTTCGCCCAAAAAGTTTTAATGGTACATAAACTGTTTTTTCCCTCTTCTGGAATTTCCATCTCAATGCTTATAAAATTTTATAAGTGAGCACCAGAAAAAAACCACAAATAAAAGGCGAATTCTGTTTGTCTGTTCCCTCAGCAAATAGTATTCAATTTCCAAGGGAAAAGCACCCGCAAAAAGACCGCCCACCAAATTATCAACAACTACCTGCTCGTCTGAAGATTTGGGGACACTTTCCCGGTTAAAAATTTCCCGCTACTGCTTTGAAGAAAAAGGCTCAGAAAAGGTGTTACGTTGGGGCACAACCAAAAAAAAGCCACAACAACGCAGAGAAAACTTTTTTTTTGGGTGAGGAATGTTAAAATCCCCTGTGCATACCCCATTTTCAAAAAGTTCCCCCAGGTTTAGAACTTCTAGAAAAAATTCCCTGTGAAATGTGCCCGAATTCTAGAAAAAAATTTCCCCGTGACTTGCAAACTTCTAGAAAAATTTTCCCCGTGACTGTTTCAGAATTTTAAAACATGTCCCGTGACTGTATAGGGGTTTTATTTAAAAAATTTTGAAAAATAGTAATTTTAAAAAAAAATTTCATTTGGGTTTTTTTGTGTTAAAAATTTTCTGTAAACAAAAAAATACAACAGTGTTTAGCCCTTTTTGGTTTGTATTGAAAAAGAAATTAAACTTACAAAATTTTGATCATTTTCCTCAGAGGCCATAAAAAATTACTCATAAAAAAAAAAATTGAAAAAAATTGAAAAAAGTACATTTAAAAAAATAAATAGAAAAATTTCCGGGTGAAAGGCGTCGGGGATTTTTTTTACCATATGTTGTTAATTTTTGGGAAATTTTTACACCCCCAATCTCGGGAAGTATTGAAAGTTAAAATTTTTTTTTTTAGCCTATAATTTTTAGAAAAAAATACTCTATTTTTCATAAGAAAAAATAATTTTTTTTTTTTGAAATTTGGCCGACCCTGAGAGCGAGTTTCGGAGAGGGCCTGTCGACCCTCAAAGGGTTAATCTTGTCTCCCAGGATGCAACCCACACCAGTCGACTAACACCCAGGTGAACAGAGAAAAATGCCTGGAACTAGTGCTCATATTGGTGAATTTAAAACCAGCCAAAGGTTGGTTTGAGAGATTTAAGAATCGTAGTGGCATACACAGTGTGATAAGGCCTGTTCTGGAAGAAAATGCCAAACAGGACCTACAGTACTCAGGAGGAAAAGGCACTCCCAGGACACAGTGTCTCATCAGTCATTGCTGCATCTTCAATAAGGTAAGTGTCATTTATTCTTCATTTAGTAGAGTAGTACATGCACAATATATATTGTGCATGTACTACTCTACTATTGTGCATGTATCCTTCTCTTTGTGTGTAGGAAAATGTATATTTCATGTGGTAAAAATTTTTTTTTCATACTTTTGGGTGTCTTGCACGGATTAATTTGATTTTCCATTATTTATTATGGGGAAAATTCATTCGCATAACGATAATTTCGCATAACAATGAGCTCTCTTGCACGGATTAATATCGCTATGCGGGGGTCCACTGTACTGTGGAACCTCGGCTTACGAACGCCCCACCCTGCGAACTTTTCAGGATACGAACCATCGTTCGGTCGATTTTTTTCCTTCTGGATATGAACGAAATTTCCCCTCAAGGAAGTTCTGTAAATAAATAAATAGATAAATAAATAAATATTTCTTTGCAAGGGTTACAATGTGTGTTTACGTATCATAACATGAAGCATACCGAGACATTTCGCACACACTTAACCTAATACTTATAGACTACTTAAGTCTCAACAGGTGAAAAGTAGTGGTTACCAATGTTTTGTTGATGGTGGCTCCAGCTACTGCCAGCCTTTTGAAACTTCTCTTTGCTGTTATTATTATTATTATATAGTATTATTGTATTTGTTATAATAATAATTATATTGTATTACTATTATTATTATATTATTATTGTTATAGTAATTATTATATTGTATTACTATTATTATTATTATTACTATTATATTGTACAGTGGACCCCCGCATACCGTACGCATCGCATAACGTTCAATCCGCATACCGCTCACTTTTATCGCAAAAATTTTGCCTCGCATACCGCTCAAAAACCCGCTCACCACTCTTCGTCCGAGACGCGTCCAATGTGCGCCCTTAGCCAGCCTCACATGTGCCGCCGGTGGCATTGTTTACCAGCCAGCCTCCGCGGTAACATCCAAGCATACAATCGGAACATTTCGTATTATTACAGTGTTTTTGGTGATTTTATCTGCAAAGTAAGTGACCATGGGCCCCAAGAAAGCTTCTAGTGCCAACCCTACAGCAATAAGGGTGAGAATTACTATAGAGATGAAGAAAAAGATCGTTGATAAATATGAAAGTGGAGTGCGTGTCTCCGAGCTGGCCAGTTGTAAATAAAC
>NC_069416.1:66495680-66541420 GCF_026875155.1 Cherax quadricarinatus | reverse complement strand
CACACTAAAAATTTCGCCACACCATCATAATTTTACAGACCCAGCTGAAAAATCATGCAGCCACTAATAGGAAAGTTTGCCCTGGGGCATTGCCAAATTTTAGGAGTGCCCAAAACCATAATAAAAAAAAAAAAGGGCGAAAGACCCACAATAAACTAACACCCAGGCTGTGACAAAAAAACCACAGCTACACAGGTGTGAAAAAACCCCAATCGGGCTTTAAAAGGGGTGTACCACAACCAAAACCTAAAAACCCATTTGGGGCCCACACCAATACCCTAACACCCCCGGGGTTGACCCACCCCATCACCAAACCCCCCGGGGTTGCCCCACCCCAAATCACCAAACCCCGGGGTTTTGGGGCCCACACCAACCCCAAACCCCCAGGGTTGACCCACACAATCACCAAACCCCCAGGGTTGACCCACCCAATCAGCTAACACCAGGGTGGACCCAAACCCCAAATCACAAACAACCGGGGTGTGCCCACCCAATCCCCTAACCCCGGGGTGTGGACCCACAAAAACACCAAACCCCCCGGGGTAGACCCCACACCAATCCCCCAAACACCAGGGGTGCCCACACCAATCAGCTAAAAAACCGGGTGTGACCCACACCAGTCACCTAATACCCACAGTTGGCCCACCCAGTCCCCTAACACCAGGTGTGCCCCACCCCAAATAAGCAAAACCCCCAGGGTTGCCCATCCCAATCACCTAACACCTAGGGTTGACCCACCAATCCACTAATAACCAAAGAAACCCCCCACACCATCCATTAATAACCGGGAGTAACCAATCACTCCACTAACCCCCAGCAGCGCCCAACAACATTCCCCAAAACACCAGGGGCAACCCCCACTAGCCCACTAATACCCAGGATAAACCCAAAATCATTCACAAATACCCAGGATCAAACCCAAAATTCACTCACAAATTACCCAGGTTGAACCCACAATGCCACTAACACCGGGGTACCTTTTTACTGTAGGTAAAAAGGACAGCGGGTGTTTTAGGAAACACCCCAAATGTTTCCATTTTACCAGGATCTACCCCCCGGCTTCATGTGTGAGGCAATCTGAAACCAACCCCACCCACAGGGGTGGAAGAATTTTTTTTTTTTTAAATTTTGAATTGTCTATTTCAACCCTCAAAAAAATTTTACCAAAATCAGCAAATGATGACCACAACAAGGACCAACACTTCCACGAACAACTGTAATTGTTTCTCTCCTGTGAGTCTGTTGCCTATTGAAATTTTTACCTTATTATGCATTTAACAACCCTGCCTTTGCATCCAAAGGCCAAAAAAAAAATAGGCCCTTTGATTTCCTCATTGAAATAGTGGCCTAAAGACCCCTGTTATATATTTTGTGGTACTGGTACATACCAAATTCAGTTCCCAAAGTATCGCATTTTATGGGAACCTCTACTGAAACCTCCCTACTTGAACAATTAGTATTCGAATGCTTTTTTTTGGAAAAACATTGCTCAGGGGTTGCAATTTCTGCAACCTACCAAAAAACATGGCCAAACTTCCCTGTGAATTTTTGTGTTTCTTCACATTTTTTGTTGTTTTTAAATTTTTTTTTTATTTCTATAAATAATCACTGTGGGCCTAAAATGAGTGAACAGCCAACAAAAAAGACAATTTGGGTTGGGAACTAAATTTAAAAGATAAACTCCTTTTTTTTTTTTAGATACCCCAACTGGTCGATAAGCCCGTTGTTAAAAAATATTAAAAGTGTACTTACCTAGATAACAAAAAGTCATAGCCCCCTTCAAATTTATTTGAACTTAATAATCCTCCTACTTGCCCGCCTTTTGGGAGTAATTTGAGCGGCATTTTGGGCACCATGGTTCTCTAAATTTTTGTAAAAAAATACATTTAAAATGTGTATAAGACATTCCCAAAAATTTAAAAAATAATGTCAATGGTTCTGAGAATTTTAAAAATGCTTTTTCAAAATATTTTAAAAAACAATTACAGTGCACTCTTTCTTTTTTTTTAAATTATTAATGTCAAACCTTTTGGGTTTATAGCAGTTGCCCCTGCTTTAATTTCTTTTAATTTTTGGTTCTTACTGCAAATACTGTTCACAAACCAACCAAATGCCAAATTTTCTGTAATCAACATAAAAAAATTAACTTCCCAATAGATTTAATTTAAAAAATTTAATAACCTTGGGTTGGGGATTTTGCATTTTTTATTCTGTAAAAATTTTCTTGTAATGAATAACTGTTATTCTAACTATACAGTATATAATGAAAACAACCCATTTCCAATAATGGGGAGCCCCGCTTAAAAACAGGGTTTGGTTTCCGGTCTGAATAAAAAAAAAAAATGCGAAAAGTGAAACAGCCTTTTCCCCCTTTCCCTGAATGTAAAAACTTGATAACATTTTTACTTTAAACATAAACTAGGGGTAAAAAATGCATACAACCCTCTCCATTTTGCGACATCTGTTTACCATCTCAAATTAAGACAAACCTCAACCAAGTCGTACCTAAAAAAAGTACATGCACCCTTGGGTTTTCGGCCGTCCTGTTATTGGCCAACCCGTGATTGGCCGGGTTTTTCGGCTCCCTGATCGCCCTTTACTTTGGGGGATCCCTTTCGGACGCGCGTCCACCGGCAGGGGCTGCTGGGTCAGTTTGGCTTCTTCAGTGCGGAGGGGAACCTTGCTCATTTTCATCCCAAAATTTTCTTTCTTTTTCCCTTTTTTTTGGTTTTTTGGCAGTGCAAAGCAAAAAAAATAACCTGGGCTCCAAAGAAAGTCCCTAGTAAAGTTCCTGTGGTCAAGAAAGTGAGAAATACCATGGAATTTAAGCATGAAGTGTAGCAGGCATGCAGAGAGTGTAGCAGGCATGCAGAGAGTGTAACAGGCATGCAGGAAGTGTAGCAGACATGCAGGAAGTGTAGCAGGCATGCAGGAAGTGTAGCAGGCAGGCATGCAAGAAGTGTAACAAGCATGCATGGAGTATAACAGGCATGCAAGGAGTGTAGCAGGCATGCAGGGAGTGTAACAGGCATGCAGGTAGTGTAGCAGGCATGCATGCAAGGAGTGTAACAGGCATGCAGGGAGTGTAGCAGACATGCAGGAAGTGTAGCAGGCATGCAGGAAGTATAGCAGACATGCAGGAAGTGGGGCAGACATGAAGGAAGTGTAGCAGGCATGCAGAAGTGTACAAGGCAATGCAGAAGTGTAGCACGCCATTCAGGTATGGCCCCCCAGCATGAGGTCCTCAGCAAACGTATGTAATACTGATTTAATAGTTAAAAATATTATTTTTTGGTGAATATTTTTGTCTAGAACGGATTAATTGTAATTACTACATTAATTCTTATGGGAAATATTATTTCGGTTTTAGGCCGAGCTTCTGGAACGGATTACGGCCGATAACCAAGGGTCCACTGTATATTACAGCTGATTTCCTCTATTCTTTCTTAATTTCAATAACATGTACACTATTGTATAAGCAGTTAAAAATATGCCAGAAAGGTTATAAATGGTGCAAATGTGACATTAAAACAATATCAAAGATGAGAAACACAAACTCACTACTATTATAGTATGCTCCTCACTTAGTGCGCATTCGTTAAAACGAGGTGTACAGGTCCCTTTCCATCATAAATCCGGCATCATTGGGATCTGTAGTGTGCTGGATTACTGAGTTTGCCAAATTATAGAGTGGTTAGGTTAGAATACACTTAATAAAATTAAACCAACCTTGACTACCAGTTCATTGAATCATCGGCAAAAATCGAACATTTCCGCTACTTTGAGCTCAATTTCAAGGTACTTTTCGTTATGAAAGCAATCAAAATCATGTCTATTTCTGTAATACACCTACCATCCGACTTACGACCAAGCTTGGTTCCGAACAACCGGTCGTAAGTCGAAATGGACGTAAGTCGAACCTTTGAAAATTGCCGACATATTGGGAAGGGCATAAACTACCTACCTACATAATACTGTAATGTAATGTACAATCATTATTTCATTCTTTTTACCATAATTTACTTCTATTGTTGTATTTTAATTATTTATGTACTGTATATAATGTATACATGGTAGTGATATGTATTGTAAATTTTACATCGCATACAGTATCATATGTTACTATTATCTTTATGTATTGTCGACACAGTGGAATGGTAGAATACCACTGGTAGTGTCATCCTGCCAGAATGTTGTACGTATAACCTTTACCCTAAGTAAAGAGAAACAACTCTGGAACATGTGTAATATGTATCCGGCTGGCTGGCTGGCTGGCTGGCTGGGTGGCCGGGTCTGTGGTTGGCCGGGTGGGTGGCTGGGTGGCTGGATGGTGGTGGGTGTGGCTGGATGGTGGGTGCTTGGCTGGATGAGGGTGGTTGAACTAGCTGATGATGGTGGCGGCTGGATGATGGGTGGGTGGGATTTCGGCTGGATGGGTGGGTGAGCGGCTGGATGGGTGGGCGGCTGGATGGGTGGGTGGGCGGCTGGATGGGTGGGTGGGCGGCTGGATGGGTGGGTGGGTGGCTGGATGGGTGGGTAGTTGGCTGACCAAATGTGGTTGTCTCTCTGTATCTCTCTCTCACTGGTACACGTAAGTCAAGTTATCATACATATTATAAATTACCTAGGATAACCCAAAAAATCCAGACAAAGTGCTGTACAGTGGATCTGTGCTCCAATGCCCTAAATTAATAATATTAATAATCATTATTATTACAATAATACATATGTACTAATATTAATATTACAGTGGACCCCCGCATAGCGACCTTAATCCGTGCAAGAGGGCTGGCTGTTATGCGAAATGTTCGCTATGTGAATGAATTTTCCCCATAAGAAATAATGGAAATCAAATTAATCCGTGCAAGACACCCAAAAGTTTGAAAAAAAAAATTTTACCACATGAAATATACATTTTCCTACACACAAAGAGGATACATGCACAATAGTAGAGTAGTACATGCACAATATATATTGTGCATGTACTACTCTACTAAATGAAAATAAATGACACTTACCTTTATTGAAGATGCAGCAATGACTGATGAGACACTGTGTCCGGGGAGTCCCTTTTCCTCCTGAGTACTGTAGGTCCTGTTTGGTATTTTCTTCCAGAACAGGCCTTATCACATGTGTATGTCACTACGATTCTTAAATCTCTAAAACCAACCTTTGCTGGCTCTAAATTCACCAATATGGCACTAGTTCCAGGCATTTTCCCTGTTCACCTGGGTGTTAGTCGACTGTGTGGGTTGCACCCTGGGAGACAAGATTTAGGACCCCAATGGAAATAAGTTAGACAGCCCTTCGATGACACTGACTTTTTTGGGCTATCCTGGGTGGCAAATCCTCGGGGGTTAATTGTTTCTTGGTATTCTCAATAAGCCACACCAACAACGGTGCTACAGCAGCAGCAGCAGCAGCTGACGATGTTACAGCACAGCAGACGATGCTACAGCAGCAGCAGCAGCAGACGATGCTACAGCACAGCAGCAGCAGACGATGCTACAGCACAAAAAGACGATGCTACAGCAGCAGCAGACGATGCAACAGCAGCAACTGACGATTTTTACAGCACAGCAGACGATGCTACAGCAGCACCCAGCAGCAACCCATGCTACAGCAGCAGCGCAGCTGACGGTGATACGGGCGCAGCAGCAGCTGTACCACCAATAGTAGCGATGGTGATTGGGGTTTATTATACAACCCTTTGGCCAGCTCGGAAAACACGCACTCCACTTTCATACTTATCAATGATCTTTTTCTTCATCTCCATAGTAATTCTCACCCTTTTTGGGCTGTAGGGTTGGCACTAAAAAGCTTTCTTGGGCCCATGGCACTTATTTTCCAGAAAAAATCACCAAAACACTGTAATAATACAAAATGTTCCGATTGTATGCTTGGATGTTACCGCGGAGGCTGGCTGGTAAACAATGCCACCCGCGGAACATGTGAGCGTGGCTCAGGCCGCACATTGGACGCGTCTCGGACGAAGGCCGCTGAGCGGGTTTTTGGGCGCTATGCGGGGCAAAATTTTAGCGATCAAAGCGTCCGCTATGCGGATTGTCCGCTATGCAAGGCGTCCGTTATGCGGGGGTCCACTGTATTATTATTAACCCTTTGAGGGTCGACAGGCCCTCTCCGAAACTCGTTCTCAGGGTTGGCCAAATTTCAAAAAAAAAAAAATTATTTTTTCTTATGAAAAAATAGTTTTTTTTTTCTAAACAATATAGGCTAAACAAAAAAATTTTACCGTCAATACTTACCGAGATATGGAGGCGTGAAGTTTGCCAAAATTGAACAACATCTGATAACAAATCCGACTGCCATCACCCGGTATTTTTCTATTCAAATTCAAAGTTTATTCTCTATAAAGATTACAATGTTGAATTTACAGAATTTGGTTGTGTGGTTTACATGTAGTTAAATAATGATTACAGAGTGTACCACTAGAACACCTAGCATGGCTAGGCATTTCGGGCAGACTTAGTTTAATTCTTTATTTTAAAATATTACAAATTATGAGGTAAGTTGGTATTATGGCTAAGTGACTAAATACTAGTTTGTGTATTTACTTTTTTATGTACTATTTTCAATTATTTTTCAATTTTTCTTTTTCTGAGTAACTTTTATGGCCTCTGAGGCCAACATGATCAGTATTTTGTAAGTTATTTCTTTTTCAATACTACACAATAAGGGCGTAAACACTGTTGTCATTATTTTGTTTATAGAAAATATTTACACAAACAAACGATATGAAATGTTGTTTATTACTATTTTTCTATATTTTATATACACATACAGGTCTCCCTCAACATTCACGTTTTCAACTTTCACGGGCTTCACACATTCGCGAATTCCCAACCGCCAAATTCCCAGCCACCAAATTCCCAGCCGCCAAATCATATTTAAGTTTCCCGCCACCTGCGAGTCCCTACTACCCTCCCTCCGACCCCCGCAACTGGCAGCCAGCCCTCCCACCACTCAGTGTGGTGAGTGTTTTGTTTGTTCATTATTTGCTATTAAACTACAGTATAAATAATGTAAACCCATTCATGACTGCATATTGGAAGGCTATTCGGACAGGTATTAGATGGTGACATCATGTTTTTTCCCTCTTGAACACTGCAAAAAATTTAAACATTTCTGCTACAGCAAAACAATAACAAAAGTAAAAATAATAAAATAAATAATAATAATAATAAAAAATAATAAAAATAACAAAAATAAAAATTAATATTAATAAAAAAAAAATTTTAAAAATTTTAATAAATTGATATAATTGGGGAAAGGGAAATTGTACAAAAATACGGGGGGAGTGGTTGACACATCGCACGTGACTTTTTTTTGCTGGAGAAAACCCATTAGTCCCCCATGCTTTTCCAAACTTTCACAATAATTCATTTTTTTTGGGTGCTTGTAGAAAAGGGGGGTCATCCCCCAGGGTTAAACCTTTTCTTTAAAATTAAAATTGCGGTTTTTTCCCTTTTTAATAGTTTAAATTGGAAATGAAACGCCCTTTGTATTTTTAAAAGGCTAATTCTTATTAACAATTATTAAAAATTTAAAGTAACATGGCCATAAGTTTTATTGGAGGTATAGAAAAATGCCTGCCGCCCAGTGTCCCGGGTGTATGGTTCCTGTGATTTTCCGAGGGGTTTATCCCCCCCTTTCCCCCCCTTTAAATGTTCAACTACTCTACTGAGTTTTGGGTGGTCATTAAAGTGCCCCTTGCCCCCTTATCCCCCCAAGGGTTTGAGGGACGAGAAATTGAACAATGGGCACCAACGAGAACACCCCTGCTTGCCCTCGGGTTAACCCCCCCAAATTTTTAAATCCCCCGGGCCTGGACATATTCTGTTTTTTCTGACTGTTTCCCCCAAATTGGGGGAAACAAGATTTTCAACATTAAAAAATCCTATATACATATATGTTATATCAGGATCTCCTCCAAATAAATCTGCAAGAAAGCCTTATATATTTTTTTGGATTATAAAAAAAACAATGCATTTTTTAAACCTTATATACGATAATTCGTATATTTTTTCGGGCTTATTTTGGGTTTTATAATATCCCTTAAATTTAAAAATTTGGGCCCATTCCGGAGGATCACTATTATTCCCCTAACCTCTCTGACCAAATTTTTAAATGTCTAAAAAAGAAATAGGGGTTACAATATTTGGGAGTGAAAACAAAAAAGGTAAGTAATTTTTTTCAGGTAAAACACAAAACAGTTACAAAAAATTTAAACATAAAATAGCAGCATAGTTAGAAACCCTTTGGGATAACCCAAAAAAGTCAGATTTGCCCTTTTTTCCCAAATTGGGGGGTCCTTTGAGTGTGCCCCTGGAGTGGTAGAGGAAAGTAAATTGAGGAAGGGTATTTAAAACATACATGTTATTAATAAAAAAAAAGGTACAAATTATTTTTTAATAACATTTTAATAAATACAAAACTTGTTAATAAAATACATGTTTTTAAAAATAAAAAATAATAAAAATTAACAACGGCAGCCACCCCCTCCCCCCCGGCCACTAAACCAGTCAGCCCAGTCTCCAGCCACTGTGCATTGGGTCATTGCTGTTTTTTGTGGTGGTAAAATTATGTCTCATGCCATGCAGTTACCTCCATATAATCATCTCCATTCAACTGCCCCTCATTTTAACTGCATGTAATATCATTAGAGAAAAAAAGAATTATTTTTTAAAAATTTTTTTTAACCCATCACAAGTCATCAGAGTTCGTCTGCCTACGAGTTTGGGTTTTAGTGTTCCGTTTGTTCATTTTTTATTTAAAAAACAGTATAAATAAAAGTCCAACTCATTCATGACTGCTAATAAAAAAATAATAAAAATAATTTAAAAATAATAATAAATACGAGGGTTTTTAAAAAAGTGGGTGGGAGAGGCATCGTCAGTCATATGGGTTTGTTTTATGCTGGGGTGAGTATTTCCCTTTTGCGCTTTTTCCAAACAAATTTTACAATAATTCATTGTGTTTGGTGCTTGTAGATTTAGGTGACTGCTTTCATAATTTAAACCTGGGCCCCAAAAAAAATTTTTGGGAAAGAAACTGAGAAAACACGAAAAAATTTAAGAAAGAAAATTTTTATAAAAATACGAGGGAAATGGTGGGGGGCCGTACAATATTTACGATGTTCCAGGTACTATTTTTTGATTGTTCATGAGAAAAAAAGAAAGGAAAGGAAAACTGCAGTAGAACCCCGTTGGCCCTACTATTCAGGTCCTTCCCCAAATCCACCCAAAAACAGAATAAATGCTACCCCAAATTTAAACTTTGAAAATTCCATTTACTCGCATGCAAGACCCCCTTCAAATTTCCAAAAACCTCCACTTTGTATTTACCAACCAAATGGAAATACCCAAAAGGGTTTTAGCTTTGATAGGAAACCCTTTGGGGGGCTTTAAAAAAGATTTTGGGCAAATATAAAGAGTGGGAGGGGCATGTACTTATACATTATATACAAGATTAAATTTTATTTTATTATTTTTTTAAAATTTTCCCGCAATAATTGGGGCCCCCAAAAAATTCAAAGATTTTTCAACATTCACGGGGGTCTTGATCCCCTAACCCCGCAAAGTTGAGGGGGACCTGTATACAGTCACGGGAAAATTTCCAGAAGTTTTGCACCTGGGGGAAAAACCCTTTTAAACATGGGGTCCCTGCACAGTGGTGGTTTTTTTCATCCTCACACATAAAACGAGTTTTCTCTGCCCTTGGGGGGGGGGTTTTTTTTTTTTATGTGAACAGACCCTAACACCTCTTCTGACCTTTTTCCCTTTAAAAAACAGTAGCGGCACTTTTTAAACCCGGAAAAAGATACCCATTCTTCAGACGAGCAGGGAGTTGTTTTAAATTTGGTGGGCGGGCCCAAATTTTAGGTGCTGTTTCCCCTTTGGAAATTGAATACTATTTGTCTGATGACAGACAAACAGAATTTTTTCCAAACTGTGGTTTGGTTTTTTCGCCCCATCTTTTACATTTTTATAAAACTTGAGCATGGAAATGTCAAAAATGGAAAAAAAATTTTATGTACCACTTATAACTCTTTCGAACACAATCACAAAACCCATCTCAGTCACATTTGTCCCTGAACGCATGTTAAAGGGTGTAACAACACAGCTCAGTTTTAAAATGGGTTTTGCTCCTTCTATGCTGCCGCCACTGTCTGCCTTTTCATTAGGGTGAACTAAAATGACAACAGGCAACACTCGTTTGCATGCCACCAAAATCCATATTCATTGGCGAAAAACGCCTGCACCTCACCTCACGGTCCCCACCGTAAAACGGGCATATGTTTCCGTTTTGCCGCACTGTCCCAAACAACATCTGTCATTTTCACCGCAAAAAAATCACGATGAGGGGGGTTACCATTATCTGTATATAATTTTGCCCCTTACCAAAGGGTATGGTTCTTCATTGTTCAACCACATCACCTGATGCCCAATAATTTCTTGGTATTTGCAATGAAAAATTTCCAGTGTACACAATAAACCAATCCCAGACCACTGAAAAATCACAAAGCAAAAACAATTTAACCAAAAACGTTTCCCTTGCGGGAGTACTCTTGAAAGAAAGTCTTCCTTTGAACAGAACAAAGACTCTCAATTTCAAGCTTCCTGAAGGGGTAAAAATCGACTGAATTCTCTCTCAGATACACAAACCATTCCCAAACTTATATAACCTTCGTTTCTGTCAGGGCCTGTTTTGTCTGAGAAAGGAAACATACAACATTGCACAAATCGATTCACTGGCATTATATCACGAAACCTGGGGTTTCAATCAGGGGGGTCTGTTGACCCTATGATTTCCTTTTTTGCTTAACACATGTCATAAGCATTATTTTGGCAAAGAAAAGATACAGCTCAGCCACATTTCCTCCTCCACTGGGGAGATGTGTTTTGGGGAAAGTAAATGTTTTCCAGGTGTACTCGTAGTAGTTGCTTTCCCGACAATACTTTTCCTCAGGGTTCTCAAGAAAAACTCAAACATTCCTTCAGTGGCATTTTTCCCCAAATGTACAAAATGGCCATTCCCCTTTGGCTGTCATCAAACTGGGGGGCATTTGGGAAAAAAATTGACAGCTTCCTGCCAACCCAGGTGCGGTCGCTGGGGTCTGGGCAATGACAGGGGTTTTGGTTGTGGCCTCTTCAAGGGGGCTCCTTCGGGGGAAGAGGCTCTTTCAGAATTACCCCGTCGGGCTTTTCCCAGACCGAACCTAATTACCCCCCATTCCCCCTCCCTATCTCACCTCCCCCCTTTTTTCCATTCCTCCCCCTCCTCCTCACCCCTCCCTTTTGCCCTTCCTCTTTTTAGCCTTCGTGATTTCTCCCACAGGCGCGCTAGTTCCTAGGTAGGGGAAAGGACACCGGGGTCCCATCCCATTCCGTTGAGGTTTCTTGGCGGTGGCGTAGTTTTGCCGTGGAATCTGGATTGCCTAGGGATGTCCCGATCCCTCTCCGGTATCCCGGAGTAGCTTTGGGTGTCTTTTGGGCGACGGGTGTATCTCTGGAAGCCACCTTTCGGATTCCGGGGGTGGTGGCTGAAGGAGGTATGCTTTGTGGCGGATATCCGGCCGCCCTCTCTTTTGTCCACCGAGGTAGCTCGGCAGATGTGAGGTTGCTATCCCAGATTGCTGGTTTACTGGCATGAAGGGTAGGGTATGGCACGGGTTCCATGCTGCATCTGCGCTAACTAGCGGTGTCGAGTCCTCTTGGGCGCGGAGGGAGATTTCTGGCCCTTTCATTCCTCCTAGGAACTATCCCTCCCCGGTCCCCCCTTTTTTTTTCTTTTTTTTATTTTTATTTTCTTTTCTTCTTTCTTTTTTTTTTCTTAAAAACAAAAAGAAAGAAGTAACCTAACCATGGCAGCCCTAGTCCATGAACCTGGTACCCCCGGGCCCCTTCTTGATACCGCACCCCGTTCTGACCCCGCCTCGTCTTTGGACCACTCTTCAGACATTCCTCATGCCTCTGTACCTATTGCCGGTGCTGTTTCCTCACCCGCTTCAGGTACTGAGGCCTCGACTGACTCCTTCGATTTATCAGACCTTCGCTCTCCTCTGACTATGCTTCCGGCCTCTCCCTCTACGGTGCGGCAATTTTCAAATCGCCGACCCGTTCCACGTCGGACCAACTCTGGTCCCACGCCTAAACGTCAACGACAATTACCTGCTGATGATACTTCTCCACCTTCACCTTCTCGTTCTTCTCAGAAACGATCGACACGTCCTTCACTACCTTTCCACGCTCAGTTTCAGACTGAACAGTGGACTAAATTCTTCACTTTACGACCAACTTCCTCTACTGCCTATCTTTCTGACCATAGTATTGGCAAGGCACTCCTACGCCATGTTGGTAAAGATATTTCTTTTCATGCTCTTAAGAGTGGTACGCGCATCATTACCGTACAGAATGCTACCCAGGCTCGTGAGCTCTCTCGTCTTTCCCATATAGATACTGTTCCTGTCACCCTTGAAAAACATCATTCCCTCAATTCTTGTAGTGGTACCGTTATTCTGCCCCATACCATAGTTCAACAAAATTTCCAGACATGTGGCACCGACATTCTAGAACAGCTGGAACTCCAAGATCTCCCAATCCTCAAGGTAGACACTTACGTTCTTCCTGCCCGTGGGCGGAGACGATACCCTAGCAATGTGGCTCGTTTAACTTTTGACAGCCGAGAACTCCCATCCTCCGTTTTATATATCAGGACATCGGTTACAAGTTCGAAAGGTGATCCCTACACCACAACAGTGTAGAAATTGCTGGCGATTTGGCCATCCAGCGAAATATTGCAGATCTATCGCCGAATGCCCAGTCTGTGGTGCCGATGACCATTCTAATACGTCTTGCAATCGATCTCCCTCTTGCCTTAACTGTCATGAGGCTCACCCTTCGTACTCTCGCCGTTGTCAGGTCTATTTAAACGAGCGGGAAATCCGTTACCTCAAAGAGACAGAAGGTCTCCCTTATGCCATGGCAGTTTCTCATCTCCGCCTCCAGGGAGACTCCCACGTGTTTCTTATTCCCGTGTTTCAAAACGTCCCCCCACTTCTGGTATCCCATCTTCTACACCCACCTCTGTGGTTACCTCTCCCATAGTCAATCCTGTATCTAATCCTTTTGCTGTCCTCGGCTCAGACGTCCCTACTTCAACGCCTCAGTCTAATCTCGCTTCTTCGAGTTCTCTCTTACAAGCCTCAGTATCGACGAGACCTCGTACGACACCTCTTCCCAATCGTCCCTCTACTTCTCAAAAGTCAAAAAAAGGTCCGGTAACACCTCCTACCCATCTTCCACCTCCTCATTTTACCCTCCCTGTCTCTGTCCCTAGTTCTTCCCCTCTCACTGGCTCAGTTACAAGTGCAGAGGTTCACCCTCCTCCTCGTAATGTACCTTCCTCCCCTGTTCCCTCCCAAGTTTTTTCCTCTTCTGCCACCTCCCAGGTTCCTGTCTCTTCTGTCCCCTGCCACGCTTCTTTCCAGTTCCCTCCACCCTTTCGCCCCCCCCCTACCTTGGTACAGTCCAATACAGTTCCAATCTTTACTCATCCTCCCCCTACCATTCCCAATATTGTCTCCCATACGACATCTCTGAATTCCGAAACACTTGAAGCAATCTCTGAATATATTGCAGAGACCAAACCATCAATGGACACTGATCCACCTTCCGTCTTTCTCTCTCCTCTGCTCCATCTGCGCAACTCCTTTCTTCACAGCGCACCGTTCCTTCGCTGCTTGAACATTTTCCACTGCCTCCGCATGTGGACTTTTCTAACCCTTCTAGTCCGTAGGAACCCTTACCTGCGGATTTCAGTATCTTTATCATTGCCAATTATGGCCTTTTTACAGTGGAATATACGCGGCCTCAGGGGTAATCGGGGTGAGCTTCAGATGTTACTCTCCCAGTTTGCCCCTGTTGGTGTTGCTTACAGGAGCCAAAATTACACTCTGCTGTTATTTCTCACATCTCAGGCTATAATTTATTGTATTCTTCAGATCCTTTTCCTGATGGGACCTTTAATGAAAGTGCCCTTCTTCTCCGCACTGATATTCCGTACCATCAGCTATTTATTCATACTTCGCTGCATTACACAGCAGCCGCTATCCACTTACATAGGTGGTATACGCTCTGTTCTTTATATCTCTCTCCTTCTCGGGCATTATCTATTCCGGATTTTGCCTTCCTTGTTTCGTCATTACCGCCACCGATTTGTTACTTGGTGATTTTAATGCCCACCATTTCCTCTGGGGAGGGTCTCACTGTGATTCCCGTGGAATTCAGTTAGAGGCTTTTCTTGCCACCCACCCCCTCCATGTTTTAAATACAGGTACTCACACCCATTTTGATCCTCGGACTCATACTCTCTCTTGCATCGATCTCTCAGTTTGCTCTTCCTCCGCCGCATTAGACTTTACTTGGTCTGTTCTCCCGGACTTACATGACAGTGATCATTTCCCAATCATTCTTACTTCCCCTTCATATTCGCCACCTCTTCGCACCCCACGCTGGCAATTTAATCGGGCAAATTGGAACCTTTACTCACACCTGACTGTTTTTAAAGAGGTTCCTTCTTCGTCCTCCATCGATGAGCTTTTACACCTCTTCTCGTCCTCCGTTTTCACCGCAGCTTCTCATTCTATACCCCAAACTTCGGGCAGGCATTCTCAGAAATGCGTGCCTTGGTGGTCTCCTGCTTGTGCTCGTGCGTACGTTTGAAACGCGCTGCATGGGGCAGGTACCGGTACAATAGAACCACAGAGCGACTCCTTGATTTTAAACAGAAGTGTGCGATTGCTCGCCGTGTCATCCGTGACGCTAAATGCACTTGCTGGCGAGATTATGTCTCCACCATCACCTCTGCTTCCTCTATGAGTGCAGTCTGGAAAAAAGTACGAAAACTGAGTGGTAAATATTCTCCTGACCCGGCTCCTGTTCTGCGGGTTGCCGGTGTTGATATAGCAAACCCACTAGATGTTGCCAATGAAATTGGCAATCATCTGGTCCGTATTTCTCAGGGGACTCCATCTATGCCCTCATTTCTTTCCTCAAGTCTGCCAGAGAGTTAGCACCCTTGGACTTTTCTTCTCTCAGAGAAGAACAGTATAATGTGCCTTTTACACTTCAAGAACTGGAGGCAACACTCTCAGCTTGTCGATCATCGGCAGCTGGGCCCGACGACATTCATATTCGTATGCTACAACATTTACACTCAGTCAGCCCTTGCAGTCCTATTACGCCTTTACAATCTTATTTGGTCACAAGGAGTTTTCTTCCACAGCTGTGGAAATCCGCCATTGTTCTCCCTTTCCGCAAACCAGGCACTACGGGACATGAAACCTCCCACTATCGTCCCATTGCTCTTACCAGTGCAGTTTGCAAAGTAATGGAACGTCTAGTAAATAGACGTTTTAGTGTGGTATTTAGAGACACACAACAGTCTCTCCACTCGTCAATATGGCTTTCGTAAGGGACGTTCTACCATAGACCCCATACTGCGCTTGGATACGTATGTTCGTAATGCCTTTGCGAATAACCACTCAGTTATTGCCATATTTTTTGACCTTGAGAAGGCATATGACACAACTGGAGGTATAATATTTTAGCCCAAGCCCACTCCTTAGGCCTTCGAGGCAATCTACCATCCTTCCTTAAGAACTTTTTAACTGACAGGCATTTCCGTGTTCGGGTTAATAAGTGCTCTCCCCGGGCTTTATCCAAGCTGAAGGTGTCCCCCAGGGATGTGTTCTGAGCACAACACTTTTTCTCCTTGCTATTAATGATTTGGCCTCTAGTCTTCCATCAAAATATTGTCATCACTCTATGTTGATGACTTCGCTATTGCCTGTGCAGGCGCTGACTGTCACCTCCTTACAGTTTCTCTCCAGCATGCAGTCGACCGTGTTTCCAATTGGGCCACCACACATGGGTTTAAATTTTCCAGCACTAAAACCCACCAAATCACTTTCACTAGACGCTCTGTCATCTCTGATCATCCTTTGTACCTCTATGGCTCACGTATCCCTGAACGTGATACAGTCAAGTTTCTGGGCCTCCTCTTTGATCGTAGGTTATCCTGGAAACCTCACATTACCTCTCTGAAGGCAACTTGTCACAGCCGGCTGAACCTTCTTAAAAACCCTTGCTCATCTTTCGTGGGGAGCTGATCGTCGAACCCTCCTCACCTACATTCCACCCTTATTTTATCGAAACTTGATTATGGTGACCAGATCTATTCAGCGGCATCTCCTGCTACTCTCTCTAGCCTTAACCCCATTCATCACAAGGATTACGTTTATGCCTTGGTGCTTTCGCTCTTCCCCTGTCGAAAGCCTCTATGCAGAAGCGAACGTTCCATCCTTATCCGATCGCCGTGATGCCATTGCCTGCGCTACTATGTACGCTCTCATGATCTCCGCAATCCTTCCATTTATAGAATGGTCACTGATATTAGTAGACATTCTTTATTTGTTCGCCGCCCCTGCTTACTCCGTCCCTTCTCTCTTCGCCTTCATTCGCTCTTGTCTTCTCTTCAACTACCACCTTTCTATGTACATGTAGCATCTCACTTTCCCTACCCCCCTGGGAAGTTCCAGCTGTTCGAGTCTGTTCTTCTCCCTCCCTTGCTCGAAAGCCCAACTGTCTACGGTCGCTTCCCCGCTCTCTTTTTCTTGACCACTTTCACTCTCATTCTCATGCCATTGCTGTTGTACACAGATGGCTCTAAGTCTTCTGACAGCGTAGGATTCGCAGCAGTGTTTCCGGACAGCGTCGTACAAGGGCATTTACTATCTTCAGCTAGTATTTTTACTGCTGAATTATATGCCATCCTTACAGCACTTATCCGTATTGCATCTATGCCTGTGTCATCATTTGTGGTTGTCTCAGACTCCCTTAGTGCTTTACAGGCTATAAAAAAATTTGATACACCTCACCCCTTAGTCCTCCGTATCCAACTTTGGCTACGCCGCATCTTTACTAAGCATAAAGATATTGTTTTTTGTTGGGTCCCTGGTCATGTTGACGTACAGGGCAATGAACAGGCAGACACTGCTGCGCGGTCAGCAGTACATGACCTACCAGTTTCTTATAGAGGTATTCCATGTACGGACTATTTTGCTGTAATATCTTCCCACCTTCACACCCGTTGGCAACAACGTTGGTCTACTATGCTCGGCAACAAACTTCAGTCTATTAAACCGAGTATAGGTTACTGGCCGTCTTCTATCACCAGTGTCGAGGTTGGGAGACTACTCTCTCCCGTCTTCGCATTGGCCATACTCGTCTTACTCATGGATATCTCTCATGGAGAGGCGTCTTGCTCCTCTCTGTGAGAATTGCCAAGCTCCATTATCAGTCAGCCACATTCTGTTGGACTGCCCACTTTATCAACGAGCACGCAGAATTTACCTCTGTCGTCGTCTTCGCCCCGCTGCTCTCTCTTTACCTTCCCTTCTCGCTGATGGACCCACCTTTCATCCGGACTCTCTCATTGACTTTTTGACAACGACTGACTTACTTCACAAATTCTGATACTTTCAGCCCTTTCTACTTGTATCTCTTGCTACCCTCTACCCCCGTACTATCCCCTGCCCCGCTGTTTTCTGTAACCTGCTGATCATCTCCCCTCCCTTCTGCCATCCAATTCCCTTGACTTCCTTCCCTACCCTGCAGCGCTGTATAGCCCTTGTGGCTTAGCGCTTCTTTTTGATTATAATAATAATGTGGTTGTGGAGGCTGGTGTGGTGGGTGGGTGGGGGATGGTGGCCTTTGTTGTAGATCAGCTGAGGCAGCGGCATGGGTGGCAGCGTGGGTGGCAGCATGGCCCACTGCTGGTGCCTCACCGCTGGCACCACTACCACCACCACGCACATTTTCCATCCCAATTGCAACAGTATCATCGTCATTTTCACTGTCTGTTCCTGTTGTACAGCCACGGGATGTACTCTGAGATGCACTCCTTCCCCTTGGAATAGCATATGGCACACTACCAGTTTGAAGAACTTGTAGTTCATATTCACTATCACTATCATCACACATGCTCTCATCTGAGTCTGGGATTTGGGAAAATAAAAGTTTCCTCTTGGATTCTGGTACAACTGAATGTGAACAAGACGGCCCAGCACCAGAGGTGGAAGGCTGAGGGTCGTCTGGGTTTTCCTCACTATTACCGATATTATGGTAATTAGTTTCGGTCAAAACCTCACCAAAACCTTGAAACTCATTTTCACTGGCACTTCCATCTGTATTAGAACTGTCACTGGGGAACAAAAGTGTCCCAATTCACCGAGGAGTGAGGAGCTTCTTACCGCGAGGCATGGTGGATATTGTTTACTAAGATGGCGTTCCCACAATGCACCACTGGGTCCCAGATTTTTTTTCTACCGCGCACACCGACCACACAGACCCATTCTCTCACTTGTAGGCTTACCAGTCTTTTCCCGCGAGATTTGACGGCGCTAGAATTTGTGCGTACTAGTACGTCAAAAAACCCTGCGTGTAAGACGTACTAGTACGTCCGAAACCCTCAAAGGGTTAAGCTATAATATAATAATTGTGTCCACTCATTACTTACCTTAAAATATCTGTAGTTTTAATGTAGAGTGAGAGGTGAGTAAACAAGATTAAATGAATAAATGAGAGAGAGAATGTGAATGTACAATGTTCACGAGTTATGTAAACAAACGTTGTTGTTCTTGTTGTTGTTACCAGCCCGGACACAAACGGTTCCTGTTCACTGTCAAGCCGACCAGAAAAACATCTCATATTTGTTAATTTATATGTTATGTAGCATGTTTATTATATAATTTTGAAAAAAAAATCGTAGATGGATTAAGGAAAATGTCTATACAGTGGACCCCCGCTTAACGATCACCTCCCAATGCGACCAATTATGTAAGTGTATTTATGTAAGTGCGTTTGTGCATGTATGTTTGGGGGTCTGAAATGGACTAATCTACTTCACAATATTCCTTATGGGAACAAATTCGGTCAGTACTGGCACCTGAACATACTTCTGTAGTGAAAAAATATCGTTAACCGGGGGTCCACTGTATATATACGTCAAACACATTGGCTTGTAAGACGTAAACATTCGACCGAAACAGTCAAAGGGTTAAGGAACCTCCCTTGAGGGGGAAGAATGCATCCTGAAATTTCGTTCATATCCAGAGGTAAAAAATTGACCAAATGACAGTTCGTATCCTGAAAAGTTCGCATGGTGGGGTGTTTGTAAGCAGAGGTTCCACTGTAATTGCTGCTGTCATTGGCTCATTCATTTCTACCTAGTTTATCTTGATATAAGCAAGTGAGCTGGCAAAAAATGTAACTCTTGTATTCTTTATATATAGGGAGGGGGGTTGGTGCTTGTCCTAAAGTGTTAATGTGGTTTGCATGATCTTCTCTATAGACAGTATTGCATTGTAAACTTGCAGTGTTGTTGCATTCTTCTGCTTCAGTAACATAGTGTTTGAACCTGAGATTTCAGCTGCATTATCTCTACAAACCTCCCTACAGTATTGTATTGCAAATCTGCAAAGTCATGTTGTTGCGATTTGTGTTGCAATAAGTGTATTTAACCCTTTGAGGGTCGACAGGCCCTCTCCGAAACTCGTTCTCAGGGTCGGCCAAATTTAAAAAAAAAAAAAAATTATTTTCTCTTATGAAAAGATAGAGAATCTTTTCCCGATCATAAAGACACCAAAAGTTTTAAATTTGATAGAAAACTTACGGAATTATGCTCTCGCAAAGTTAGCGGTCTCGGCGATATTTACGCATCGGCGATTTTGCCCACATTGAAGCCCCATTTTCGGCCAATTTCACTGTACTAGTCGGACAAAAAAACATGAATATTTTCGCTAGAACTCCATTTTTTCTATCGAAATGGGTGCAAGAAACCACTCATTTTATGAAATTCAACTATCCTGTACAGTGGTCAGAATTTAGGCATTTTGCCAATATCACACAAATATCAAAAGTATGCCAATTTCCGATAGGGTCCAGAATAAACAAGTAAAGACATTCCCTGGCACTAAAATGACTTTCCTCTGGTCATTAGTCACGTCCCTCAAGGCCCCTCTTATATTCTTTGCTTTCCTCTTTGATTTTTTATTCTCACAAAAAAATAGAAGATTTAATGTTAGCATACTACTGCATTATGTAAAAAAAGGTATAAATATTATTGTGCAACTTGTGAAAGAATATTAGACTCACCAGTTGAACATGTATTGCACGCTTGGCACGATTTTGTTTACTTTTGAAGTTTGGTAAAAATCGAACATTTCTGCTATTTTTGCCTCAATATTCAAGGCACTTTTCTTTGTAACACCAGTCAAAAATCCATCTCAATTTCTGTAACATGTTTTTTTTTGTCCCCCCGCTTCCATTTCTATAAAATGAGAACCAGAAAACATAGAATACAACAATAAATACCATAATCGAAAATACACTGCAAAGTCGCTGATTATAAAAAAAAAAAAAAGTCTAAGTTTTTTTTCTCATTATGCACTGTGGTGCCTGCAGGATTTGTTTTATACTGTGCACACTGACCACAATAGACCACCTTCTTCATAATGAAGGCCTACCCAGTTTTCTCCCACTAGATTGAGGCCGCTAGAATTTAAGAGTACAGTGACCCCGCATTAGCGACCTTAATCCGTGCAAGAGGGCTGGCTGTTATGGCGAAATGTTCGCTATGCGAATTAATTTTCCCCATAAGAATAAAGGAAATAAAATTTAATCCGTGCCTAGACCGACCCAACAGTAAGAAAAAAAATTTTTTTTACACCAAAAAATGTCATTTTCAGTACACACAAACTGAAAAGGCATGCCAAGTACAAATGGACACTTACTTTTATTGAAGAACTGGTTGATGATTGATGGGATGGAAGGAGGGGAGAGAGAAGCGTAGTTTTAGAAGGGAACCCCTTCCATTAGGACTTGAGTAGCAAGTCCTTTTCTGGTTACTTCCCTCTGCTTTACTGCCACATAGGAAACAGCTTCAGAGTCCTGGACTCTTTCGCACAACATATCTGTCCTTAGTGGCCTGAACCACTCGTTCCTATAGATTTTCTAACGTGGTACACAACAGTGTCCTTGTACATTAAACACCACCAGCACGGCTTGCAATTAGTTGCGAGGGTGATTTCATCAAAAAAAGGTTTGCACCTCAAGCCATGTTGCACACATTTTCCTTAATCTTTGAGTAGGCAATTCTTCAATTTCTCTCTCCCCTCCATGAACCAGTTTTCCCATCTGGCCCTTGCTCTTGAAGTTGATCTATCAGCTCATCAGTGGTTAGTTCTTCATTGTCCTCCTCCACCAACTCTTCCCACATCCTCCCCACTAACCTCCAACACTATCAAGGACATCCCAATTCCACAATGATTCCTCAACTGGTAAACTCCTCTCAGGTTTAGCCTCAAACCATTCAAAACCCTTTTTTTACACATTCTGCCACAGTTTCTTCCACGCAAGAGTTTCATGTTCTCTAGTCACTCCCTCCCAACCTATACCTAAATGGTTTACACAATTGAGGATATTAAAGTGATCCTTCCCAAACTCTTTAGAGTCAATCAGTTGTCGTGGTCACTTCAAAGCACTTTTGAAACAGATCTTTTGTGTACAGTTTCTTGAATAGTTGGAAATGACCTGCTGGTCCATGGCTGCAGTAGAGGAGTGGGACTTAGGAGGCAAAAACTTCACCTTAATGAAGCTCATGTCCGCCATAAAGGTCTGCTCTGGCCACGTCAGTAGGATGACCAGGGGCATTGTCTAACACCAGGAGGCACTTAAGTCTAATTTCTTTTCAGTAGTTAATCTTTCACATTGGGTGCAATGCATGGTGTACCCAGTATAGAAAAATTCCCAGTGACCCATCCTTACTGTTTTGCCCTCCACAGCACTCACAAATTATCCTGAGGACATTCTTTGCCTGAACGCTCTGAGTTTCAGATGATACACTAATAAAGGCTTAACTTTGCAATCACCACTAGCATGGCACACGATCAACAAAGTAAGCCTGTCTTTTCATAGGCCTTATGTCCTGGGAGTGCCTTTCCCTCCTGAGTAATGTTGGTCCTGCTTGGCATTTCTTCAGAACAGCCTGTTTTCATCACAATTCACACTTGTTCAGTTTTCAGTCCTTCAATTTCACTTACTCCTTGAATTCAGCACATATTTTTCAGCCGCTTTGTGGTCCGAACTGGCAGCCTCACATGCCGTATCACACGATGATGCCACTACGCTTTCTTAAATCTCTCAAACCAACCCTTTGCTGGCTTGAATTCCCGCACCTCATCACTAGTTGCAGGCATTTTTTAATTAATCGTCAGGCAACATCCAAGCCTTTTCACATGGACTCGCTTGAAGAGACGCTATCTCCTGCTAGCTGTTTTTCATTTAATCCACACCAATAAGAGACTCTCAACATCTTCCATCACTTGCGATCTTTGTATCGAAACACAGTTAAACCTTTGGAGCACAACACTTCCTTTGATTGCCATTATCTTGCCCACAATAGAAGAGATGGTTGATTTTGGTTTCTTGTAACAACCTGACCAGGTCGGTGATACGTACACCACTTTCATACTTATCATGATCTATTTCTTTATTTCAATAGAAGTCCGAACCCTTATTGCTGTATTGTTGGAACTAGAAGCTTTTTATGGGGCCCATGGGCACACTTATTTTCCCAGAAACAGCACCGAAAACACTGTAAAATAACAATATTCCGAGTGTATGCTTTGAATGGTTACCGCGGAGGATGCTGGTAAACAATGCACAGGCGGCACATGTGAGGCTGGCTGAGGGCGCACATTGAACGCGTCTCGGACGAAGGCCGCTGACGGGTTTTTGTCCACTATGCGGGGCAAAATTTTAGCGAACAAAGCGTCCGCTATGCGGATTGTCGCCATGCAAGGCTCCGCTATGCGGGGGGCCACTGTACTATACGTCAAAAAACCCTAACGCTAAGACGTAACTAGTATGACGAAATCCCTCAAGGGTTAATGGTATCATTTTTCCTATAATGCGGGTTTTGGGGTTTTGATTTAGCCCCCCATACATAAAGAACCTAAACAAGCTTCTTCATAGGTTCTTTTTTGTGTGTGTGGTCTCTTAACATGTTTTTTTTCTTCCCAGGAACATTGTAGGGCAGAGATCATCCATAGATCATTGGATGGACTTGTGAACTGGAAAACAAAACCTTCCCTGAAAACCACAAATGATGAAAAGACAAAAAATGACTGCACCAATCTTCACCTGATCACATGAAGGTCCGCTGCCCCAACAAAAGTCAACTAAGGAAAGACAGTATGGGTATGCATGGTGTTTTGTAATAGTCAAATCTCCCTAAGCAATAGAAATGTGGTCCCACTTGAAGCATACCTAACTTCAGGAATAATAGACCTTACAGGCTTAACAATTTTTTGTTAAAACCAAGATAAACACTGGTATTAAGCCCTTTCAAGGTCGACAAGCCCTCTCGAGACTTGTTCTCAGATCGGCCAAATTTCATCAAAAAAAAAAAAAAAAAATTTCTATGAAAAATAGAGAAACTTTTTCCCCGATCATCATGAACACCAAAAGTATGAAATTTTGATGGAAAAACTTACGGAATATGCTCTTTGCAAAGGTTAGCATCTTGACAATGTTTAGCATCGGCGATTCCTGCCCACTTTGAGCCTATTTTCGGCCAATTCCAGTGTACTTGTCGACAAAATCATAATTATTTCACTAGAACTCCATTTTTTCTATCGAATAGTACAAGAAACCCACCCATTTACCGATTTCAAACTATCCAATACAGTAAGTCAGAATTTTAGCAATTTTGCCAATTTCAAACAAATTTCAAAAGTGCCAATTTCCGAATAGGGGTCCCGAATAAACAAGACACACATTCCTGGCACTAAAATGACATTAACCCTCTGTTCATTAGTCAAGTCTCAAGGCCCCTCATACATTCTTTTGCTTTCCACTTGAATTTTAATTCTCACCAAAAAATAGAAATTTATACTGTTATGCAGACTACTGCATTAGTGTAAAAAATGGTATAAATAATATTGGCGCACTTGCAAAAGAATATAGACTAAACCAGTTGACGTGTATTGGACGCTTGGCATGATTTGTTTACTTTTGAACTTTGGTAAAAATCGAACATTTCTGCTTCATTGAGCTCAATTTCAAGGTACTTTTCATTGTAAAACCAGTCAAAATCATCTCAATTTCTGTAATATGTCTTCCATTCTATAAAATGAGACCAAGAAAACTAGAATACAAGAATAAATACCATACAAAAATACAGTGCAAAGTCGCTGTTTTAAAGCAAAAACACAGTCGGAGTTTTTTTTTTCTCATTATGCACTGTGTGCTGCAGGATTTTTTTATACCATGCACACTGACCACATAGACCCATTCTTTCATATGTAGGCCTACCAGCTTTCTCCCACTAGATTTGAGGGCACTAGAATTTAGGCGTTCTAGTACGTCAAAAACCCTGGGTCGTAAGCCATACTAGTACGGCCGAAACCCTCAAAGGGTTAATATTATTATTAATTTAGGGCACTGGAGCACAGATCCACTGTATAGCACTTTGTCTGGATTTTTTGGGTTATCCTAGGTAATTTATAATATGTATGATAACTTGACTTACGTGTACCAGTGAGGGAGAGAGAGAGAGAGAGATACAGAGAGAGAAATACAGAGAGAGAGAGAGAGAGAGAGAGAGAGAGATACAGAGAGAGATACAGAGAGGAGGAATACAGAGAGAGAGAGAGAGAGATACAGAGAGAGGAGAGAGAAGAGATACAAGAGAGATACAGAGAGAGAGATACAAAGAGACAGCCACTTCGGTCAGCCAACTACCCACCCACCCACCCATCCACCCACCCACCCACCCACCCCTCCAGCCACCCACCCACCCACCCATCCAGCCCCCCCACCCACCCATCCACCAGCCACCACCCACCCACCCACCCCCAGCCACCCCCCACCCACCCCCCACCCACCCATCCACCCACCCACCCATCATCCAGCCACCCACCCATCCAGCCACCCACCCATCCCACCCACCACCCCCACCCACCATCCAGCCACCCACCCACCCACCCACCCAGCCCCCACCCACCCACCCCCCCCACCCACCCACCCCCCCCACCCACCCCCCCCACCACCCACCCACCCACCCACCCCCCCCGGCCCCACCCCCCCAAATTCCACCCAAACCAGCCACCCACCCGGCCAAACCCCAAAACCCCCGGCCCCCCCAGCCGGAAAGTGTTACACATTTCCCGAGTTTTTTCCTTTACTTAGGGAATAAGGTTTTTATTAAAATTCTTGCAGGATACACACCAGGGGTACCCTCCCCATTCCCGTGTCGACAATACATAAAAAATAGAAAACATAGGGATACGGTGGGGCGATGTAAAATTTAAAAATACATTTTTATTTTATTTTTTTAATTTTTTTTAATTTTTTAAATAATTTGAACATACATAAAGAGGTCCCAAAAAAAAAATAAGGAAAGAGAAACAGCCAAAGCCTTTTGTATGCAAAAGAAATTAAAACGGGAAAGGTTAAAATTAACTTAAATTAACAAAGGGAAAATGATGTAATCATGAAAAAAATTTTATTGAAAACCCGTTAAAAATTAAGCCCCAAAGTTTTAAACAAAAAACAGGTCAAAATGGGGGGCATGCATTGCTGTACATTCAGTAAATGGAAAAAATTCTTTTAGGTTGAAATTTAAAAAAAAAAAAGGGTTAGTTTGGGGTTTCTTTTTTTTAAAACATTTATGGAATTTTGGGGAAAACATTTAAGGTTAAAATTTATCGGGTTTCATTATTCAGTATTATTTGGTTTTGGGGAAAATTAAGTTTTCCCTTTGAGAAAAAACTTGAATTTATAAACAGGTATGTTTCTTTTATATTTACGGGAAAAAAAATTTTCCCAAATTTTTTTGGGGGCCTTTTATGGGGCATTGATTTTTGCATAGCGGAATGGCAGGAGGAACTTTCAAAGATTGTCTGTGCCCTTGTTTTTATGGTCATGGTTCGGTTGGGGTTTGGCGGGGAAAAGTTTGAGGGGGGGTTTTAATATCGAGAAAAAGTGTTCTAGGGTTTTTTTAAAGGTGCAGAAATAAGTATGAATTTTTTGGGTATGGGAGTAGGTTTCTTTTGAAATATTGGTGGAGTGTGCTGCCTGTGGGTGGGAATTTTTTGTCTTTCTGACTGCAGCCTTTTGTTGGGTAAAAAAATGGCGAGATGGTTTTTGTTGTTGGGGGCCCCGTGCAAAAATTTCCCCAACGGGTGGGGATGGGGTAAAAAAGGGAGAGGGGTTTATGGGGCCCCACGAGGGCTGACTTTTGGAACCCCAAGTACCGAAACTTCGATGTATGCCTACGGTCTTAAATTATTTCTTGGGAAATTTGTTGTATATGTGAAAAGAAATTTGATTTTAATTATAAAGGGGATTCCAAAAAATTTTTCCCTCTTTTTAGTTTTTGTGATGGGTTTGATCCTTTTTTCCCCATTATGTTAAAGACACATCTGAGCCCTTTTAAACCAAAACCTAAATAAGTGGGTTTTTTTAAATTTTTAGAGTAATTTTGGGTTGGCCCCCTCCCGGTAAATAATTTCTTTTAATTTGGGATTTACAGTTTTGGGCCCAAAGAAATGACAGGGTTTGGGTAGGAAGATGTATGTGGGTGTCATCTGCAAATATGGGGGTTTTGAGTAATTGCGAAGCTTTTTGGTCGGTTTTTTAGGGTATATGTAAAGAAAGGGGGCCTAGGACATTTTCCCCTGTGGGAAAACCAACTGAAATTTTGGTTGTCCCGGAAGATTTTGCCCCTTTTGCATACACAATTGGCTTCTGTTGCTGAGGTATGCCCTTGAGGTTTTTGAGGGAGGCCCTTTTAATACCATGTTTGAAAATTTTTTTGGGGACCCAAGCCCATGGTAAACCCTGAAATCAAGCTTTACCGAAAGTCAATGAAACCCCCGGGGGGAAATTTTTTTTTCTCTATTGCAGGATATATGTTTTTAGCAGGTTAAATAGCATCTTTAAAATATTTTTTTTTAAAGGCCTAAAATTTAAAATTTTCCCCGGGGTTTTGAGTGGTTTTGGGAATGGGGTAGGAAAAATTTCTTTTATGAATTAATTTTTCGAAGATTTTTGAGAGGGGGTTTGTAAGGGGGGATATTAGCCTATAGTTTTTTTTAAACTCTGGGGGGTCCCCCTTTATGGATCGGGGTGACCCTTGCTACCAATTAACATTTATACAGTACAAAAAAAATTAAAAAAAAAAACCCAATAGAAGTAAATTAGGGAAAAAGAAAAAAAAATTATTTACTTTAAACATTACAGTATTATGTGGGGTATTTTAAATAAGGGAAACCCTTTTGGACTTTATCCCCTCCCCCAAAATGTCGGAAATTTTTTAAAAGGGGTTCGACTTCCCGTCCTTTTTTGACTTCCCGACCCCGTTGGTGGGAAACCAAGTTTGGCCCGTAAGTCGGAGGGGAAAGGTTTACCTCTAAGGTAAGCCAAAATTTTTATTTAAATTAAATTACCCATTAATAAAAAATCTTTTTTTTCTTCTTTCAATATAAAAAGATGAAACAATTTTTTTTTCACTTATTTTAAGAAAGTTTTGTCCACCAGCAAAATTTTATAAAAGTCACACATAGAAAAACAGCTCACATACTGAGTTTTTAAATTTTGGGTTGATCCCTGAAACGGTAGAGGGAAAACAGGCAAAATTTCCTTATGCCTGCTGCCCCTCTTCACCTAAAATTAAAGAAGGGTTAGTTAAACTGTTGTGGGGGGGCCTTCTGTGGATTTGGTAGTAACCTTAGATGGGGCTGGGTTTTGAAATAAATTTTAGAATAATTTATATCTAGCCTGTAAAATTGTTTTGTAAAAAAAAAAGGGGAATTTTTTTAAGAGGGGGGGAAAGGGGGGGTTTTGAGGGGGAAAATAATAGTCCACACGATATCTCACCCATCAAGGGGGGTTTTTTCCCTGATGCGGTGAGGGCCTCTTGTTTGGGAACTGGTTTTTTATTCCATTTCCCCCTAAATTTGGGGCATGAAGGGAACCCCCCCCCCTCAAAAAAGATCCCTTGTACAATCCCTATGGGTTACACCCCCCCATGAAAATAACAATAAATGAGTATAAAAGCGAGTATACATGAATTTGGGTTCGCTTTTTTAAAGGTTTTGGGGAAAAAAACCCCTCACTAAAAGGGTTAAGCCCGTGAATAAACCAATTTTGGCTCTAATTCAAAACAAAATCGGGCAGCATTGGTCATTTTTCTTTGATGATAAATTTTGGATTTACAGCAGATTTGCTTGGGAATCTGTAGTAAACACCACAGCCCGATGCCATTAATCAAAACCCCAAGGAAATTACAATCAAAAAGTTTTTGGGTAAGGCTTATTATTCTCCCAATTTATCTGAGAAACGTCACCTGACATCTTTTACTGGGCTGACTTCTCATAGGGACTTCATGGTTTCCATTTTTTTTTACCCTCAAACCCTTTCTCAAAACCCATAAAACCAATCTTGTTATTTTCGCATGAAGTAAGTCCCTGGAAAGGGGATAACAACATTAAAATTTGAATACAATAACACACATTGTGTCTTGTTTTTGTTTTTAATATTTTTTAAGTCAAGATGGTAACCCCGGTAAACATGTGACATTTTATATGTTGGTACCATCATTGAAATGCTCCCCAACCTAAAATATATGTACTACCTGTATATAAAAAAAACTTGGGGTTTCTATATTTAACTCAAAATCATTACAGGAAAATGTTTTTTCTTTTATTTCTAATTTTTGGGTTAAAATTTTCCTAAAACTTCAACTTTTATTTAAAGTCTGAAGGTAAATTTAGCCCGAATGGGTATTTTTCAATTGTTTTACGGGACAATTTTTTTTATTAACATGCTTTAATGTGAAGTTAAATTTTGGAAAAAACCAAAACCTTTCCCAAAAAACGTAGACAAAACCAACCCCCATCTCACCCGATATAAATTTGTTATAATTTCGAATAATCTTTTTTTCCCTTTCATTTTGGGCTTGTTAATGCACGAATTCATACTGAAAAATCCCTCCAAACCCTTAAAGGGGAAAAGAACCCAAAAATTCTAAAAATGGGGAAAGGGAGGTTTTTTTAGGGGAGGGGTATGCATGGGCAGTGAGGGAGGACTTAAAGGGGGAAATGGCCATCTAAAGATCCACGGGATGACCAAAAACCCAATTCACCACAAGCCCCGCCCCCAAAATTCTGTTTGGGGTGGGGGTAGGGGGGAAAAAAAAAAACCAGACTTTGATTTCCAAAGGGGGGTAATTATTGGGGAAAAAAAAAAAATGGTAAAGTAGATCAAACCCTTTAGGGAAAAAAAAATACAGTGAAAATTCACCGAATTACTTAGGCATGTGGTGGGGGGGGGAAAGGGGGAGTTTAAACCCTTTATAAGAACCGTGGGTTTTAACCTGGGTGACTATTACCCCCCACCCTCCTTGCCCCCGTGGGGGTTTTCCCCCTTTTAATTTTTGGGAAAGGGGAGGGGTAGGAAAAGGGGGAAAAAAGCACCAAAGGGCCCGTTTAAAATAAAAAAAATTATGTTTTTTCCCAAAAAAAAATTAAAATATAGATTTTTTTTTCATTTTTATTTATAAAGGAGAGGGAATAACTTCCCGATTCAATAAGGGTAATCAAGGAGTTTAACAGTGCCAAAAAAAAGTTTAAAAAACCCCCTGATAAGAGGAAAAACAATTCATTTAAAAATTTCCCTTTTTCCAAAAGGGCCCCCAAAAATCACAACACAAGAAAAAAAAGTGGCTGCAAATTTTAAAGGGATTCCCAAAAAAAAAAAACAATTATTCTGAAATCCTGTCCCCTACTAGATTTAGCACAAAAATAAATTCCATAAAGGCAAATCTAAAAACCCCCCACCAAAAAATGTCTTTTCCATGCAAACAAAGTGCCTTTTTAAGAGGTAAATTTCACAAACATCCAAAACAACTGTTTAAACAACGGGGAAAATGATTCACTGGGTCAAGACTGGGGTTATTCTAAACCCTTTTAAATTTTTTTATTTGGAATAATTGCTTAGACGCCAAAAAAAATTCTTATTTAAATTTGAAAAGGGAATTACATAAAAATTTCAAAACATTATGAAAACGAACCAAAGTTTGGGGGGAGAGAGAGAGAGTCATATTTGGGTACACAGTGAAGCCACTTGGGGCCCTGAAAAACAATCCCTTTACCTTAAAAAATGAATTATACACTGGGTTTGAAAGGGCCTTATTCCCCCACTTCTTTTGAGCCCCCGGGGTTTACTATACTATCACAATATTACAGACAAAAACTCCCCAAATAATTCACAAACTACACCCGAAAAAAATCCCACATTCCATCTTTCCGTACTTTATCCTCCACTGGTTACCAAAAAAACAGGTTGCTTTTTAAATTTTTAAAAAAAAAATCACTAATAGTTTTCCTCATTTAAAAATAAAATTTGATATATTTTAAAAAAATTCAAGCAATTTTTAACATAAACCCAAATCCCCGGTTTTTCAAACTTTAGAAAACCCGGGCAAAATCCGCTCATTTTATAAGGAAACTACAGTACTAACCCAAACCATTGGGTTTCAGAATTTTCCCGTTTTGTTAAACCCAGGGGTTTACCTGGAAAAGAGTTTTTGGGGGTCAATCCCCCGTGGGGCCCAGTCTGTGACCCGGCCTCCTGGGGGAATCAGGCCGATCCAAACCCGGGTGTTACTGCTGGCTGCATGCAAACCAATGTACGAGCCAAAAAAAAGGGCCCCGGGTGGGGCACTACCGACTTTAGGGCTTTTTCCCCGGGGCCAGCTTGAAACTGCCGAGGTCAAATTGGGAATTTTCCCCCTTTTATAGCTGGGGGGCAGTTGAACAGTCTTTGGGGCCCCCGAAACTTTTTGGGAAAAGGTTTTAAAATGCAGTACAAACCCCCGCTTTTTTATTGGGGGGATGGGTTTCATCTCTGCCAAATCCTTTTTTTCTTTCGATGGGTGATTTTCGGGGGAAGTTTGGGGACTATCCCTCTAGGGGTTTTCCAGGGGTATAAATCATGTAATTTCCCCCCCCCCCCGCTTCCAGGGGAAAACAGGTTTTAGGGAAATTTTAAGCGCTCCCAGTAATTGAGGCTTTTATCTCCGTTAAAGCCGCTGTGGGAAAGGGTTTTTGTACATTTTTTAGGGCAGCAGTTTCACCTGCCTTGAAAGGGGGCTGTTTTTGTGCAAATATTCCAACCTAAATAGAACAATGACCTGAAGAGGTCATCATGGGGTTTGGGAAACCCCCCAGTTTTGAAGGTTCCCCATTATCCCCCCGTCATTTTTTTAGCAGATGCGATGATAAAAATGTTAAGGTCCTGAAGGGTTTAGATCCTCCACAAGACACCCCCCAGGGCTTTGACTTGGTGTTACGCTCTAAATTTTTTGGCCCGAATTTTGGGTTTTTTACTCTGATAAAAATTTTAAAATTTTCCCCGTGTTTACCATATCTGAAATAATTTTAAATTTCCCATCATTGAAAATTTATATTTTTTTCTTTTTGGAGCCCCTGAAAGGTTTTTTTGAAGTTTCCCCCCGGAGCCTTTTCCCGTGTCCCGCAAAGGAAGAAAACTGCCATGCAGATTCGGGGGCATCTGCAAAAGGGAAACATGGTGCTGTGGCCCGACAAACCTTGTCGTGTCAGATATTTAGGATAGGAAAAAGATTTGGGGGCAAGTACGGCCTTGGGGGAAAAGAGCTTTTTACCCCCGGGGAGCGCCCCCGGCCCTTTCCCCTGTTGACACTACTCTTTGTGTTCTTTTGTGAGGAAAATTTAAAAAACCAACGGTCAAAAATTTTCCCGTTTAAAACCTTTAGTACGCATTTTGGGGCGCTATTACGCCATGGTCACACTTGTCAAAAGCTTTTGCAAAGTCTGTATATATTACATCTGCATTCTTTTTGTCTTCTAGTGCATCTAGGACCTTGTTGTAGTGATCCAATAGTTGAGACAGACAGGAGCGACCTGTTCTAAACTCATGTTGCCCTGGGTTGTGTAATTGATGGGTTTCTAGATGGGTGGCAATCTTGCTTCTTAGGACCCTTTCAAAGATTTTTATGATATGGGATGTTAGTGCTATCGGTCTGTAGTTCTTTGCTATTGCTTTACTGCCCCCTTTGTGGAGTGGGGCTATGTCTGTTGTTTTTAGTAGCTGTGGGACGACCCCCGTGTCCATGGCAACAAAGAATCATCTCTCAAACTAAACTATTTGCATTACCAGCCACCTGCTCCCTGTATTAGTCCATTAAATTAAGCATTTACTCTAATAATTTTAAGAATATAAAAAAAATATTAATATGGTTATAATAATACTGTAGTAATAATAACAACAATAATTACAGTTATTGGAAAACATTTCTCAAAAGTACAAAAAATCTATCCATGATTTTGGCTACAAGGTAGCACTACAGTGATACAATATTGTTCTAATTAATAAAGATACTTTATGATATGACAGTGTTGCAGTTAGCAATAATACATTATGATACCACAGTGTTGCAATTGGCATTATTTCCACCCAGTTCTCAATACTCATCATATTTAAACTGCACCTTAAAAGCTGATTGAACAACAAGCACCTGTGCAATAATATGATATTACAGTAAAAAACATTTAGTTTATTTGGATACATCTATGAAATATTAAGCTTTTATACATATATGGGAAAACAGACCAATTATGTGAAGTTTACACAAGTACAGTAGCATGCTAAATGCTTATTCTTGAGTATGTATACTGTTCTTCTCACACACCTCTCTCATCAGTCATTATTCTTGAGTATGTATACTCTTCTTCTCACACACCTCTCTCATCAGTCATTATTCTTGAGTATGTATACTGTTCTTCTCACACACCTCTCTCATCAGTCATTTTTCTTGAGTATGTATACTGTTCTTCTCACACACCTCTCTCATCAGTCATTTTTCTTGAGTATGTATACTGTTCTCACACACCTCTCTCATCAGTCATTATTCTTGAGTATGTATACTGTTCTTCTCACACACCTCTCTCATCAGTCATTTTTCTTGAGTATGTATACTGTTCTTCTCACACACCTCTCTCATCAGTCATTTTTCTTGAGTATGCATACTGTTCTTCTCACACACCTCTCTCATCAGTCATTATTCTTGAGTATGTATACTGTTCTTCTCACACACCTCTCTCATCAGTCATTATTCATTTTCCTTACTACATTTTTTTTTGTATTCAACTTCCAAACTTTTATAGCTTAGTTTGTTAGATATAAGCCTATTGACTGAATGTAGGTAATTAAGGATGCAGTTAACCTGTTCCTAACACAACAAATATTAATCCCTGAAATAGGGATGCAGCTCTCAGGTTATATATACAGAAAAATTTACACCTGTCGGTGTACTTTAAATTTGAAATTGTAAATATTTTGTTCATCACTGGGGAATGAATACCGAGGGTTTTAGCTAACAATTGAGATATCTGATAATTATTCATAACTAGTACCTCAGTGTATTGTTTATTGTTGCAGCCACAGTATTGTGACTGTTTATTCATGGCTAGTGTTGGGAACTGTTCCTGTTTTCCTGTAGACAATATCATTGGAAGTGCATTCTCAACATTGTTCCATATCTAATTTATCTTTTTAATAATGAAAGAAAAAAGAATGTACAGTACTTCACACCCCATTTTTTGTATCCCTCCCTCTCTTTTTCCCTTCTCCCATTTTCTCTTTCCTTCATCCATTCTTTCTTCCCATCTCTCATAACCTTTCATTCTCTTGACCCCTCTTAAATTCTGTCAGTGTGTCCAGTTATATTAGACACATCACTTGACATGTTGTGGTGAGAGGGTTGTGGTGAGTGAGTGTGTGGTGTGAGAGGGTTGTGGTGAGTGAGTGTGTAGTGTGAGATGGTTGTGGTGAGTGAGTGTGTGGTGTGAGAGGGTTGTGGTGAGTGAGTGTGTTGTGTGAGATGGTTGTGGTGAGTGAGTGTGTGGTGTGAGAGGGTTGTGGTGAGTGTGTAGTGTTAGAGAGTTGTGGTGAGTGCCTGAGTATAGTGTGAGAGGGTTGTGGTAAGTGCTTGAGTGTGTGTGGTGTGCGAGAGGGTTGTGGTGAGTGCCTGAGTGTGTGTGTGTGTGGCATGAGAGGGTTGTGGTGAGTGCCTGAGTGTGTAATGTGAGAGGGTTGAGGTGAGTGCCTGAGTGTGTGTGTGTGATGTGAGAGGGTTGTGGTGAGTGCCTGAGTGTGTAATGTGAGACGGTTGTGGTAACTGCCTGAGCATTAAGCAGGGAGTGGTTAAGTAAAAAAAATTAAGTGATTTTGAGAGTTGCACACTGTAACTTTATTCATGAAAGCAAAGAGGGGAATGTATGAGAGTACAGTTATACCAATGCTCTTATATGGGTATGAAGCATGGGTGGTGAATGTTGCAACAAGGAGAAGGCTGGAGGCAGTGGAGATGTCATGTCTGAGGGCAGTGTGTGGTGTGAATATAATGCAGAGAATCCATAGCTTGGAAATTAGGAGGAGGTGCCGTCTGGCTGACGAACCATCAGACCATTTTGAAAAGCCACAGGATGTAATAAGTGACAAGATTATTTATAAGCTGAGTGATCTAACCAGGTGCTCCATTTATGATGAAATGTCCACAGAATACTGCCATGAAATGAGCAGTGCACCATCACAAGGTAGCAAAAAAAAAAAAACTACACTAAGTAGGATAAGCAAATCTGCACATGTTACTAATAGTCATGGATATGTTAGACATAGAGGTAAATTGAAAGCTTCTTCCATCAGTGCCCTTTCAAAAAGTCAGAGCACAATCCCAAAGAAAACCACCCATAAAGCAGGTTCAAATTTGAACGAAAAAGATATTCATCACCCAGTGATACAGGAGCACATATCCTCAAAAAGTGAAAAAGGAAAAAACAGGTTCACAAGTCACAAGAGGAAGCAAATAACAAATTTTTTATCTGAGATTTCCACACTTGAGTCAGGTGAGTTTCCCTGGTTAATAATTAAAAAGTATACAGTATATTATATGATAGATACTGCATTTATGCTCTCTGTAGTTGTACCTAGCAACACTAGAGAGGACAATACAATCATAAAAGTTACTGTCATGATGTACCAGATTCTCATGAGTACAAGCGGGTACTGCTTGTACAGCAGGTTAGGTTCTGGGCTACTGCTGTAAAGCAAAAATCACTGTAAAGTGAATCATAGACATATAAAAGCCTTACAATATGTTTACACTGTCATTTATTAAGTGAGCATTAGAGTTAGGCCTAAAAAATGCACATAAAGTACATACATTGCTTTCAAATATTTTTGTCCTTAGCTTACAGTGAGTGGTGAATATATTTTTTTGTAGTAAGTCTGAATAAATGAAGAATGGGTATAATTAAAACATGCTGCATTAGTGATACTCCGTAAAGCAAAGCACTGTAAAGCAGTGCTTGCCTGTAGTGCCGAGGTCACAGCCAGGTGTCATCATGGGAGGGACCAGAATGTTAAGATTTGGGTGGACTCCAGTTGCTCAGATAAGACTAATGGTATGTTAGTAAAACAGTATGCAGTTTATAGCATTTTATTGAGATGTTTTGTCTTCCAGGGATGAAATGGGATATACCCATAAGTATTGACATGTTTCTATGTAATACAAGCACTGGACAGGCACCTAAAGTCAGTACCTGACCAGTTGGGCTGTTGTTTGTATGTTGGATTATGTGTGGCCAGCAGTAACAGCCTGGTTGATCAAGCCCTGATCCACCATGAGGCCTAGTCACAGAGCGGGTCGCGGGGGCGTTAACCCCCGGAACTCTCTCCAGGTATACAAACCTAATGAGAGTAAAATGATGGAAGTAGACTCCATACTGTAAATGGTTTCAGCATTAGGTATGATAAAAATGCAAGATTAAATAAAGGTTAAGAATAAGTAAGTAAGTAAGTAAGTTTACTCAGGTATACACAAATACAGTTACATAGAATTATCATACATAGCAGCATATGTGTAGAGAACCTGGTATAACCCAAAAAAGTGAGACAGAGTGACTTATTTCCATTGGGGTTGCAGCTGAGTACCTGGAACTCAGAACCTGCAAATGCAATTTTTTTTTATTATTAATTAAAATATCGGCCATTTCTCACCAAGGCAGGGTGGCCCGAGAAAGAAAAACTTTCATCAAATACAAATGCAAATAGGAAACAATGTAGTGAATGAGGGAGATCAATGTTTCTCAAGATGTTTTGTATGTGGGTAGGTAGATGGACACATGCAACTAATGTGTTAGTTTGTGGCAATGTTTCGCTCTCCATGAGCTTTGTTAAGCCGTTAAAAACATCACAAGGATTCACAAGGTGTGTAACAGCTTGACAAAGCTCCTGGAGAGAAAAACGTTGCCACAATAAAATGTCACATTACTTGCATTTGTGGCCATTTACCCAACAATTTGTCTTTAATTCTACCATTATTACTAATATTTGTGTATAATACATATCTTTGCAGATTGGTTACCCTACAACCCAAGAGGACAGAGGGATATACCCAGGTTGGATTTACTTGCTCTGAAAAACAGCAACATTAATGCAACTCAGGATCAGACAACATTTGAACAACCCAGCTTCCAAAACATCATCTCCAGTGCATTCATCAATACTCACTCCATATCACATCAAGGGAAACATGCAGCAGTGACAGTGCCTGTGCAGCACACGAGTGAAAATATAAACAGTGGCATTTTTAAAGTACCAAGGCTTCTGTCTAACACACTTGCTGTGAAAAATAGCACAATCAATCTGCTAAGCATGGCTTCAATTCCAGAGGAATCTTCTTTACTGGAAGCAACTGAAAGTGAAGTTCCATCACAAGTTTGCCCATCTAAAGAGAACCCACTGACAAATACATTGAACCAAACTATTTTAAACCCTCCAAGATCATCATCTGTTCATAGTCAAACACATTGTAATGCACAGATTGAAAAGGCCATTCAAGCTGCTCATAGTGGTCCTTCAAATACCAGAAAAGAAATAGACAATCAAGTTCATTGCAAGAGAGACATCAAGGAAACTCTAGAAGATAATCACAGTACTATTGCAGTGACTGCCACACAGGATCCATCTATTAATAAGACTACAAACAATAATGGTTAGTATAATGTTTCATAAATAATTTTGTGTACCTTTATGAGTAATTCAATTTTACTTATACATCCCCACATTTTCTTTGTACTATTGGAGTAATGCAATAGTTATTTACTGTATAAGATAGATATGGTCAAATGTGCAAACATAGGTACAACACTGATCTTGGGTTCCTAAGCCCCCTCCCCCTTTTTTTTTTCTTTTTAAAGTCGGTGCCAAAGCAGTCAGGGTGTGCTTCGTACATTGGACTACGTGCGGCCAGCAGTAACAGCCTGGTTGATTAGGCCCTGATCCACCTGGAGGCCTGGTCGTGGATCGGGCCGCGGAATGCTGTCCGGGTAGACTCCAGGTAGACTCCAGGTAGGGTATACAATGTGAAATGGTTTTGAAAACTGACGAGTTGAAGATTGAGACACTTAAGCAACATATGGGACTCTTTATTAAGGAAACGTTTTGCCATATAGTTGCTTTTTCAGTCCAATACAAATCAGAGAGGGGTAAGGAGAGGAGTTTGAAGTAATCATTCCCTCAACCTGAGGGACTGATTACCTCATCTTTGTACAAGGATGGTATACAATACCGACAAGATGAAAACCGAGACACGTGCAACATCTGGGCATCTTTATTGTGGACTTTTCGCTATCCAGTGAATTTCAGTAAGATTTTAGGACATAATTTGAAGACAGAACTATATACAAAAGATGAGGTAATCAGTCCCTCAGCCTTGGAGTTGGTGTGAAGAGCACCCTAGTCATGCTCTTCACACCAACTCCAAGGCTGAGGGACTGATTACCTCATCTTTTGTATATAGTTCTACTACCTTCCAATTATGTAATTGAATTTGTATTGATAAAGCCACTGGATGGCAAAACATCTACAATAAAGATACCCAGATCCTGCAAGTGTCTAATTCTTCATCTTGCCAGTATTGTATACCATACAGAGCCTCATTCACATACTTGTCAGTATTACCGATGTGTTGTGAACTGCTTTATTGATCAGGTAGTTAACCAAGATGTCAGGTCAGAAAGCAAGCCATATGGGGGATGATAATCTCCCAAGGTACTCAAGACAATTTTAAGTTCCACATTGAGTTGTTAACTAGGTTAACATCTTTCCGCCTTAATACTGTGGCTGCACAGACGAGTAGGTCCCACTGGTGAGCCAACGATCACTGAGGCATGCCACTGGCTACCTTAGTTTTAGCTATGTTAGTAGACCTTATTATCTAAGGCAGTGCATGCAAGCAGATGCTACATTATGAGCTTACCATAGGGGTAATGACATCACTGAGTGGGTCGCCACATGACAGTCCAGTGTCGGGTAGTTTCATATATCATGAGATGCAATATTAAGTGAAGGCTAACTTCAAACAACTTGAAATGATACAAAGGATTCACCAGCTGGTGCCATCACTAGGTAGGTACTAGCTTTGTCCTGTTTGGAAGTCCAAGTGACAGTGGGGGGAAAGGGGGAAAGGTGTCACCTTCACACTATATGCTGTGGGATTGGGGGGGACAGCATCACTTGGCACCCCGCCTATTGTAACTTTAACTCTTCAGCACTCCTACCCCCTCCCCCATTTCCTAAACCCCATCCCTCCCATCTTCAGTCCTTCATTCCCCCCTATAGTTACCTCTCTGGTCAGCCTCTCTTCTATGTATAGGGTGTACTTTTTTTTTTTAAGCAGCCTCTTATCTTGACTTATAAAGTATAGATCAGTTTAACAGAATGTAAGTTTCGTTGTTGCAACAACTCTCCAAAAATCAGCCTGAACAACAAGGATAACCCTTGACCAGGTTTAAGGGTTATGTGCTACTAGGTCTGATTCTGTGCTCCTTCCTTAAGTGGAAGTGACCTGAATAGGTGGGTCATTGGGCTAATCTGGGGGGGACACATGGACCTGCTTTGTGTGGGTCAGTAGGCCTGCTGCGGCATTCCTTCTTTCTTGTGTTCTTATGTTCTTATGAGTGGGTGTGAAATGGACCTGACTAGCTACTAGGTCGGACGCAGTCATGTGTCTGACCTCGCTAGGTCAAGGCATTGGCTTAAGCCAGTGGGGAGAATTGGAGCTGCCTCGCATGGACCAGTGGACCTGTTGCACTGTTCCTTAGTTCTTATGATCTTATGTTCTTATGAGGGCAAATATTCTATTAGTGGGATGGATTTGTGAAGGACCTGCATAGTATGGGCCAACAGGCCTCCTGCAGTGTTCTTCCTTTCTTATGTTCTTATGTTATCCTTCCAGCCTGCCTTAAGGACAGGTTTCCTCGTTGAGTGCCTGGTAAATCAGGCTGTTGCTACCAGTGGTCTGAGGTCTGCATAGCCATCTCGGTACAATTAAAGTACTGTACTATAATTTTCTTCATGATCTAGGTTGAGATATGTACTGTACACTCAATTTAACTCCTACCTATTCTGTTGATTATAGGGTAATATACTTGATAGTAACTAGTTATATTTCAGATTTAATAATCCTGGTACAACAATCATTTGACCTGAAACCAAAAAATAAAAGTGTAGATTACATTCAAAGGTTAGAATTTAAAGTTCTTTTTATCATTTCAGGTTGAAAAAAGCCAACAGCGCGCTGTTATGATCCTTGAAAGTAAGAACATCCCATTCATCGCCATAGATATCACCGACCCTGGTCAAGAAGATGCAAAACATTACATGAATGAGAATGCAAAGCCAAAAGGACACAACAGGGTTCCCATGACACCGCAGATTTTCAATGAGGCTGAGTACTGTGGAGTAAGTTTGTGACGTGTATAATTAATGTGAAATATATACATGTGTGTATAAAAAAAATTGATTCAGTTATTTTGATAATGTATATTTGCTGTTTCTTTGCTATATAAATATAATTAATATCATAAATGCTGATATTTACCAATACTATTCAGTTTTCTGCAGTTGGTCTCAGGATAACATTTCTTCAATGTAATTTTATGTAAGAGTATTGTGCTGTGATCCTTACCATTTGTTTAAATCAACCCTATTAATAGGAAAATTGTATTTACCATAAATTTTATTACTGTATAAGACTGTAAACTATATTAATGTAAAAGAACTAATGTATTTACTATAAAGCTGAACCTAGCATGTTGACTGTAGATATCAGTTCTTACAGAAAAAATATTCCCTTTATCAAAACAGTTATGCAAACTGGGGAAAATGAACCATACCATGGGCGGGATTTGAACCCACGGTCAGAGAGTCTGAAAACTCCAGACCGTTGCGTTAGCCACTGGACCAACTAGCCACAATAAGATTCGTCCAACTAGGTATATTTCTACATCATAGGAAGGTTAGCATAGGCACCACTGTGACCCTAAATGCAAGTTTTTACAGACGAATCTCCAGCTAGTGTGGCCGTGACGAACTCTAGCTCAAGTCCCCTCGCTTCCGTCAACATGACTCACGAAATCGTAATGACACGATTGCAATCGTGTCATTACGATTTCGTGAGTCATGTTGGGGAAAATGATTGGAAAACGCTTACTACATAGTGTAATATTTAGCTTAGCTTTTTGTTTATTTTTTTTACAAGAGTAGAGCATTATCCTACATTATTCTGTCATTTTTACTCTGGGACTAATGATGAATCCTTAGCAACTCTGAGATGTATTTTATTCATTAACCTTGAAGCAGTTGTACACTAAGTATTCATATTTAATGGATGGAATGTGTAACATTACAGTATTACTTTATTTCTCAAATTTTTTTTCAGGACTTTGATGATTTGGATATGGCTAATGAAACGGATTCACTTGGAGAGTTCTTAAAATTGACCGAGGAAGAAAAGAAGGGCATAAAGACTGGCATTACTGGTATTCTTCCTGAAGACAGAGCGAAGGCAAAGTGACAGAGTGAGACATCACAGTTGACCAATGGTGTTTCAGCCAGGTAGGGGTGCACTAACCCAGCTTGCAGTAAGCCTCAGATGTGGAACATTCAGCCTTCCATTCATCCTATTGGGGCTGTAGTAGTGCTACTGCACATGATTGTCTGTGTAGTTTTGCTTGGTGAACAGTAATTATTACCAGTCTTATGAATGTGGGATTTTGAAACTGCATGTACGGTAAGAATAAATGAAACTGTATAAACTACAATACTGTCTTGAAAAATACCCAAATAGTATAGTTCCTTGTAATGTTACGTGTATTTGTTTGCTTAACAGCATAAGGTTGATCTTCTCAAACAATTTAGGACTAGGTTGTAAAATCTTGTCATCTCTTATAGTTTTAAAGTACCTGTATCTGAACTATACTATATATGTATTTGGCTTTTCAATAGTTGCAGGAAAAATATGCTAAAAATAATTTGCTGTTTGAGTAGAATATTTTAACTGTATTACAGGAGAGTATTTTCTTAAGGCATCAATGTATCTTTAGTATAATACAGTATGCAACTCTCCCACTGAGTTTAAACCAAGAGCATTTAAGATTATGTTGAATGGAATGGCTCAGGTTGTAATGTGAACAATATTGATTTATTATAACTATCAATGGTGTTCATTTTGTATCCTGAGAGCTGATTCATACTATATCAAACAGTAACTAGTAATTGAAATTGATGTCCTGGCATGATAATTTTATCAGTAGATTTAACATTTTAAGATTACTATAGTATCAAATATGAAGCTACAGTAACTCATTTTATGACTGTGCATCATAGTATAGATTTACAATGAAGCATATACAGTCCATGAACATAGGTGACAAAGTTCTACAAAATATGTTAATCCATATTGTATTATCCTCTAGTCTCAGAAAATTTTCACTCGCTTATAAATAAAAATAAGTTACATATGTGCATTTCTAAATCAATTGTAGCTACTTCTGGTTACTGCTTATAAATGACATCTTTGGAGATACTGTAAAATGAAGGACTTGTCAACTAAATTTAGAAGCTTTCATACCTGAAACTTTGAATAGCTCAATTTAAAGCATCTTTTGGGTGGGGGACCTACTAATGTGAAAAAGATAAGAGGACTGCAAGTTACTCTTGTATTCACTACTAAGTTCTAATTTACAGATTAATATTAGGAAACAACCATAATACAAAAGTCATGTGCTTAACAGAATCCTTCCTCTGTAAACCACGCGTGTTGTAAGAGGCAACTAAAATGCCGGGAACAAGGGGCTAGCAACCCCTTCTCCTGTATAATTTGTTGTACAATTCCTACAGGTTTAGAGCTCCCCCATAATAATCTTGTATAAATTACTAAATGTAAAAAGAAAAACTTGTGAATGTTTCTTTTATGGGCCATCTTGCCTTGGTGAGGGATGGCCAGTGTGTTTAAAAAAAAAAAATACTTTTGTTAACACTTGAGTTATTTCCCACCAAGGTAATGTTACTTAAAGGAGGAGACTCCTTCACCATCACTAATTCAATAGCCATTTTTGCATAAGTGTGCAGGCATCACAATTCAAATGACCCTTTGAACTCCAAGATCCCCACTTATTGGTGGGGAAAATTATTACCATGGGATTAAATACTTGAAGTTTGTAGATTTTTCAGATTTCTTTATCTTAATTAGCCATATTACATTGAAACTTGTTTAAACATTTTCTTTTTTGACACACCAATTGTATCCCATGATGGTAGGGTGACCCAAAAAGAAAAATACAGGTTTTTCTTTTATGGGTCACCCAAATTTTTCTTTTTAGAGTTAGTAAATTATACAGGAGAAGGGGTTACTAGCCCCTTGCTCCCAGCATTTCAGTCGCCTCTTATGACACACATGGCTTCCTGATTATTACTGCTGATATAATCCAAGTTCTGGTTACTGTAATGTATTACTACAGTTATGTTACGTTTAGTGACTTTTGTATTGTCAAAATTGCTGAAAGTATTCTGCTTCTATAATGATTTACACTAATTATATCTAAAGTTATCACTTTTAAGAATAATAAAAATTTAATACACATTGAAATATTCTCAGTTTAATCAAGAGCATTTCAATGTTAATTTTCCAGTATGTATTGCACATTTACATGTGTGACAACACTGATTAGTTGCATTTTTTCACTGCAACCAGCAGTTTCTCATCAAAGTGGGGTGATCCAAAGAAGAAACACTCATTCACTTGATCACTGTCTTGGTAGAGACTTGCCAGCATTACAGTTCAGATATTCCCACCCCTCAGAGTGCAAGCACTGTACTTCCCATCTCCAGGACTCGGTCCATCTAACCAGTTTTCCTGAAATCCTACATAAATATTACCTTGCTCACACTCAAACAAACAGCACTTAGTCATAAAAATCAATTGCCTCCACTTCCTCCTATCTAACATGCTCACACATGCCTGTTGGATGTCCAAGCTTTTCGGACAGTCTCTTTTCCTCCACTTCAGATTTATTAACCCTTTGTCATTGTATTTTGTTCTGTCCTCTCTAAATGTCCAAATGCCAGAATTAAACTGCAGAAACTGAAGTTAATCAAACAAAAAAAATAATGTTTTCTAATGAACATCTGCTTTAAGTTTTTATTTGCCTAAGTGAAATCTCATTTCCATTTTTGCAAATAGATGTCACTGAACCTTGTATCACACTAACTAGTGCAACCTGACTGCGATGGGTTCGAGCCCCACCTGTTCTGTGATTTGTTTACAGTTGTGTTATGATTTCACGAGTCATTGCACACACATCCTTCACAATCAGTCTGTTTAAAAAATTACAAATTATATGATCCAACACATTTGTTAACACACACCCCTTCATTATGTGAAAGCAGCACAAATTCCAGTACTTTGGGTCTTTCAGTGGATTACAGTCAAGCACTGTCAATATAGACAAGCTGAAACTTAACATATTAAACTGTAGATAGGGAAAAGAATTTACTGTAACGTTCATCAGTTACTCTTAATTGCTCTTTAATCCAATTAGTCAGCAGGTGGAGTAGTAGTAATTATAAACCAGTAGCAAAAGCTTGCAGTTGTAGGGAGCCTGCCTGTTCTGCAATGCTCCTCAATAACACAATATTTTATAAGCCATTGAAAGTTGGCTCTTGAAAAATCAAAGTTACCTTGTATGCTTAATAATGCCCTGGCAACATTTTTACACTTGAGTGTTCGTGGAGATTATTACTTTTGCCATTTCGAAGAATGTGTTGTATTGTAGCTGCATTAGTACACATTTAAACTGTTAATATTCCCATAGATTCTTTCACCCCCAGCCACTGATTCTTATTGCTACAAGCAAGAGAATATCTGTCTCTTTAGACTATAGTAGTACATATTTATTCAAGAGATAATTTACTTTTTCAGTAAAAGTCTAAATTTATTTATCTACAGAAAAATATTTATTAGCAGCAATATAATTTTCAGATGCCTTTTTACCAATAGATTTCACTTGATGACTACAGTGGCATTTCCTATTTCTGTTAAAGCTTTATTTCAAGCTAGAGGAGTTTGTGAAAACACTTGGCTTGGTCCATTTATATAAATGGCAAAACCATTTATATAAAAAATTGTGAACATCATAGTTTGCAGGCCTACATAAATTCCTAAAGGTATCAAAAGCTTCAGCACAATTTTTTTTTCCTTTAAATTGTATACAGTTTTTCCAATATCATACACGAGAGTAATGGGAGTTATACTAACTCATTTCTTACAACAGCTTACTGCTCTTATTTCATGGCTTATATATGTACAGTGCTATACTTCATATTGTAAATAGTATGAGATACACTTGTTGATTTTCTCTTCTGGGAAAACTTAGTCACAAGTGACCTGACATGTAAACAAAACCTAGGTCAGCAAAATGTATGAGGAAGAGGTAAGAGCAGGAACTCCAGCTGAAGCATCTTCTAGTTATTTTGACTGTATTCAGTAAATCAAAATTAGTATCAACACTGATTGAAAAGTGACAGAAATGAATATGGTAAATGGAGGCCAATGCTCATACATAAAGATTGCAAGAACAGTTTTATTGATTCTAGAGCATAAATTGTTAAAATTTCTCAACCTTTTACCAGTCTGGCTAGGAAAATTAGATGCTGATACCCAGGTATTAGGAAAATTCCTGTCACTTAAATGAATGATTGAAAGATGTTTGTATAATAACTTTTCTCTCCCTTAAAGTTAAATCTTTACTTGTGCATTAAATATTTTCAGGCCCAACTCATGCCCTACATAAATTACATATACTTTCTTGGTTTTTCCTGCTTCCTTCGTGATAGTGTGGAGATGTTGATAATCCAAACTAGAGCGAGTGATGGTAAAAGTGTTTCTTCTTTTTTGGGGCACCCTACATCAGTGGGAGACAGTCGGTATGTGGGGGAAAAAAAAATTCAAACTTAAGAACCCTCACTCCTTTCCTTTGAATTGCTTTGTCTTGCTTACACAGGAAGTGAAATGGATGAGTTTGGCAAGATTAAAATATTTGGGTAGGTAAAAATGAGGGGTTTAAGACCATACTGCACTTGCTTGTATCATTTTTGATGGTCATTCCCACTGTGAGGCACAAAGACAAACAGGAAAAACGTATAGAA
>NC_069416.1:66468172-66495180 GCF_026875155.1 Cherax quadricarinatus | reverse complement strand
TTTTTTCCTACTGGCCACCCACCACACAGCCCCATTCTCTCCATCTAGGTTTATCACCTTTTCCTGCGAGATTTGGGGCCGCTAAATTTTCGTACTAGTACTTAAAAAACCCCCTACGCGTAAGACGTACTGTACGACCAAAACCCTCAAAGGGTTAAACAAACATTTTTCAATGCATTTTCTCCATGATCATCTTCCCAGCGACTCTTATTTCTCTCATAGTGGTTTGCCTTCATCTGAATCTGTTTGTAGTACACCTCTCGGCAGGTCCTGCACCCCAGGGCAAACTCACTTTTTGAGCACACTTGTTGAACTTTAATGTCTTGGGCTAAGTGTAGAGGTGAACTCAACCACACTAAAAACCGCTGTTACAAACATTTTGCTGCACCAGAATTAGAAAATTACATTAACAAAAGCTTTGTTATACATACAGTGGAACCCTGAGTTTTGCCCGTAACCCGTTCCAGAAGTTTGGGCCTAAACTCAAAACAGCCGAAAGTCAAAGCAATATTTCCATAAGAAAAAATGTAAATCCAATAAATCCATTCCAGCCCCACAAAAATATTCACAAAAAATACTTTTTTAAAGAATAACAAATAGTTTTACATACATAAAAACAATTATAATACATATAGTACTTAAATGAGTAATGAAATAGTTTAAACTTTTAAAAATCACATTTACATACCTTTTTGAAGACTTTTTTGGCATCTGGAAGATAGGGAGGAGGAGAGAGGGAGGACTTTTTATTGCCTTAACCACTGCCTTCAATCCCTTCCCCCTGCTCCACCACTGCTTCAACCAGGGAGGGAAATTTCACTCGAGGATAAACAAAGCCATACTGAGGGACACCTGCACGGGCAGGTGCTCAGGGCGCAGGCAAGCGGACAGGTCTGGTACGCGGGCTGAAACACGGGGCACAGTGCAAAACGGGGGACAAAAATTTAGCTGAGAAAAGTGCTCGAAACTCGAAGTGGCCGAAGCTAGAGGAGGTCGGAAACTCGGGGTTCCACAGCACTTCTTTAAAATCAATCAAGAAAGACTGACTGAGTGAGACTGTAAAAAGGGGAAAATAATTCTTTTTTAAACCCTTTGACTGTCACAACCCCAAAATTTCCTGAAGTGTCTCCTGGTGTTAAAAAAAAAAAAAGAAAAAAAATTATTTTTTTCTTATGAAATGATAGAGAATCTTTTCCCAATGATAATGACACCAAAAGTATGAAATTTGATCAAAAACTTACGGAATTGCTTTTCCCGCCAAAGTTAGCGATCTCGGGGGAATATACGCATCAGCGATTTCACTAACTTTGAGCCCTATTTTTGGCCATTTCTGTTGTTCCAGTCAACTAAACTCATAGCTATATCTTTAGAACTCCATTTTTTTATCAATTGAGTACAAGAAACTGCCCATTTACCGATTTCAACTACCAATTAATCTGCATGAAATTAGCAATTTGGCCAATTTCATGCAGATTAAAAAAGATGCCAATTTCAAAATGGGTCCAGAATAAACAATGCAGACATTCCTTGGCACTAAAATAACATATCCCCCTGTTTCATTAGTCACGTCTCCAGGCCCCCTCTTATATTACTCTTTCTTTCTATTTTGATTTTTTTTTTCACAAAAAAAAATAGATTTACTGTTATGCAGACTACTTCATTATTGTAAAAATGATATAAATAATATCAGTGCACTAGTGAAAGAATATTAGGCTCCCCAGTTGACGTGTTTTGGGAAACGTGTGGTGTGATTTGCTTACTCTTGAACATTGGAAAAAATAGATTAGTATTTCCACTATTTTGAGCCCAATTTCAAGGTTGTTTTTTTCGTGAAACTAATCAAAATCTTCTCTACTTCTGTAGTATAAATACTATACAAAACACACCTCAAAATCGCCGTTTTAATCCAAAAACACGGTCGGGTTTTATTTCTCTCATGATGCACTGCGTGCTGCAGGATTCTTTTTATACAGTGTCACTGACCAACAGACCCATTCTCTCACATGTGGGCCTAAAAGCTTTCCCCTGCTTGATATGAAGCCGCTAGAATTATTGAGTATATATATGACCGAAACATGGCTCATAAGACGTATATATACGCTGAACAGTCAAAGGGTTAAAATGGTTAATTTATTTTCATAAATGCGTTCATGTTTGTAATACTGTTCACTTTGTAAAATTGCGATACTTAACCTTATTTCAAAAAGAAACAGTCCATTATTCCAGGGTCACCAATGATTCAAAGAAAGCACATTCACTCAATTGCCATCTTTCAGAAGTGCTGACATTAAAAGAGTATCCTCTGACTGAACATCTCCACCCCTCCAGAGTGCAAAAACATGCCCTTTCCACCCCCAGGACTCAAGTCCAACTAACTGGTTTCCTTGAATAACTTCATAAAAGTTTATGCAGAACAAGCCACATGGGGATGGAAACCTTTAGCTCAAGATCTTTCAGACTCTCTGTACAATGTCTGGAGCTATGCAAACTTTGCAAAACTAGCAACATATAGTAGGAGATTGTAATAATGTTGGTAGAATTTCCGACAATAGTTGCACTTGTGTCCTTTTACTTTACATATAGTAGAGAAAAGCTGTCTCTGAGGCAAGGCAGAAGTGTAAGTGCCAGGCCATGTCACAATGACTTGTTCTGCCCCTGTTTAATTAAGATCACCTGTTTGCCATTGTATTGCATAAAATTTTGTATTATTAAAAATCCTTACGATATCTAAAAATCTGGCCATCTTGATATTTTCTTATAATGGTAAAGACATTCAAAAACTGCTTCTGTGCCCCTTACCTGGTCATCGCTCACTGATAAATAATTCCCAGAGCAATCATAAGTTCTGCACAGTCTGCTAAAAAACTCCAACATTTTGAAACACAAGGATGAAATAGTGTTCGTCTGTCTCCCACTCAGCAGACAGAAGGGTCAAGCCTTCTCCACATCTTGAGTAAAATGGCCCACATGGGTTTTAGCACTTAACATGAATTAAACATTTATGGGATAATGTTAAAAATAACACAAAAAATAACCACTTAACTACTGTACTGTACACCTAATAAAAGCACTGTACACACAATGTACAATTATATAGGGGTCCCGTAGTTCAATCGCTAGCGCACTTGGCTCACACACTGAGGTCCAGAGTTCGAATCTCCTCGGTAAGCTTGAAAACATTAGGGACGTGTTTTCCCTAAGACACTGTTTCCCTGTCCCTGTTCACCCATCAGTTTAAAATGGGGGACCTGGGTGTCAGTCGACTGGTGTGGGCCGCATCCTGGGACAAAACTGACCTAATTTGCCGAGATCTCAGCATAACAAGAGGCTTTCTAAAATAGTAGTTGTTATTAATGTCAGCTAGGCCTGTATAACATGTACTTGTAGTAAATATAGATATTATTATTATTATCATATTATACTATTAAAAAATAAAGGAATCAAAAGTACAGTTTACCAAGTGAATTTTGTCCAGTATTTTAAATCTCTTTATATTTACAGTGTCCACCAGCACTGTTTGGGACAATTTATTATAGACTGACACTTAGTACAGATGCAGAGTGAGTTCTTATTATGGAGTTGAAACCTTATCAAGTTTTGTTCAGCCAAGGTTTGTTATGAACCAAGTCTCTTTCTGCCATACTTGTAGGCATTACCTACAATGTGGAAAAGGACATTTTTGTACAGTCCAGGACACTTGTAAACACACTGGGAAACATTAGGTGTCCCGTAGCTCATTGGCAGCGCACTCAGCTCACACACTGAGGTTCAGGGGTTGATCCCTGGTACAGGTGGAAATGTCAGGGACGTGTTTCCTTAAGGCACCTGCTGCCCTGTTCACCTAGCAGCAAAATAGGTACTTAGGTGTTAGTCAACTGGTGTGGGTCACATTTCTGGTACAAAAGTGACCTAATATGCCAAAATGCTCTGCATAACAAGAGGGGATTTATATATATAGTAGTATGTTTAGTGATGTTTGCTATGGTCTGTATACCTTGTACCCTGTACTTCTTTCTTCTTTCAACACACCGGCTGTATCCCACCAAGGCAGGGTGGCCCCAAAAAGAAAATAGCAAGACGTACCTGAAATCTTGCATGTTTGTGAGACAGAAAAAAGGACACCAGCAATCCTACCATCGTGTAAAACAATTACAGGCTTTCGTTTTACATCACTTGGCAGGACGGTAGTACCTCCCTGGGCGGTTGCTGTCTACCAACCTACTACCTAGTAGAAATAAAATTATCGTTATTATTCATTCACAGGTGTCTATGTATAGTCCCCTGACACTTGTAGACACACTGGTAAACATGCATTCAACAGTTGTCTTGCAAGTGTACAGACACCACAGTTAAATGAACCTCTGAACTGCAACATCCCCACTTACTGTCCCCGTAAAAAAGCCCAATCTGGGCCTTAAATCCACTACTGTCCCACTCACTGGTTCACTGGGGCACAATGCAAGGAAACCCAAACTGCTTAATAAAACCTTAGCTTAATGCAATGTTCCACTAACACAAATATTATGACAATGAACAAGATATTACAAGGATCCCAAATGAAGTAAGTAATTTTGACTTTTCTGGGTTATCCTGGGTGATTTGAACACCTATTACTTGGTATGATAATTGTACTTATGTGTACCTGTACCTAAATAAACTTACCTTCTCAATGTTGTGGAAGAAGTCATAATATTTACAGAATGCTTTTACCTACTAGATCATTCAGCAGTCTTCTCCATAAAAGGTAATCATACTACACTCATTCATATTAACACCAAACCTGCCCAACAATAAAGTATATGCACAATAAAACTCCCAACCTTAAAAAATAAAAAATGTTTACACTAGCAAGTTCATAATAACAATTACTGTAAATACATCAAAATACACCACACAAGTAGCTTCTGGTAATTAAAAAAAATCACATCTTAGGCAAATGATCTCAGTGCAGTGGAACACTGTAAATTAGCATTAATAGCCATCTTACTTGAGCTTAATCTGCATGTTTTGTAATGGCTTTTAGATGACCCCACGATTCCTTACTTTCGACCTCTATCTTGGCAATGTTATTAGACAGTTCCTCGAAGCCTACCTTCGAGGCACGGGGATTGAGCCAAATTTCAGGAAAAAATGTAAGCAGTTAATTTTTCATTTGATATTAAGACAGTGGTTCAGTGGTTCCCAACCTTCTCTGCATCATGACCCACCTTGACACTTCAAAAAATCTCATGTCCCCCAATATAAAAATAAATTTCAATGTTGAATCAGACACTTCTTTATCCAAAAAATCTATTTGTACCTCAGCTACAGCTAGTAAACTCATTTAATGTGAAACACTTCAGAATCGGGGAAATTGGTTCCTTGACTGAACCATGTAGTGATGGCTGGGCAGCCATGCATTATTATGCCCATATAAGGAGCCATGGACAACACAAGACTTACAAGATTTAATCTGAGTGGGTAAAAATGTGACGGAAACATTATGAGTATCCACATAGCATGGAAATGTAAATCATGGCCAGACCGTTGTAATCTCGTGCTCAAACAGTCAACAAGGAGAACTGAAACAAATAATCAGTGTTTTAAGTGCCAATAAAAGGCAACTAAAATGTTAGTAGCAAGAGGCTAGTGATCCCTTTTTCCTGTATATATTACTAAATGTAAAAAGAAGAAAAACCTTTTTTTTTCTTTTTTGGGGCACCCAGCCTCAGTGGGATGCAGCTGGTTTGTTGAAAGAAGAATACTATACTACCATTTCTACTTCTACTACTACTACTACTACTCATTTAATAAACAACTGCTCCTGGAGCTAGTTTAAATGCTAGGCTACCAAACTTTGTACAAAATACGTTATGACATTACAGGCAGGTGATGTTTCAGCGCTCAAGATATCTCAGACTTTGTCCTACAGACCACTCAGCTTCGCTGTCTCCAAGAATACATATTTGTACAAATTTGCACTTACATTGTGCTTCCATAGTACAAGATGTCGGTGAAAAGGAAGTTCCTGACTTCAACTGAAGGAAGTACTAAGAACCAACAAGGAAGGCCTCTTGATCTCGACGGTAAAAATGAAGGTAGTGAGTTAAATGAGTATTGAAGCTGGTAAGAAAGATACACTGTGATAGCCGATGAACTTAAGGTGGCGCATTCTTACCATTTCAAGAGCCATGAGGTTAAAGATAGAGTGAATAAGAGGCATGAATGAATCGATCAGGATTTATTAAAGCCATAATAACTAGCAAGCAGAAAGGCATCATTCAAGAATCTGGAGAAAATTAATGCGTGATGTGGTATTGGATCTACCAGATTACAAAAAGGAAATGCCGATGAGCCTTTCACATATTCAAGCCAAGGACACATTATCTTTGAGACTTTGAAGGCAGGTGAGCGTGGAATCAACTTAAAACATTATACGCAAATTCACGGATGAATAAAAAGTATTGAATTAAATAACGTAGAAGCACGAAAAAGCCTACCCAAATTAAATAAAAAACTGACATATATGGTGGTGAGGCCATGGAGGATGTGTAGGCTTGGGGATATACAAAGAGTGGAGGGAGCACCAGCTGTCTCAGTAATTCATTGCTTCACCATGTTGTACGGAAGTGTAAGCTCACGGCCACTATAAAAAATATTGTATAATTATTCTATTACAGTGGACCCCCGCATAACGATGGCATCACATAGTGATTAATCCGCATACCGCTTGCTTTAATCGCAAAAATTTTGCCGCGCATACCGATTAAAAACCCGCTCACCGATTTTCGTCCGAGAGCGTCCAATGTGCGCCCTCAGCCAGCCTCACATGTGCCGCCCGTGCCATTGTTTACCAGCCAGCCTCCGCGGTAACATCCAAGCATACAATCGGAATATTTCGTATTATTACAGTGTTTTTGGTGCTGTTTCTGGAAAATAAGTGACCATGGGCCCCAAGAAAGCTTCTAGTGCCAACCGTACACCAATAAGGGTGAGAATTCCAATAGAAATGAAGAAAGAGATCATTGATAAGTAAGAAATGGAGTGCGTATCGCCGACCTGGTCAAGTTGTACAAGAAACCCCATCAACCATCGCTACTATTGTGGGCACCAGAAAGACAATCAAGGAAGCTGTTCTTGCCAAAGGTTTAACTGTGTTTTCGAAACAAAGATCGCAAGTGATGGAAGATGTTGAGAGACTGTTATTGGTGTGGATAAATGAAAAACAGCTAGCAGGAGATAGCGTCTCTCAAGTGATCATATGTGAAAAGGCTAGGAAGTTGCATGAGGATTTAATTAAAAAAATGCCTGCAACTAGTGATGATGTGAGTGAATTTAAGGCCAGCAAAGGTTGGGTTTGAGAGATTTAAGAAGCGTAGTGGCATCCATAGTGTGATAAGGCATGGTGAGGCTGCCAGTTCGGACCACAAAGCGGCTGAAAAATATGTGCAGGAATTCAAGGAGTACATAGACAGTGAAGGACTGAAACCTGAACAAGTGTTTAATTGTGATGAAACAGGCCTGTTTTGGAAGAAAATGCCAAGCAGGACCTACATTACTCAGGAGGAAAAGGCACTCCCAGGACATAAGCCTATGAAAGACAGGCTTTACTTTGTTGATGTGTGCAATGCTAGTGTGGATTGCAAAGTTAAGCCTTTATTAGTGTATCACTCTGAAACTCCCAGAGCGTTTCAGGCAAAAGATGCCTCAAGGCTAATTTGTGTTGCTGTGAGAGGGCAAACAGTAAGGCATGGGTCACGAGGACTTTTTCTATAACGGTTACACCATGCATTTGCCCCCAATGTGAAAGATTACCTAACTGAAAAGAAATTAGACCTTAATGCTTCCTGGTGTTAGACAATGCCCCTGGTCATGCTACAGACGTGCAGAACGACTTTTATGGGACATGAAGCTTCATTAAGGTGAAGTTCATGCCTCCTAATACCACTCCTCTCCCTGCAGCGCCCATGGACCCAGCAGTTATAGCAACTTCAAAAAACTGTACACAAAGCTCTGATTGAAAGGTGCTTGTAGTGACCTCATAAACTCAACTGACTCTAAGAAAAGTTTTGGAGAGAGCCTTTAATATCCTCAATTGTGAAACCTTTATAGGTAAGCTTGGTAGGGTAGTGACTAGAAGACCTTGAACTCTCATGGAAGAAACTTGGCGCCAGAATGTGTAACAAAAGGGATTTTGAAGGTTTTTGATACTAACCCTTACTGAGAGGATTAAATGCAGTTGAGGAATCATTGTGGCATTGGGAAAGTCCTGGTGGAGGTTAGTGGAGGAGGCTGTGGAAAGAGTTGGTGGAGGAAGAACAATGAAGAACTAACCACCTGAATGACTGATAGATCAACATCAACAGCAAGAGGCCAGACCTGAGGAAACTGGATCAGAGGAGGGGAGAGAAAATTGAAGAAGTTGCCTACTACAAAGATTAAGGAAATCTGGGCAAAAGTGGCTGAAAGTCAAACCTTCATGGATGAAAATCACCCTCACAACAGCTAATGCAACCGTGCTGGTGATAATTTACCCTGACAATGTTGTGAAACACTTTAGGAATCATAAGGAACGAGAGGTACAGGCCACTATGGACAGATATGTTGTGCGAAAGAAGTCCAGTGACTCCCTGAAGACCGGTCCTAGTGGCCATTAAAAGAAGAAGGGAAGTAACCCCAGAAAAGGACTTGCCACCTCAAGTCCTTATGGAAGGGGATTCCCTTCTAAACACAACGACACTCTCTCCCTCCTCCATCCCAATCAATCATCACCATATCTTCAATATAAGTAAGTGTCATAGTAAGTGTGCAGGCCTTTTTCAGTTTGTGTGTATTAAAATTAACATTTCATGTGGTAAAAAAATTTTTTTTTCATACATTTTTGGGTGACTTGCACGGATTAATTTATTTCCTCCATTATTCTTATGGGAAAATTCATTCACATACCGATTATTTCGCATAAAACATTCCCTCTTGCACGGATTAAAATCGTTATGCGGGTCCACTGTACAATATAAGAATTATTGTAATAATCACAATAATACAATATAATAATAATAGTAATACAGATATAAATAATTATTATAATAATAATAATACAATATAATAATAAATATTAATACAATATAATTATTGAAATAAGTACAGTGCATGCACTCTGAAGGAGGGGTTTAATAGTTTGCAGTTTAAAAACTGTAGTGAAAAGGCACCCTTCTTGGCAAGCAGTGATGGAGTGAATGGAAGGTGAAAGTTTTTTTTTTTCGGGCCACCCTGCTTGTGGGAATCTGCCAGTGGTGATAATAAATAAATAAAAAAAATAATAATACAATATAATAATAATAAACAGTAAAGAGAAATTTCAAAAGGCTGGCAGTAGTTGCGCCAACCATCAAACAAAAAAACACTGGTAAACCACTACTTTTCACCTGTTCGAGACTTAAGTAGTCTATAAGTATTAGGTTAGTCCCTGAGTGAATGTCTCGGCATGTTCCTGTTATGATACGTAATCACACAATGTAACACTTGCAAAGAAATAAAGATTTATATTTATTTATCTATTATTTATTTAAGCAACTTCCCTTGAGGGGGAAGGACACATCCTGAAATTTCGTTCATATCCAAAGAAAAAAAAATAGACCGAACGACGGGTACCGTATCCTGAAAAAGTTCGCAGGGTTGGGGCGTTTCGTAAGCTGGAGTTTTCCACAGTATACTAATTCTTTATTTATTTAGATCTTTCCTACAATAAAATATATTAAGGTAAGTACAGTGGACCCCCGATAACAATCAGCTCCCAACTCGACACTTATGTAAGTTTATTTTTGTAAGTGCTTTAGAAGGTGTATTTTTTAGAGGGTCGAAATGGACTAATCTAATTCATCAATATTTCTTATGGGAACAAATTCGGTCCTATAACGGCACCCAAACAGACTTCTGGGATTTAAATAATATCGATATCGGGGTCCACTGTATTGTGTTTACTGTACAACCTCTCGCCTCACTTAATGACGGATTTCCGTTCCTAAGCCACATCGTAAAAACGAATGTGTTCCACTAAGTGAGGAGCATACTATAATAGTAGTGAGTTTGTGTGTCCTCATCATTGATATGTTTTAATAGTCACCTTTTGCACCAATTTATAACCTTTCGGGGTATATTCGAAAAGTCTTATTACAATAAGTGTACTGTATATTGAAATAAAAGAATAGAGGAAATCAGCTGTAATATACAGTTGACCCTCCGGTTTATTCGGCCATAATCCGTTCAAGAAGCTCGGGCTAAAACCGAAATGGCCAGAAAACCTTAATAATATATCCCCATAATGAATTAATGAAGTAATGAGTAACAATTAATTGATGTTATAGACCTAAAATACTCATCAAAAATATTTTTAACAATTACATCAGTATTACATTCAGTTTGTTGAAGACTAAGCTGGCTTTCTGGAAAGCTTGCTTACACTTCCTGTCATGCCTGTTTAACACTTCCTGCGCATGCCTGTTTACACTTCCTGCATGCCTGCTAACTTCCTGCATGCCTGCTACACATCTTGCAAGTCTGCACACTCCCTACATTGCCTGATTACACTTCCTGCATGCCTGCTACACTTCCTGCATGCCTGCTATAACTCCCTGCAAGTCTGCTACACTCCCTACATTGCCCTGATACACTTCTTGATGCCTGTTACACTCATGCATGCATGTTACAACTTCTTGCAGCCTGCTACACTTCCTGCATGTCTGGCTACACTTCCTGTATGTCTGCAACACTCCCTTATGCCTTTTACCTTCCCTGCATTCCAGTTATACTATTGCATTCCCTGCTACACTTTTCACATGCCTGTTCCAGCTCCCTGCATGCCTGCTTACACTCTCCTGTAATGCCTGTTTACACTCCCTGTATGCCTGTTATACTCATTGCGGCATGCTAAACTTTCCTGCATGCCTGTTACACTCCCTGCATGCCTTGCTACAACGTCCCCTGCATGCCTGTTACACTTCTTGGGGCATGCCTGCAACACTTCCCTGCATGGCCTGCTCACTCCTGCATGCCTGCTAACACTTCCTGCATGTCTGCTACACTCCCTGCATGCCTGTATACTCCTGCAATGCCTGCTACACTTCCTGGCAAGCCTGCTACACTCCGTGCATGCCTGCTACACTCTCTGCATGCCTGCTACAAGCATAACTACCCTTAGCATGCCTGTTAACACTTCCTGCATGCCTGCTACTCTTCAATGCTTAAATTCCATGGTGTTCTCACTTTCTTGACTACGGAACATTACTAGGAAACTTTCTTGGAGGCCATGGTTATTTTATTTTGCATGCACTGCAAAAAAATAAAAAAAAACACTAAAAAACAATGGAAAGAAAGCACAAAATTTGGATGTATGAGCAGAGCTTCACACGCACCGAAAGAACACAGCCAAACCGACACGCAATCGGCCCCCTGCCGGTTGTACAGACACGTCTGAAAGGGCCGATCACCGGGAAGCCGAAAAACCGGCCAATCACCGAGTTGGCCCATAACAGAGGTGCACCGTACCATTATTTAGGTAACACTACTGTCAGAGAGGCCCGTCCCGAAGTTTGAGGCATTGGTAAAAGAGTATGTTCGCCAAAATGAGAAGAGGGTGTATAATGCATTTTTTTACACCTAGTTCTATTGAATATAGTAAATATGTTATCAGGCTTTTTACATTCACTGGAAAGTGGAAAATGGCTATGTTTCACATTTTTCTATCAATTTTTTTTTTAATCAGAACCCTGGAACCTTAACCTGCTGTTTAAAACAGGGCCTGCCATTATATGGAACTTCTGGTGTTATCATTATTACCCTTTGTATAGATAGAATAACAGTTGTTGCATTAACATAGAACAGCTTTTACAAGTAACAAATGAAAAACCCAACCAAGGTGTATGTATTGTGAAATGTATATCGTTCATGGGAATGTTTAATTCTTTATGTTGATTACTGTAGAAAAATGGCAGTTGGTTGGTGTGAACAGTAGTTTGCAGTAAGCACCAAAATTATAAGAAATTGAAGCAGGTGGCAACTGCTATCAACACCATAATTTATTTATTTATTTATTTAGTAATTTTAGCATACATACAGAGGTACAAAAAAATACAGGTAAGAGCAGCATGCCAAAGCCACTTATATGCATAGCATTATGGGCTGGCTTAAAATTAACTTAAGATTAACTAAGCAATGATGAAATAAGTGATAAAACATTATTGTAAACAGATAACTATAAAGCACAAATGAGTATTACAAAGACAGGTCATATGGTTGCATGCTTTGCTGTACATTCAGTCGAATGGAGTATTCTGTTAGGTAGTGTATTTAAAAAAATAAAGTTAGATTGGGTCCTAGGTTTAACATTTGTGTGATATAATTGTGAGTAACATTTAGGATATACAATTTATAAGGTTCAGTTATTCAGTATTTATTTGGTTTTGAGTGAGTAAGTGATCTTTGAGAAGAGACTTGAATTTATAAACAGGTAGTGTTTCTTTTATATTTACAGGTAATGAATTCCAGATTTTAGGGCCTTTTATGTGCATTGAGTTTTTGCATAGCGTGAGATGGACACGAGGAACATCAAAGAGTGATCTGTGCCTTGTGTTATGGTCATGTGTTCTGTTGAGGTTGGCAAGGAGATGTTTGAGGGGAGGGTTAATATCAGAGTTAAGTGTTCTATAATGGCTTGACATTAATAATTTAAAAGAAAGTAAGAGTGCACTGCATATTTGTTCTTTAATATTTTGAATAAAGCATTTTCTATAATTCTCAGAACACACTGGACATTATTTATCATATTTAGGAATGCACTTATACCACATTTCAATATGTATTTTTTTACAAATAATAGACACCATGTGTGCACCATAATGCCCTGCTCATAATTACTACCAATATAGGCAGGCAAGTAGGAGGATTAGTTAAGTTCATAATGAATCAATGGGCTGTGACTTTTTTGTGTTATCCTAGGTAATGTACACGTTAATATTTTTTTTAACAAACTGGCTGTATCGCACCCAGTAGGGGTGATCTAAAAACAAAAAGGAGTTCATCTTTTTAAATTTAGTAAATTTAGTTCCTCGTTATGACATGCATGACTTGCGCAGGAAGAATTCTGTTCCATGGAGATAAGAGGAAATAAACAAGAACTAGTAATAAAATAGAACAAAACCCAGAGAGGTGTGTACATGCATGTGTAGTGTGACCTAAATGTAAGTAGAAGTACAAAGATGTACATAAAATGTTGTCTGTTTATGAGACAGAAAAAAGACATCAGCAATCTTACCATCATGTAAAATAATTACAGGTTTTGTTTCCAGACCTTGTCAGGACGTAGTACCTCCTGGGGGGTTCCCGTTTTACCAACCTACTACCGGGGACAACTTTAAATACAGGGAACCTCAGTAGAACTTACTCATTCCAGAAGGCTGTAAAATCGAAAAAGTTCAAATATAAAATTAATTTTTCCCAACCCAATGTCTTTTTTGTTGGCTGTTTCATTCTTTAGCACCACAGTGATTTTTTATACAAATAATAAAAATTAAAAAGAAAATAAAATGTAAAAGAAACACAAAATTTTTCACGGGAAAAGTTTGGCATGTAGTGTTTGGTAGAGTTGGAGCAAATTGTAAACCCACTGAACAAGTTTTTCCAAATAAGCATTAAAAATACCAAATTTGTTCAAGTAGGAGGTTTTTCGAGTAGGGTTCCCCACCATGTGCGATACTTTGTGTAACTGAATGGTATTTCCGCCCATCAAAAATAATATTACGGTGGCTCTTAGGCAACCTTAAAACAATGAAAAGCATCAAGCACTATTTTTTTTTGGTTTAGGATGCAAGGTAAAGGGGTTTTGTTAAATAGCATAATAAGTTTAAAATTGCAATGGAAAAAGCTCAAGGAGAAAACCCAAATGTCAGTTGTTTGGGGAAGTTTTGTGCCTTTGCTATGTGGTCATCTTTGCTGTTTTGTTAATTTTTTTTTAAAGAAAAATGTTAGTGAGTGAATAGAAAATTTACAATTAAATAATTACATTCTTCCCCCCCTTTGTTTGGTTGGTAGCAGATGGCCTCCCCACACTGAAGGAAGGCTGGAAGGGTAGACGGGGTTTTGCTGGCTTTTTAGGAAATGTTTTTAGAAACTGCGCCCATTTGATAGCAGAAAAAATGGACCTGGTTTGTGGACTGTTGGGTTGCACCGGGTATGAGTGAGTGATTTTTGGGGGGTTGGTCTGGTTATTAGGGATGTGGGGGGGGCCCCCCTGGTGTTGGGGTAAATGTTTTTGGCACCGGGGGTTTTAGTGGGTGTTGGTACCCCGGTTTTGGATGGTGTGGGTTCATTTGGTTTTGGGGATGGTGTGGGTCCCCCCTGGTGTTAGTGATTGGGTGGGTAACCCCCGGGGGTTTTTAAAGGGATTGGTGTGGGCACCCCCTGGGGTGTTAGGTGTTGGTGTGGGTCACCCCCGGGGGGGTTTTTAGTGATGGTGTGGGTCACACCTGGGTGTTGGGTGTTTGGTGTGGGTCCCCCCCCTGGGTGTTAGTGTTTGGTGTGGGCCCACCTGGGTGTTAGCTGATTGGTGTGGGTCAACCCTAGGTGATTGGGTGGGTGGGGTCAACCTGGTGTTAGGTACGGGTTGGGTCACAATGGGGTTGGTGAGGTTTTTGGGGTCACACCTGGGTGTTAGGTGATGGTTGGGGCAACCTGGGTGTTAGCTGTTTGGTGTGGGTCATCCTGGGTGTTTTATGATTGGTGTGGGTTCTTACCCTGGGTGTTAAAAAAAACTGGTGTGGGTCTGAATTTGAGGGAGCTTGCGAAAAAGGGGGACTTTTTTATAATGCGAATGTAAAAAGAGTCAGCTGTGGTCTGTATCATTTTATGATGTCAGCTGTGGTCTGTATATGTTACTGATGTCGTTTTGGGTTGTATAGTCTGATGTAGCTGTGGTCGATCTGTCACTGATGTCGCTGTGGTCTGTATCATTTTATGTGTCAGTGTGGTCTGTATATTTTATGATGTCAGCTTGGTCTGTATCATGTCATGATGCAGCTGTGGTTGTTCATGCCACTGATGTCAGCTGGGGTCCTGTATGTTCTTATAAAAAATAAAAATATTATTATTACAAAATTAGAAATATACGGGACTACTTAAAAAGGCCCTTTTAACTTGCCTTTCGACACTTACTTTCATCAAAAACATTATGTGGCTCCCCAGACTGCTTCTGCAGAAAAACTTCGGTATTGTGGAAAAAAAACCGCCATTTTGTGTTTTTGGCAGGAAAAAATTTTGTTTGTGGAGAGAAAATGTTTCCCTTTTTTGGGGTTTTTATAAGGGTGAGTAAGAGGTGAGCTGACCACCCAAACTTGTCGATAAACCCCAGCAAGTTTTTTGCCAAAGCTAAACCGGGGAAAGAAAAGAAAAAAAGTTCCAAATTTAAATAAAAAAGGAACAAAAATTTTCCAAATTTAGTCGGGGAAACCCCCTTCAAAACCCCAGCAGGGCCAGACCCTAACAAAACCTAATTTCAAAAACCCGGCTGCCACCAAAACCCTTAAAAAATTTAGGGCAGAGAACTGGGCTAAAATAAATTTTTTAAAAAAAAATATTAAAAACATGAAAACAGAAAGGAAAAAAGGCATTACATACAAATTTAAATAATGTCGTAATTTTGGTCACAAATAATATTTTGTTTAAAAGGGAAAAAAATATTAATTTAGGAAAAAGGAAATATAAAATTGAATGGAAAGAAAGTTTTCCCTAAATGAAAGAGTTTTTGAAAATAGTAAACAAGGGAAGGAAATCGAAACGGCCCCGCGAAGTACCCCCTCTGGTGGGAGGTTTGGGACAGGGAAATCAATTTTTTTTAAAAAAACAAAATTTTTTTTGTTGTAAAACAATAGAGAGACAGATGTAATAGAGTTGGAATTTTTTTTTTATTCTGTTTATGCAACAATAAACCTTTAAAAATAATTTAAGAAAAAAAAAATAGTTTTTTAAAGAATAAAACAAGTGGTAACCCATTTAGAGGCTACCTGTCTCTCCCTGGGAAAAAAAGAAAAATTTGTTTTCTGTCAAATTTTTGTGTTCTTTTTTTGGGGATTAAAATTTGCTAATTTTACCATTAATTTATTTTATAAAATTTAATTTAAAAAAAATAGGTTGTGAGGCTCACAAATAACTATTTGTTATGGGAAAAAATTTTTACAATAAAAAAAAGAAATTTTTTTGTATTGTCTTTATTGAAAAATGTACTCGGGGGGGCACCCGTTGTGTGTATACGCGCCACCTACTGCAGGGGAGTTTGCTGGTGGGTGTTGGGTGTGGACTGTAACTGTCTCTGCCCCCCACCCCTTTCTATCCCGCAAAATTCTCTTCTTCAACACCACTTACTTTTGGAATTTTTTTGAATACTTTGTATAAATAATAATTTTTTTCGTAAAAAAAAGAATATAGTACAAGTATTTTTTTTTTCAATCAAAGGGTTTTCAAAGTTTCCCTGTAGGGCCCCCAGAATCAAGGTCATTGTTGAGGTTTTTTAGATTCAAGGTGCTCTTGACATCAAGGTTTTTATGTAGAGGTTTAGCTACATAAAGGGTCAAAGATTTGTCGAATGAAGGCCTAGGTATTTTTTTAACAGAAAGGGATTTTAAAATCCCTGATTCAGTTTAAAATTAAAGGCACTATTTTTCACCCCCAAAATCCCTGGGTTTAAACTTTAAAAAAAGGCATAAAAAAATTTATTTAAACACCCCAAGGGGGGTTCCTATCGGTGAAAGGGGGCCCTTATTTAAACGGCTTGTTCCCTTAGCCCAAAAACCTTTCCCCCCCCAAAACCCGCTGTAAAATCCTAGGTTTATCTTCCCTGTTTATAAATACCCCCGCTTTTTTAAAAAAAGGAAAATTGGGACTCAGGGGCCCTTTTAAACCCCCCCAGGCCCCTATACACAGGCCCCTAATAACCCCAAGCCCCAATAACTCCCAAGGCCCCCAATAACCAAACTAACCTAAAACCCAAATAACCCCGAACCCCTTTAAAACCCTTAAATAACCCCACCCCAATAAACCCAACCTAATAACCCAACCTAACCCACCCAACCCCAAACCCTAATAACCCCCCCTAAATCCCCCGCCTATTAAACCACCTGTAATCAAACTTCTAAAAATCCCCCCCTAATCCTAAGCTATAAAACTAAACCCACCTAAATAAACCCAAATAACCTTCCCAACTAAAAAAACTAGCCCAAATAAATAACATAACCAACCAACCTAACCTACCTAACCTAACCTAAAAACCCACCCTAAACCCCCAACCCCAAAACCCACCTACCCACTCACCTACCTAACCTTAAACCCAGCATCTGTATAATCAAATTTAATCTAACCAAACCTAAAAAACCAAACCCAACCTAACCTACCTAATAACCAGACTTCCTTTAAACCCCCCAAAATTCCTAACCTAAGCAATATTCCTAATACCTACAAAATAAACCCTAAAAAACTAATAACCTCCCCCTAAAAAACCCCCAAACCCCCAACCTAAAAACCCAAGCAATATAACCAAACCAAACCTAACCTTCCCAACCTAATAACTCGGCTAAAAGCCTTACTAACCCCAAAACCCCCCCCCCTATAAATCCCCAGGCCCCCAATTTTAAACCTCCCAAGGCCTAATAACCTCCCAGGCCCCTTTAACCTGAGGCCCCAAAAAACCTCCCCGGCCCCGTTACTCCCAGGCCCTAATACCCCCCCAATCCGGTAAACCTCCCCGCCCCTTTAAAACTCTCGGGGCCCAAATAAACCCCCCGGGCCCTAAAAAAACCCAGGGCCCTAGAACGCAGCCTTCCAAAAAACCTCCCCAACCCCCCTAAAAACTCCCCAAGCTCCGTATAAAATCCATAGGTCCTGTATAACCTCCCAATGCCCCTAATAACCTACCCAGGCCCTGTTTAACCTAGTAAGGCCCTCTATAACCTCCCCTGGCCCTGTGTAACATTCCCAGGCCCTTATTAACCTCCCCAGTCTTCGTATAACCTCCCCAGGCCCCTAATAAGCTCCCAAAGCCCCTAATAACCTCCCCAGGCCCTAAAATCTGGAATACCCTACCTGAGAACTCTAGAACTGCAGACACATTCATCACCTTCAAAACTACCATTAGAAAACATCTTATCTCCCTGATACACCCCGTCAACTAACTACACGAATACCACCTGGTGGTTCACACTTACACTCACTCACTCATTTGACCATAAACGGAAATATTAATCTCAATATTAAAATAATGAATCCTGTGATACTCCAATACTGAAACTATGTACTGTGCCAAAACAAAAGCATTCACATTGCTAAACTCACAAACTAGTATTTAGTCACTTAGTCATAATACCAACTTACCTCATAATTTGCAATATTTTACAATTAAGAATAAAACTAAGTATGCCCGAAATGCCTAGCCATGCTAAGCGTTCTAGTGGTACACTCTGTAATCACAATTTTACTACATGTAAACCAAACAATAACCAAATTTCTGTAAACTCAGCATTGTAATCCTTATAGAGAATAAACTTTGAATTTGAATAATAACCTCAAGAGGGCACTAGTAACCTCCCCAGGCTCTCAGTGACATCCCCAGGCCCCTCATACCCTCTCCAAGACCTTAATAACCCCCCAGGCCCCATATAACCTCCCCAGGCCCCTAATAACTTCCCAGGCCCCTAATAACCTCCCCAGGCCCCTGATAACCTCCCCAGGCCCCTAATAACCCCCAGGCCCTGTATAAAATCCCTAGGCCCCTAGTAACATTCCCAGGTCCCTATTAACCTCCCCAGGCCCTGCATAACCTCCCCAGGCCCCTAATAACCTCCCAAGGCCCCTAATAACCTCACCTGACCCCTAATAACCTCCCCAGGCCCCATATAACCTCACCAGGCCCTGTACAACCTCCACAGGCCCAATATAACCTCCCAGGCCCCTTATAACCTCCCCAGGACCCTAGTAACCTCCCCAGGCCCCTAGTAACCTCTCCAGGCCACTAATAACCTCCCCAGGCCACTAATAACCTCCCGAGGCCCATAATAACCTCCCCAGGCACTGTATATCCTTCCCAGGCCCCTAACAACCTGACCTAATAGCCTAATAACCTAGCCAGGCCCTGTATAACCTCCCCAGGTCCCCTAATAACCTACCAAGGTTCCTAATAACCTACACAGGCCCCTAAGAACCTCCCGAGGCTTCTAGTAACCTCCACAGGACCCTAATAACCTCCCCAGGCACCTAGTAACCTCCCCAGGCCACTAATAACCTCCCCAGGCCCCGTATATCCTCCAAAGGCCCATAATAATCTCCCCAGGCCCCTAATAACCTACCCAGGACCCTAATAACTTTCCCAGTAAACTAATAACCTCCCCTGGCTCCCAATAACCTCCCCAGGCCCCGTATAACCTCTCCAAGCCCCTAATAACCTCCCCAAGCACATAATAACCTACCCAGGCCCTTAATTACCTCCCCAGGCCTCTAATAACCTCCCCAGGCCCCTAGTAACCTCCTCAGTCCTCAATAACCTCCCCAAGCCCCTAAAAAATCCCCAAACCCCGTATAAAATCCATAGGCCCTTTATAACCTCCCAATGCCCCTAATAACCTACCCAGGCCCTGTTTAACCTAGTAAGGCCCTCTATAACCTCCCCTGGCCCTGTGTAACATTCCCAGGCCCTTATTAACCTCCCCAGTCTTCGTATAACCTCCCCAGGCCCCTAATAAGCTCCCAAAGCCCCTAATAACCTCCCCAGGCCCCTAATAACCTCAAGAGGGCACTAGTAACCTCCCCAGGCTCTCAATGACATCCCCAGGCCCCTCATACCCTCTCCAAGACCTTAATAACCCCCAAGCCCCATATAACCTCCCCAGGCCCCTAATAACCTCCCAGGCACCTAATAGCCTCCCCAGGCCCCTGATAACCTCCCCAGGCCCCTAATAACCCTCAGGCCCTGTATAAAATCCCTAGGCCCCTAGTAACATTCCCAGGTCCCTATTAACCTCCCCAGGCCCTGCATAACCTCCCCAGGCCCCTAATAACCTCCCAAGTCCCCTAATAACCTCACCTGACCCCTAATAACCTCCCCAGGCCCCATATAACCTCACCAGGCCCTGTACAACCTCCACAGGCCCCATATAACCTCCCCAGGCCCCTTATAACCTCCCCAGGACCCTAGTAACCTCCCCAGGCCCCTAGTAACCTCTCCAGGCCACTAATAACCTCCCCAGGCCACTAATAACCTCCCAAGGCCCATAATAACCTCCCCAGGCACTGTATATCCTTCCCAAGCCCCTAACAACCTGACCTAATAGCCTAATAACCTAGCCAGGCCCTGTATAACCTCCCCAGGTCCCCTAATAAACTACCAAGGTTCCTAATAACCTACACAGGACCCTAATAACCTCCCCAGGCACCTAGTAATCTCCCCAGGCCCCTAATAACCTACCCAGGACCCTAATAACTTTCTCAGTAAACTAATAACCTCCCCTGGCTCCTAATAACCTCCCCAGGCCCCGTATAACCTCTCCAAGCCCCTAATAACCTCCCCAAGCACATAATAACCTACCCAGGCCCTTAATTACCTCCCCAGGCCTCTAATAACCTCCCCAGGCCCCTAGTAACCTCCTCAGTCCTCAATAACCTCCCCAAGCCCTTAAAAAATCCCCAAGCCCCGTATAAAATCCATAGGCCCTTTATAACCTCCCAAGGCCCCTAATAACCTCCCCAGGCCCTGTATAAACTCCCTTTGATCTCTATAACCTCCACAGGCCCTTAATAACCTCCCCAGGCTTCGTGTAACCTCCCCAGTCCCCTAATAACCTCCCAAGCTCATAATAACCTACTCAGGCCCCTAATAACCTCCCCAGCCCCTAATAACCTCCCCCGGCTCTGTATAACCTTCTCTGGCCCCTAATAACCTCTCCAGTCCACTAATAACATCCCCAGGCCCCTAGTAACTTCCCCAGGCCCTGTATAACCTCCCCAGGCAGCCAATAGCCTTCTCAGGCCCCGTATAACCTCTTAAAGCCCCTAATAACCTCTTAAAGCCCCTAATAACCTCTGCAAGCACATAATAACCTCCCCAGGCCCCTAATAACCTACCCAGTCCCCCAATACCCTCCCCACGCCCCTAAAAAAGTCCCCAGGCCCCATATAACCTTCTGAAGCCCTGTATAAAATCCTTAGGCCCTGTATAACCTCCACAGGCCCTTAATAACCTCCCCAGGCTTCGTGTAACCTCCTCAGGCCCCTAATAACCTCCCGAGCAATTGTACAACGTCCCTAGGCCCTCTGTAACCTCCACAGGCCCTTAATAACCTCGCCAGGCTTCGTGTAACCTTCCCAGGTTCCTAATAACCTCCTCAGGCCCCTAATAATCTCCCCAAATCCCTAATAACCTCGCCAAGCCCCTAATAACCTCCCCAGGCTTCTAATAACCTCCCCAGGCCCTGTATACCTCCCCTTGCCCAATATATAATTCCCAGCCCGCTAATAACTTCCACTGGCCTCTAATAACCTCCGGAGGCCCCGTATAACCTCCCAAGGTCTTGTATATCCTCTCCAGGCACCAAATAACCTCCCCAGGCCCAGTAAAACTTCCAAAGGCCCCTAATAACCTCCCCAGGCCGTGTACAACCTCACCAGGCCCCTAATAACCTTCCCAGGCCTTGTATAACCTTCCAAGGCCCCTTGCATCCTCCTTAGGCCCCTACTAACCTCACAAGCCCCCTAATAACCTCACAACACCCCTAATAACCTCCCCTAACCAAACAAAACCTAACCTAACCTAATCTAACCTAACCTAACCTAACCTAACCTACCAAATAATTAACCAAACCCAACTGCAAAACCCTAACCTAACCTAACTAATTAACCTGACCTAACCTAATGAACCTATCCTAACCAACCCAAACCCAACCTAACCTAACCTAACCTAACTAACCTACTCACCTAACCTAACCTAACCTCACCTAACCTTTACCTCACCAAAACCTTTAACCTAACCTAACCTAACCTAACCTAACCTAATCTAACCTAACCAAACCAAACCTAACCCTAACCTAACCAAAACTATCAAAACCTAACTAACAAAACTAACCTGACCTAACTAACCTAAGCTATCCTCACCTAAACCAAAAACCCAAATCTAACCTAACCAAAATTTAACCAAACCTAACCTAACATAACCTAACCAACCTAACCAAACCCTAAACCTAACCAAAACCTAACCTAACTAACCTAACTAACCAACCTAACCTAAACCTAACCTAACCTAAGCTAACCTAACCTAAAAAACCTAACCAAAAACCTAACCACCTAATAATAACCTAAACCAACCTAATCTAACCTAACCTAACATTACCCATCCTAACCTAACCTAACCAAACCTAACCTAAACAACCTAACTTAAGCTAACCTAACCACAAAATAGAGCGAAACACCAACGTCAAAGACCTGGAAGTGATCATGTCGGAGGATCTCACCTTCAAGGACCATAACATTGTATCAATCGCATCTGCTAGAAAAATGACAGGATGGATAATGAGAACCTTCAAAACTAGGGAGGCCAAGCCCATGATGACACTCTTCAGGTCACTTGTTCTATCTAGGCTGGAATATTGCTGCACACTAACAGCACCTTTCAAGGCAGGTGAAATTGCTGACCTAGAAAATGTACAGAGAACCTTCACGGTGCGCATAATGGAGATAAAACACCTCAATTACTGGGAGCACTTGAGGTTCCTAAACCTGTATTCCCTGGAACACAGGAGGGAGAGATACATGATTATATACACATGGAAATCCTAGAGGGACTAGTACCGAACTTGCACACGAAAATCACTCACTACGAAAGCAAAAGACTTGGCAGACGATGCAACATCCCACCAATGAAAAGCAGGGTGTCACTAGCACTTAAGAGACCATACAATAAGTGTCAGGGTAACTTTAAAATGCCTCCCAGCATACAGGGGAAAACCCCTGGCAGTTTTCAAGCTGGCACTGGACAACCACCTAAAGTAGGTTCCTGACCATCCAGGCTGCTGGCTGCGTGCAGCCAGCAGCAACAGCCTGGTTGATCAGGCTCTGATCCACCAGGAGGCCTGGTCACAGAACGGGTGGCGGGGGCGTTGACCCCCGGAACTCTCTCTAGGTAAACTTTACCTCACCTCACCTAACCTAATTTACATCATTGTTTAGTTAATTTTAAGCCTGCCCGTAATGCTATGTATACAATTTGCTTTTCCATGCTGCTGTTACCTGTATTTTTTGTACCTCTGTATGTATGTTCAAATTAATAAAATATTATCAGTTATTTAATAGGCATTAGGTATTTATTAATTACTAATCGGTTTTTAGTTATTTATTTGTTTTATATCAGTTATTAGTTTAATTTATTAGTAAATATTTATTTATCAGCCATCAGTTATTTAATAGTTATTAAATACTTATTAGTTATTTATCAGTTATCAATTATTTATTACCTTTTATCAGTTAATTAGTTAGGTATGTATCATTTATTTATTTGCTATTAGTTATTATTTATTTTTCATTGTTTATTTATTTATTAATGACATCAGTTTTTCTTATTTATTAGTCATTTATCAGTAACTAGTTATTTATCATTTATTAATCCATTTTTTATCAGTTATTATATTTTATTTATTAGATATTACCTATTTATCAGTTAGTTATTATTGATTTCTCAGTTATTATTTATTTCTCGTTTATTTTATTTATCAGTTATAATTAGTTATCTTTTGGTTTATCAGTTTATATTATTTTAATAAATATTTAATCAGTTTATTAATTAAAGGTTATCTGTTGTTTATCGGGTTATGTTTTATTTAATAATATTTATCAGTTATTAATATTATTAGTTTTTATTTATTATTTTTTTAATTTACTTTACCAGTTATTAATTATGTATCAGTTACTATTATTAATCGGTTTTTTCTTTTCAGTTATTTTTATTATTTACTTATTAATGTTATTTTTATTTATTAGTTAATATGTATTTATCAGTTATTTAATAATACTTAATCACAGTTTTTTTTAGTTATTATTTATTTCTAAGTGTTATTTATTAATTACTAACAATAAGTTATTAGTAATTTTCAGATATTGTTAACCCTTTTTATTTATCATTATTACTTGTATTATTAATATTATTTATTTACTTATCAGTGTTTTTTAAATTTATTTATTAGCTATTTTTTTTATCAGTTTTTGGGGCTTGGTGGTAACACTCTCGCTTCACATTGCGAGGGCCTGGGTTCGATTCCCAGCCAAAAGTGAAACATTGGGTGTGTTTTCTTTCCATCTTTTTGTCTATTTTCCCCATAGTAAAAAATTGGGAACGTACCTAGGTTTAGTCGATGGTGTGGGTCGCATCGGGGACACTGACCTAATTTGCCTGAAATGCTGAGCATAACAAGGGGATTTCTATACAGTAGTCAGCTAGGCCATGTACATGTACTTTGTATTAAATAAAGATTATTATTTATCAGTGTTGTGGGGAAATTGCATTTATCTGTATGTATAATTAAAGTACATAACAATAAATGAACATAGATAATTATTATTTATCAGTTAGACAAGTAGGAATTTGGGACACCTAGTGTGGAAAAATTTCATTTACTTGGATGTATGCAATAGTCCATCTGGCAAAGTTTACATTTCGTTTGGGCTACATTGGTGGGGGGTGATTTTAACCGCCAAAGATACTTGTAACCCCCCGGAGCCGGGAGTGTGACATCCAAAGTTTCTTTTTTGTTGGGTGCACCATAACATGTGGCTCCTCCGGAAGATGGAATGATGATAGATGGGCTGACTTGTGTCAATCTCCCTAATCTTAGTCAAAAAAGTTCATTTTGAAATTCTTTTTCGTTTTTTTTTTCAAACTGCTAACGAAAAAAACCCAGATTGAATCACCCCCTCTTTTAAAGATAAAGCTTAGCCCAAATTTTTAGTTTTATCATGCTCTAAGCCAAAGTGGATGGAACCCCGCATGTGCACTCTGACTCCCCTGTCCAAATCTTACCCTTTTTTGTCTGGCTTTGACAAAAGCATGCCCCAAATTTTTAAATTAAAGAGGGAAAGGATTTTTGGGGTGACAGAGAATCAGTTACAATTAAAATGTCAACCTTAGATACAGGACACTTGAGTGCAAGAGTATGGCAAACGTTTGTTTGAAGGGTAGGGCCCAGTTATTGATGCGTGCTCCAAATTTTTTTTTGAGAGCCATCACTCCCCGTGTGACAAAAAGCAGCACTACCAGCGCACCATGGACTGGTGAAAAAAACCATCGACGTAAATAATTGTGAAAGATTTGTTCTGTGTGACTAAGTTATCAATACAGCTTAAGGCATCATGGTTGGCTTCAACCACATGTGTGCATGTTGGGGTTGTGGGTGTGTGTGAGGGTTGTGTTGTGTGGTGTGGGTGTGCGGGGTGTGTGGGTGTGTGTGAGGGGTGTGTGTCGGGTGTGTGTGAGGGTGGTGTGTGTTGGCGTGTGTGTGTGTGTGTGCGTGTGTGGGTGTGTGTGTGCGTGTGTGGGTGTTGTGTGTGTGTGTATGTGTGTGTGGGTGTGTGAGGGGTGTGTGTGGGTGTGTGTAGGGTGTGTGTGTGTGGGTGTTGGTGTGTGGGGGTGTGCGTCCTTGTGTGTATGCATATATTTGTACGCTCGTTTTGCACATGTCCGTGCGTGCGCCCTCGTGTGTGTATGTGCGCGCGCGCGCTAGTGTGGGTGTATGATCCACTTAATATTTGTATTTATAACTCATTACAATTGTGCCAGGTGTGTACGTATCAGTGGTTATTACTTTGTAATTTGTTCATGACTGTAACCATGTATAGAGTGAAGCTAAATTCATTACCTCTGTAACTTGCCATGATTAGTGACCAATCTACCTGGAGTTCATTACCTTTGTAACTAGTTCAGCTATCATAACTTTGGGGTCCAGTCACTGGACCCATTATGTACCTTTGTAATCTTTTGACTACCGCCCACAGGATGGGTATGGGGTGCATAAAGATATTAAACTAAAGTGTGTGTGTGGTGTGTGACTCAACAATCAATATTTGCACAATAACTCATTACAGTTTGTGACCGGGTGTGGAAGTGTAAATTGCTCATTACTCTATAATTTGTTAAATGATTGTAGCCAAAGTATAAACGTAAGTAACCATTCTACGAAATCATTACCTTTGTAACTTGTGAGCTCATACCTTTGTACCCAGTTCAGCTATCAAAACTTTGGGGGCCCAGTCCCTGGACCCATTCGTACCTCTGTAATCTGTAAAATACCTTTGTAACCTTTTCATGATTGTGACCAGACTTACCTGGAGTTCATACCTTTGTAAATTGTGAGTTCATTACCTTTGTAAATTGTGATTCATTACCTCTGTAACTTGCTCAGCTATCAAAACTTTGGGGTCCAGTCCCTGACCAATTATGTACCTCTGTAATCTTTTGACTACCGCCCACAGGAAAGGGTATGGGGGGCATAATAAACATATTAAACTAACTAACTTGGATGTATCATTATATACGTAACAGTAAATGAACATAGATAATTATTATTTATCAGTTAGACAAGTAGGAATTTTGGACACCTAGGTCGAAAAAAAATGTCCCCCTTCGATACGTACAACCGTCATATCCACAAGTTTCTCTGGACCTATTAATTAAATGAAATATACATCACCAGGAATGTTGGTAAATATATAAATTTGTGGACTGTATATTAAAAATAATAAATGATTATATACATTGATACAACAGAAGGAGAATATATCTTAATATCACTCACCAATTTGACTGGAGATCAGTTTGTAGCTATTTATTATATGTTATTATTTATTTATTACTAATCATTTATTACCTATTTATCTGTTATTAGGTATTTATCAGTTTTAATTATTTATCTGTTTATAGTTATTTATCAGATATTAGTTATTGATCTGATAATTGCTAT